>CM052703.1:114009209-114032427 GCA_028551405.1 Uromys caudimaculatus | reverse complement strand
GACCCAGCTATACCACTCCTGGGCATATACCCAGAAGATGCTCCAACATGTAATAAGGACACATGCTCCACTATGTTCATAGCAGCCATATTTATAACAGCCAGAAGCTGGAAACGACCCAGATGTCCCTCAATAGAGGAATGGATACAGAAAATGTGGTATATTTACACAATGGAATATTACTCAGCTATTAAAAACAATGGATGGAACTTGAAAATATCATCCTGAGTGAGGTAACTCAGTCACAAAAGAATGAACATGATATGTACTCACTAATAAGTGGATATTAGCCCAAAAGTTCGGAATACCCAAGATTCAATTCACAGCAACCGTTGGACTGAGCGTGGGGTCCTAGATGGAGGAGTTGGAGAAGGGACTGAAGAGGCTGAGGGAGTTTGCAGCCCCATGGAGGGAGCAGCAGTGTCAACTGGCCTGACCCCCCAGTGTTCCCGGAGACTTGACCACCAACCAAAGTATACACATGGAGGGACCCATGGTGCTGGCCACATATGTGGCAGAGGAGGGCCTTATTGGCCATCAGGGGGAGGAGAGGCCCTTGGGCCTGAGGGTGCTAGATGCCCCAGTATAGGGGAATGCCAGGGAGGGAAGACAGGAGTGGGTAGGTAGATGGGGAATACTCTCATAGAGGCAGAGGGAGGGGGGATGGGATAAGGTGTTTCCAAAGGGGAGACCTAGAAAGGGGCAAACATTTGAAATGTAAATAAAGTATCAAAATAAAATAAAATAAAGTAAAATAAATAAAATAAAATAAAATAAAATAAAATAAAAAGAAAACCACAACCAACCAAAGCACAGAGTTGTGAAGCCAAGTCCCAAATGAAACATCTACAATACAACTCTCACACCTAACGCTCAAAGATCATTGAGGGAAGAGGGTCAAAGAGTTTTCTGTAAGACTGTGTCTCCCAATAATCTCAAAAACTATACCTTTAAGTCTCTCCAACATGATGTGAACCAGAGCAAGAACAACAGGCATGCTAATGCAGCCAGGGAAATCCCAGAAGGCAACCAACCATATACAAAGAGCTATAGACAATCAAGGAACACTGATAGCTAGAGGGGAAAGGACATGACTATGAGATATCAAATGATCAGCCATAAAAAAATACAGACCAAAGAGATTATACTTAGGAATATATATTCAGGCACATAGTGACAGTCAATGAAAAGAAAGGTTATAGATTTGAGGAAGAGCAAGGATAGGCACACGGGAAGGGTTTGAGGGGGGAAAGAGAGGTAGACTCTTAACTGCCAAAGAAATACTTCTTAAAATCTTGTGTTTTGAGACAAAGTCGTGTTAAGTTGCCCAGACTGGTCTTGAACTCTCTGTAGAGCAGGCAGGCCTTGAACTTGTCAGTTGCTGAGATTATAGGCCTGTGATACTTGGCAATAGACATATTTCTCATAGACTTTATTCCTGAAGTTTAGCAACCAATGCATGATGTAGGGAATATTTTAATACACACTTCAAAGATGAAAAGCTGAGTCATAAGGAGGCTGACTATGTAAGTTTCTCCAAAACCTAAGTCAGAATGCAAACACAGTGAGACCCAAATGTTCACTCCCACTTAGCTTTCCTGCTCTATGCTTAGTGAGATTTTTTTTTCAATATTCAGGAATTAACTATTGCTATGTATATGCATGGAAAATGTTAATATTTTGTCTAATTTATTTGTCCTACAAGTATCTATTTTGCTTTCATCTTTTCTAAAAGTCATATGTATTATTTAGAAACTAGTTTTTCGATAGTTGTTTTGGTTTAAAACTTGTTTAACTGCTCATGACAGTAAACTTGACAGATGCAGGACTATTGGATTAAAATCCTCACTACTGTCAAGCCCTAAGCAGGCTTCATTTCTTCTGGCATCTGGTTATTCAGAGAGAAGTGTAAGTCAAGAAGTGTGTGTGTGTGTGTGTGTGTGTGTGTGTGTGTGTGTGTGTGTGTGTGTGTGTGTGTAGGTGCATGTATGATAGAGTTATTTACACATACTTACATGAAAGTACACACATTTTAAAAATAGACATAATTACAGACACAAGTTCCATTCTGTTTAAGGGAGGGCAGTGGTATCAGGTTTAGAAGAATAATAAAAACCACGAGACATGAGAACAGGTTTTACTAAGAGTAAACTCTGTTACAAAGAATGTGGGTAAGGCGACTGGGCAGAATGTATGGAGAGGATTTGGCCGAGGTCTTTGGACCCAGATCATCTTCCTTTGATCTCTCACTATTCATGATGGAGTAGTATGGTCCTAGAAACGATGCTGGGTGCACAGGTATTGTGTCAGCCCGGGGGAGGCATGAGCACTGGTACTTGAACTTTTTCACCTACGTCCTATGTATGTTTGACCAGGGTAAAAAACATGTGACAAAATCTTGAGAGTTTCTCCAAGGAGGAAGGACAAAATTGGGATACTTAAGGAAACCTAGAAGTCCAGTTCAAAGGCTGGCGACTTAATGTGCTCTGGGGGGTAGGATTAAGTAAGGATTATGACATGGTTGTTTCAGATTCGTGGACAACAGTTTTGAGGAAAGGCATTCAAATAGTTTTGGGTGGACGCTTGGTTGCTGCTGTTTTATTTTCTTGGACAAGACTCTTGTGAAATAGTAAAGGTCATGTAAATGTGGATAGTCAGCCCCAGGTGCTGGGTGACTTTATCAATTTTTAGGAGTAGGTGACTCCAGGTCAAATGTTCTTGATCTTCATCTTTATTTCCTTCTCTTCTTCTGTCTTCGTTCCCTTTTCTTTTCCTTCTCCAATACCTTTACCGTTTCTCTTCCTCTCTTCACTTTTCTCCTCCCTCTTTTCTACCTCTTCCTCCTGGACCTCAACTTCAGCTCTCTTCCCGTCTGCCTCTTGATTGTTGAGCTTACAGATGTGAGCCACTAGTTTCAATTCCACGTAAAATTTCTGTATCCTCCTGAGGGTAGAAGAAAATCCATAGAATTATTTGGTTTTCTTTGTTCCAAAACACATTTTATTTTCCTCAGGTCTCACACACTTCAGTACTTAACTATTTATAGCCATGCCATTTCCTTAAACTATATTTAAAACATTTATTTATTTATTTATTTATTTATTTATTTATTTATTTATTTATTTATTTATTTATTGTTATATTCATTTTCCATTTCTGCCATAGCAAATTATCAAAAACGTAGTGGTTTAAATGAGATTTTTAAAAAAGGCTCTCAAATTAGAAGTTTGACATGGATCTTTTTGGGCAAAGGCCAAAGTATTAGAATGTGCTCCTTCTGAAGTGTGAGGGGACCATTTTCTTGGCCTTTTTAGCTTCTAGAAGCTTCCTGTACTACTCTGTTGATTGTGCCATCCTTTATCCTTCATGCCAGGCTAGCAGACTGAGTTCTCTTTGGTTCTCAGCAATGAGGAAAATGTCTGCTTTCAACCATTTATAATTACACAGACTTCAACTGGATAAGGTGGAATAGACTCCTTGTCTCCTGGAAATTATCATCTTAAAGTCTGTGTGCCCATTTAAGGTTAAGTATACACATGTTTATAGATGAGTACATGCATGCTTGGGGCACATAATTCTGCCTATGTATAAACATTTTCTCTATACTACACACCACCATAATATATTCACAAATATCTTAAATATTTTCATGGTTAGTTTTATGTGTGTGTGTGTGTGTGTGTGTGTGTGTGTGTGTGTGTGTGTGTGTGTGTGTGTGTGTGTGTGTGTTTCATTTACCTAGCAGGCTTAGTCATCAAAAGAAAAGGTCAGTTGTTTTCCTTGATCTGTTGATTTCTACTGGATTACAGGGAAAACTTGAAATCTTAAGCTGGATAATATTTATCCACCAGTATCCACCTGTGCCTCAGTGGGGCTGGCTATGCTCTCTCCAGTTCTTGAAGTCACTGTAACCAGATGGGGTTCACAGGTTATCTCTAGCATGTTTACAAGTCATTCCCCTTGTTGTGGTTAGTGAAAATATCACTAGAGATCTTAAAGGTTGTTAACTAGGTGTCCTTGTTTCAGTGGCTTTTCCAGATTTTAGGTAATGCTGTGTTTTCATCTAGTATCTAAATATGGAAGCGTAGAAGGAAAAGCCAGTTGTTACTGATCGGTTTTCTATTAAATTAGCATCCCATGGATAAACTGTCTTTTGTTTTCCTTCAGGGTGCTCATAACTTTCCATTAATGCCTTGACCTGCTTTACCCTGTGCTTCTGGGGCTCATAGTCTCTAGTGCTCTGGGTATCCTCTGTCATCATGGTAACCACACTGTGGTGATAGGAAGAACATTTTATGTCATTCCTTCTTACTTATAGTGCAACGTGCAAACAAATCTCTCATGTAGATGTGTGCAGAAACAATGCTGTCTGTCCAGCCCCAGTAAATCTCTCCTAAGATCAGCCTCTCATCATTCAACGCTCCGTACACATCAGGCAGGCTGGGTTGACTAAAGCACTTCTAATAATTACGAAATTTATTAAAACGAAAGGTATTTCCTGTTTGAGCTATTAGATAAATATTAATGATATGTATTTTTTTTCTGTTCTAGACTCATCTTGAAATTCTGGAAAGAAACATCAATCACAGGGAAATCTATTTTCGGCATGATGCTCTCTGCCAAACGCTGGGAGGGAATCCATGTCCACTGGTGACAGTCACTGCCTTTCCTCAATCTAATAGCGCTGAGCATCTGGAGCAGTTCCGTGAGTAAAACGATGACATTTTTCTCACAAATTTGGCTGAGGGGCCCCTCTGCAGTCTTGGGAATGCACCTTCCCTTTTAGAACAGAAGGTCTATAATTGAGTGGGGACTTGTCTTTCTTGATAGAAATATATCACTGAGTCTTCTTGATATGACATGAAGAGTAAATGTTAATATCATTCTGTTGTTAAAGAATGGGGAAATGAATTGCTGTCAGGGAGAGGAATTGACCTGCTAGAATACAGAGCAGAACATTAGTGGTGATGACTTCTTCCCTAGCTGTAAACAGACCCAAGCCTCTGAATCACAGTTTCCAGCTCTAATCCGGGCTCTTCTGTCTCCATGCTCACTGTTCTGCTTCTCAGTCAGTCAGTATGGCAAGGAAGGAAGCAGAGTCTTTGAGCCCTGGCTGATAAATCCTCTTGATAACCTGGGTACCTGCCCCTGAAAGTCTGAGGATGGAGGAGTATGTAGCCAGTATTTCTGAAATCAAAGCAAAGCCAAATCAAGAGCACAAATAAACACACTGACATCAAGAAACCCGTGGATGCATATGCAGCCATACAGACACACGGACGCACAAAGACACCCCAGTGGTCAGATCCATCACACCCTTGTAATACTGCCGTCCTGAGTATATGTTTGACTGACTTGTTACCAATGAGCTTCAGACCTCTGTGAGGCAAGACAACAAAAGTAAATGAAGAAACAAAAAGAAATTTGGAAGATGAAAGAAAAGACTGGAGAATAAAAACACCAAGCTAATTTATCCCCAGAAAATATAATTTTTACCTGATGAAGTGCTAATGGTGTTCAGGCGACTCTTTGGTAGATACAAAATGTAATTTCTCACACCCCATCAACATTTAACAATGGATGCTTAACAACCTGGCTAATCAACAACTGATTTTCCCATCTGAGTTGACAAAGCCCTAAAATGCCTTAATGAATAGTAAGGGATTTTTAAAAAATTCTCTTATGTGTCTTATGAATTTAAGAGCAATTTCCCAGCAGCAATAGAGCCCTCTGCTTGGCAGATGAGCAGAGCCTGGGAGTTGAAGGCAGTAATCCAGGGCAATCTTCAGCGAGTAATTATTTGTTTTAGAAAGTAGATATATATAATTCTGTTTTCCAACTTGGGT
Source organism: Uromys caudimaculatus (assembly GCA_028551405.1). Taxonomy (NCBI): domain Eukaryota; kingdom Metazoa; phylum Chordata; class Mammalia; order Rodentia; family Muridae; genus Uromys; species Uromys caudimaculatus. The sequence continues at coordinate 114,026,581 of CM052703.1, read as the reverse complement.
TTCTGGAGAGAACATAAATGATACAGAAGATACACATTTATTTTAACAAATTATAAAAATACCAAGCAGAAATCAGCCCCCATTGATTCATACTTAATCTCCCCCCCTCCTCTTTCATTCTGTTTTCAATTGAATTGTTTCTTGGAGTTTGGGTTTTAGGGCAATCTAATCCTCTGGCAAAATAAGAATAAGTTCTTCATGCTATTTACGTAGTTAGTTAAAAAATGTATTTTCACATGTCTTCCTTCTTAGAAGAACTGTGGCTTTGTTTGATACCTATCCTGCACCTCCGCCATCTTGGAATTCTTAAATAAATAGTTTCTACCAGGTATTTGTAACAACACAGAAGGAAATTAAGGCCTTTGGCTAAGTAAGTCAAGTCAGGCACAGAAAGACAAATAGTATATAATCTCATTTATATGTGGAAACTAAAATTGTAATTCCCAGAATTGGATACTCTGCTGGTAACGTATTTTTTCCATTAGTTATCTATTCACTTTACATCCTGATTGAAGCTTCCTCTCTCTTTCCATTCTCACCCTTATAAATCCTTACTCCCATTACCCCATCCCCTTCTCTGGCGAGACGGGGAAGCCCCACACAACCATGGGACAGCAAGCTGTAGCAAGACTAAGCACATACTCTCCTACTGAAGCCTTTCCAGGCAGTTCAGCTAGGAGAAGGGGATCCAATGGCAGGCAACAGAGTAAGAGACAGCACCCACTCCAATTGTTAGGGGACCCATGAAGATCAAGCTGCACATCTGTTCTAAATGTGTAGGGGGCCTAAGGCCAGCCCCTGGATGTTCTTTGGTTAATGGTTCGGTCTCTGAGCCTCCACCATCCCAGGTTAGTTGAATCTGTAGGACTTCTTGTGGTGTCCTTGACCCCTCTTGCTTGCTCAATTCTATCCCCCACTCTTCCACTAAACTTTGTGAGCTCTGCCTGATGTTTAGCTATAAGTCTCTGCATCTGCCTCCATTCACTACTGGATGAAGCCTGTCAGGAGACAGTTATGCTAGGCTCCTGTCTTCAAGCATAAGAGAGTATCATTAATAGTATCAGGGGTTGGATCTCTCACAGGGAATGGGTCTCAGGTTAGAGTAGGCATTGGTTGTCTGTTCCCTCAGTCTCTGCTCCATTTTTATCCCTGTGCATCTTGCAGGAAGGACAAATTTTGGGTGGAAGGTTTTTGGGGGTGGGTTGATGTCCCCCTTTCTCCACTGAAAGTCCTACCTGGCTACAGGAGTTGGCCGCTTCAGGCTCCATATCCTCAACAGCTAGGAGTTTCATATAGGGTCACCTCAATAGACTCCACGGAGCCTTCCAATTCTAAGGTCTCTGGCTAGTCCCAGAGATACCCCTCCATGCCATTTATGTTCTTATTCCCAGCCCTCCCTTACCCCTCAATTTGATTCTCGTTCCCCTCCTTATCCCTTCTGCCACCTAATTCTCTCCCTCCACTCACCTCAAATATCTATTTTATTTTCCCTTCTGAGTGAGATTCAGAATCCTTCCTGGGGCCCTCCTTATTACTTAGTTTCTTTGAGTCTGTGGATTGTAGCATGGTTATCTGATATTTTATGGTTGATGTCCACTTATAAGTGAGTACATACCATGTGTGTCTTTCTGAGTCTGGTTACCTCACTCAGGATGATATTTTCTAGTTCCATCCATATGTCTGCAAATTTCATGATGTCTTTGTTTTTAATAGCTGAATAGTTATTCATGGTGTAGATGTATCACATTTTCTTTATTCATTCTTCAGTTGAGGGGCATCTAGCTTGTTTTCAGTTTCTGGCTATTATGGATAAAGCAGCTATGAACATAGTCCAGCAACTGTCTTTGTGAGATGGTAGAGCATCTTTTGGGTATATGCCCAGGAGTGGTATAGCTGGGTCTTGGGATAGATAGAACTGTTCCCTATTTTCTTAGAAACTGCGAAATTGATTTACAAAGTGTTTGTACATGTTTGCACTCCCACCAGCAATAGAATATTTTCTTGTTTCATTCATATTTTAGCTATTCTGGCAGGTGTAATAGAGAATTTCATGGTCCTTTTTATTCTTTTGTTTTGTTGTCTATTTTTTTTTTGTTTTTTTTTTTTGTTTTTTTTTGTTTTTTTTGTATTTCTCTGATGACTAAGCACATTGAACATCTTTAAGTGCTTCTCAGACATTAGGGATACCTTTGTTGAAAATTCTCTGTTCAGCTCTGCACCCCATTTTTAGTTGGGTTGTTTGGTTTGTTGGTGTCTAATTTCTTGAGTTCTTTATATATTTTGGACATTAGATCTATGTCAGATGTAGAGATGGTAAAGATATTTGCCCATTTTGTCAGCTGACACTTTGTCCTACTGATGGTGTTCTTAGCCTTGCAAAATGTTTTCAGTTTCATGAGGTCCCTTTTATTAATTGTTGATCTTAGTGCCTGAGCTATTGGTGTTCTGTTCAGGAATTGAACATTGATACAAAAATACTCAATAAGATATTCAGAAACTGAATCTGAGAACACATCAAAAACATCATCCACCATGATCGCTTACACTTTACCCCAGGGATGCAGGGATGATTCAATATATGAAAATCCATCAGTGTAATCCACCATATAAACATGATGCTGAAAAAGCCTTTGACAAAATCCAATATCACTTCAGGTTAAGTCTTTGAGAGATCTGGGATACAGGGCCCATACCTAAACACAATAAAACCAATATAAAGCAAGCCGATAGCCAACATCAAATTAAGTGGAAAGTTAAGACAATTCCACTAAAATCAGGGACAAGACAAGGCTACCTGTTCTATTTGTATTTATTCAACATAGTACTTGAAGTTCTAGCTAGAGCAATAAGACAATTAAAGGAGATCAAGGGGATATAATTTGGAAAGGAAGAAGTCAAAGTATTGCTATGCAGATGATAGTATACACAACTTACCTTGAATATTCTACCAGAGAACTTGTGCTGCTGATAAACACCTTCAGCAAAGTGGCAGGATGCAAAACTAACTTGAAAAAATCAATAGCCTCCTTTACACAAACCATTAAAGAGCTGAGAAAGAAACTGAGGAAACAACACCCTTTACAATAGCCACAAATAATATAAAATGTTTATCTCTAGCCAAGGAAATGAAAGACCTGTATGACAAGAACTCCAAGTCTCTAAAGAAAGAAATTGAGGAAGATATTAGAAAATGGAATGGTCTCCCATGTTCATGCATTGGTAGGATTAACGTAGTAAAATGGCCATCTTACCAAAAGGTAGCTACAAATTCAGTGCAATTCCTATCAAAATCCAAATGCAATCCTTGTGAAGGTGCAATTTTGAAGATCATGTGGAAAACCAAAAAACCCACTATAGCTAATACAACCCTGAACAATAAAAGAACTTCTGGGGGAATCACCATATCTGATCTCAAGCTATACTACAGAGCAATTCATAATGAAAACTATGTGATAGTGGCATAAAACAGACAGGGTGGTCAATAGCATAGAATCAAAGACTCAGAGGTAAACCAACATGCCTATGGATATTTGATTTTTGACAAAGAAGTCAAAGCTATACAATAGAATATGAAAGCATCTTCAACAAACGTTGATGGTAGAAGGATGCAAATAGATCATATCTCTCACTGTGCACAAAACTCAGGTCCAAGGTGGTCCAAGACCTCAGCATAAAACTAGACACACTAAATCTAATAGAAGAGAAGATGGAGACCTTCCTTGAACACAGTCAACATGACCCAAACTGTAGTCACATGACAAGTGGGAATCTCAATTGACCTGTGGACAGTGGGGACACTTCTTAATTTATGATTGATGTGGGAGGGTTCATTCCACTGTAGATGATGTTCAGATGGTCCTGTGTTGTACAAGAAAGTAAACTGTGAAAGTCATTGACAACACCCAAGTAAAAAGTGTTCTGTGATTTCTGCTTCAGTTCCTGCCTCCAGTTCCTGCTCTGTTTGAGTTCCCGCCCTACTTCCCCCAGTAACGAATTGTGACATAGAACAGTAAACCAAAAAAAACCCTTTTCTCCTCCAATTGGTTTTGGTTAGTGTTTATGAGAGCAATAGAAAATCAAACTAACACAGGCTAAAGTGGTATTTTCTAGAGATTGGAAAGATTAACGAGGGAAGAAAGGAAAGGTTATGGTCTGTGGTATGGCAATGCTGTTGGATAGGTAGAAGCTTGTAATGCTCCATGATACAGAGAAATAATTACAGCTGAAAGTAATTCAGTATAATAGTTGAAAGTAGACAGTCCAGATATTTTTGAAACTGCTAAGTATTTGAGGTGATTTATATTTCAAAACTTTGATCAGATCATTGCTCAATTGAAACAAAGAAAACCCGCATGCTACCTTGTATATAAGTACATTTTGTGTGTCTATTAAAAAAATTTAAAAATTAAGAATTAATAGCCTCAAGAAAGAATAAATAAATACAAAAATCTTGATAGAATGTCCTTCGTTTACATTTTGCAATGGGTTTGGAAACTGTGTATCTGATTCGGAGTGGTCCAAGGTTAATTAAAACATAGGCTTAGCTGGTGCTTTTGAATATTATCATCTCATTTCCCCACCTCATGTAAAAAAAGTTACAGTCCGTTTTTTTCATTTACTCACTAAATACACTTACACACACACACACACACACACACACACACACACACACACACTACTACACCTTAATTGTGTAGATTCTGTGGCTATCTTAGTTCGGATTTCTATTTCTGTGACCAAACTTCACAAACAAAAGCAATTTGGGGGAGAAGAAAAGCTTCCTTTCAGCTTACAGTTCCACATCACAGGCCATTACTGAGGGAAGCCAGAGCAGGAACTCAGAACTGGAATCTGGATGTGATGCAGAAGCCATGGAGGGATGCTGCTTAGTGGCTTGTTCCTATGGTTTGCTCATTCTACTCTCTTATAAACTTGGGACCACCAGTCCAGGGATTGAATCACCCCATTGTGGGCTGGGCCCTTCTACATTCATCATTAATCAAAATAATACCCCACAGACTTGCCCAAGGGCCAATCTTATGGAGACATTTTCTTAATTGTGGCTCTCCTCAGCTGTAGCTGAGGCTTGTGTCAGGTTGCCATAAAATGAACCAGCACAGTAGCTGATTGTTACCTTCCATTGTGGGGATTAATTTTGGCAAACTCCATTTTACAAGCATGTCAAATGGGACTCACGGAGTTCAATACCATGACCAAGGGTGGTGCCACGTTTCCAAACTTGTGTGTTTCACTCCAGAGTCTATAAACAAAGCAAATGTGTTGACTTTATTATCATCTTGCACATCTGTATTCTGGTTTCACTCCAAGTAGGACCTTCCTCTACTCTCTTTTGTACTCTCTCTGTAATTTAATAGGAAGTGGGGTAGTTAGGGAAACTTATATTAAATAAACCCCAGATATACCACTCTCTAGCTGCTTACAATGAGATTTATTTAGTTTTCTCTTCCTAATGGTAAATGTAGATGCTCTAGGAAAAGGAGCAGAAAGGCATAGAGAATATTCTTTTAACTTAAGGCTTTCCTTAGATCCCTCACATTGCACCGTGGAGCTATGGTTATAGAGTCTAGACTTAAATGTGGGGGGACATAGACTCAGCATAGTCATATAATTAAACTTTTTTGTTATAGTTTACTTCTTTGAAAATTTATGTGTGTATACAATATATTCTGATCATATCCGCCTTCCACCCCTTTTCAATTTATCCTGGGATCTCCCCAACACATCTTGCTGCTAACTTCATTATTATTTTTATCATCATCACTATATTTAACCTACTGAATTCAATTAGTGCTGCCCATATGCACATGACTGTAAGCACATTTTGCAGTGCATAAATGCCATCTCTGGGTCTGTAAAATAAGAACAACCCAACACAATATAAACACCATCTACTCCAAAGTGCAATTAACCATGCCTGTAATTCAGAAGTAAAACCACTTAAGTTCCTTTGAACCATAGAATGTGGTATATTGATTTAGAACACAGCAAATGAGCCCGAGGCTCAGGGTTCTTTCCCTCCTGGCCTCCCCCAAGGTGAGCTTAAATCATCTCACTTGCTTCTTCCCCCATGAGAGACTGGGTCAGCCTCAGTCAGGTGTGTGTTGTTTAGCTGTGATGTAGCCTGTTTCTGGTTCAATGGCCGACACTCACCTTTCACAAGGAGGGATTTGTGCTCTGAAGGGGTTTTCCCACTGTGTAGGATTGTCTCTTGAGTTTTATTTTAAAAATCCAAAGAATAGAAGCATGGCTATGGTGCCCAAGGAAGATTTCCTTCCTCAAGGCTGGTTCCCTTGGGTCATTTGTTGTAGAGACCCAGAACTGGACAATTTTAAAGGACAATTTATTGATTACTTTTACTTCTTCCTTGGGTGTAGACTCCAGAGAGTCTCCCAGAGGCATTTATTTGGTTTGATTTATTTTTCAAAACAATTTTCATTTTAAAAAAGTTATTTTCCTAGAATGGTTTTGCTTTACTTTCTTGATAAATTTATTTTCAGTTCAGTTCTTACGAGATTTACTGGCTGTACATTTCATCTCTGCTTGGATACTTGAGGATGCTGGTTCCCTTAAATGTTCCTAAGACTCAAGGCTTCGTACCAGAGACTTAAACTCTCAGAAGTAAGATACTGGCAGATCTTGGAGAGTTTCACCCATGTCTGCATTTTTGAGTAGAACAATGGTCAGGAAGACTGGGAAAGTGCCAATTAAGTTATTAGGGAGGAGCTAAGTTTCAGGAGAAATTGAAGATGTGTGGGGAACACTTCTGGAGTTAATTTTGACTGACTTCTTGCTTGTGATTAATCATGAATGAGTCTGCCAATATCTGTCTTTGTTTTTAGTTACTACCTGCTTTATACTCTGCCAAGTTCCTCTCATATGCATACATATTCAAGAGACTGTCCTAGCCTGAAGGAAACAGGCCTTAGTCACACGTAGATACTGTGCCCCATAAATTTGCCATGTAAGGATTTGTGGTCATTGTTTATCTTCCTGGAATTGGTCATGCTTTCTATTGCTTGCCTTTAAAAGACACTGAGAAAATATGCTTGCTCACTGGCATGGTATCCACCAGCAGCCCTCCCATATCTGTCTCTTGCATCTTCTTTCTGCCTTTCCTATAATCATCTTCACTCCCACAGTCATGGTTGCCAAGTTGACTGAGCAACTGGCTCCAACAAACATGAAAGGAGCCCTCTAGAAGACAACGAACAGCTCACATTAGAATCATGGTTCGCGAGGGATGTATGAGGAACTGGAGAGATAGGGAATCTAGGTCCTTCCTAACTGACAAAGTGGGGGTTCTCTAAGGAGTTTGGGCTATTAGCTAGCTTAGGTTCTTCCTAACTGATAAAGTCTGTGCTACCTAAGGAGGGCAGAGCATGTAAGCCTTGCACAGCAGACAGGGAAGGATGAGGAATGAATAGAATATAAAAGGATGAGACAGATGCTCCAATAGGCTGGGACAGAAGACAGCTAGCTCACGAGCAAGCTTACAAATAGTTTTGGTTGGCAAGATCAATCCAGCAAACTCTTTCTCAGTGCTTTCTGAGGCTAGAGCCCTTTGGTTAGTGATGGTTTGGCACAATTACACTGAAGCTAATTAAGGTTATTTTAAAACGTGTATGTTAATAAACATTGGGTCCTTTGAACAGAAAAGGTTTTATCCTCAGTCTGTACGTGTCAGAAATTTGTATGTGTGTTTGTGTTTATCTGTCAGCATTCTTGGATTTGAACTGAGAGAGGATGCTGAAATTTAGCAGAAATTGAGAGCATTTTAAAGTTGAGAAAGTCTCGGGTGGTCATTATTCACACAGACCTTAGTGGAAGTGGAGAGGAGTCTCGGGTCTCATTACTTATCCAAACCTTGCAAAGAGAGTAGTTCTGCATTTTCTTGACTCAGCCATTTCCCCAATCATTCTTTTTTCTTTTTATGCATAATATGCTGGCTCTGCGTGCATATTACTTTTCTTCCTGCATCTCCCCACCCCCCACACCTCTGGGAATGGCATCTATGACCTTACCATCATGATAGACAATCCCTCTATTGCTCTATTGCCAAGTTTAAATATTTAAACATTTAAAAATAAATATAACAATTTAAATTCATTCTTTGAAGACTTTAGAGATGTACACAATCTATTTGATCATATCTATTCACCTCTTTCTCCCTCCCTTTCTCTCTCCCTCTCCCCCCTCTCCTCTTTGAGAATAACTCCATCCCCCACATTTCTTTCTCAACTTCATATTCAGCTTCTTACAAAATATGAGTTCAATTAGTGCTACTCATATGTTTATCTTATTTGTGTAGATGTATAGGGTCAGCTATTGCTATAAACATCTCTGAAGAAACTGGACTCTTTTTCCCCCAGTAGCTATAAATATTAGTGATGTTCCCTGAGGGGTGTGTGTGTGTGTGTGTGTGTGTGTGTGTAATAGTACCCCATTTATAGATGAAAACTCCACGGACACTCTCTGCACTTTGACTAGTTTTGAGGCTCTGTATGAACCACTATCCAGTGTGAAAATATTTTCTGAGGTTGAAAAGCATCACTAACCTGTGGGTATATATAGTATTTAAAAGTCAATTGGATGCTGTGTCTATTTAGCAAAATAATCATAATAGGCTCTTTCTTAGGACCCATGACTTCCCCAGCCGTATGTTCATGGTCAGGCTTGTAGAACCAGGTATGTGTTCTGATCAGAAAGCAGCTGAGTACTCTTACAACATTGAAACAATGACTTCATCCATAGGCAGATTTTGTCAAGTCAATCATTATTTTAGCTCACAGGGTTCATGGCTTAGTAAGTGTATTGATAGTTTTTCTCCTTAATCAAGCTACACAGAATCTTCCAGCACTATGAAAGCTAGCCAGCAGAAAGGAAGCTTTCAGTTCAGTGTCAACATGGCTCCTCCATTCCCTGTGATCAAAAGTATGTCGTATCTTCAAAGTCTAGTGGCAAATAAGAGCAGTGCCAATAGTCTGTCTTGTTTTAGGGGTTTCTCAGATTCCCCTTAACAATAGCTCATAGGAAGGTGTATTATGCCTGACAGTGGGCTTTCTATTAAGCACCTATGGCTAGGAGGACTGGGAGGAGCAGCATCTCACTTCCCACACACACCAGTTTGTTAGGATAACTCCATTTAAATACACACACACACACACACACACACACACACACACACACACACACATACACACACACACACACACACACACACACAGACACACACACTTTCTCTCTCATATATGAGGTCATAAAATACTTATAGAAGAGTAGGTTTCCATATGACTTCTTCAAATATTTTTAATGTTTTCATCCCTCCATCCACCTTCCCCTCTAAGCTATCCTACCCACCTCCCCACTTAAAACTTCCCTGGGATGATTTCCCTTTCTCCATTCAAACAACAAGGCTACCACCCCTCCCTCCCCTCCCTGAAGGTCTTCGTTGACTTTGTAATGGCCCTTTCCTTTTTCTGGCTTTCAGAGCTACAACATGTTAGGCATACAATTTGATAGATTTGAAGCTAGGATCCATGTTTGTGAGATAAATGAGGCATTTGTTTTTCTGAGCTTGGGGTCTCTTACCCAGTAACAGTTTCCAGTTCTATTTATTTTCCTTCAAAATTTACTTTTTAGTTTTTATATCATGTATATGGGTGTTGTAAAAGTCAGGGTTCTCTAGAGAAACAGAACTGAGGAAATGAATGAATGCATGTGGATATATACATATAATATACACACAATATGCACATAACATACACATAATATAATATACACAAAATATACATGCGCATAAATATAATATACTATATGTACATATATACACACATATACACATTTACATATATATGAATATGAAGTAAGGTATTAGAGTGACTGATGGGCTGTGGTTTGACTATTCCAACAAAGGCTGTCTCTGAAAGGAAAGTCCAAGAATCTAGGAGTTTTTGTCCCTGAAGCTGGGTGTATCAGCTGATCTTGAGTATAAACCAGAATCTTAAAGAAGTAGGCTCTACTATCAGTGAAGAAATGGACTTGCCAGCCAAAGCGAAGGCCAGCAGGCAAAGAGCAAGCACTTTCTTCTTCCACTCCTGGTATATAGGCTACCACCAGAAGGTGTAGTTCAGATATAAGATGGAATTTTTCCACCTCAAAAGATTTGGATTTGGGACGGGACTTCTACCTGAAATGATTCATTCATGAAAAAATATTTACAGGTGTCCGTGGATGTTTGGGTTTTGGTTAATTCCAGACATGGTGAAACTGATGACTAAGAGTAACTATCATATACATTATGCCTGTATGTATGTGCATATACTATGTACATGACTGTTGTTTCCAGAGCCCAGAAGATAGCATCAGATCACCTGGAACTGGAGATAGAGATGGTTATGAACCACATATGCGTGCTAGGAATGGAACTCAGGTCTGTCTGGAGGAGCAAGCCATCTCTCTAGCTCCAATAAAATTCTATTGTGTGTATGTATCAAATAATCATCATCCAGTCATTAGTTGGTGGAAATGAAGGCTAATTACATTTAATAGATATAAAATAGAACAGCAGTACACAAGATGGGCAAACGATTGTGTCGTAGAATAAAAAAGACTTCGAAGATGTGGCAAGGAGTCATATATTTACTTTAGGCTTCTGAGGAAACTACACACTGAGTGCCACACTGGAGACTTTCCCTTCTCCCCACATTCTTCTCAGCAATGGTTATCATCTTTTTTTAACCTTAGCCATTCTGACTGGAGTAGCATGAAAATCTTGAGTGTTTTAAATTTGTCTTTACCTGTGGGCTAGGGTTGTTGAACACTTGAAACTGTATTTCTTAGCCACTTGTATTACATCCTTCCAGAACTGTCTTTCCCTTCCATACCCCACTTTTAAATTGGGTTGTTCACTTGGTGTAAGAGCTTTAAGTTCTTTGTGTATTCCAGACACCAATTCTCTGACATATGTGTAGAGGGCAAGCATTCTTCCCTATTTGGTTGGCTGCCTCTTCCCACAAGCAACAGTTTCTTTTGCAGTACAGAGTTTTCTAATTTCGTGAGGTCCCACTTGTAGACTGTTAGTCCTATTTCCTATACGGCTATCCAGATTTCCATTCAGAAAGTCCTTGTCTGACATACAACCTGAAGTGTACTCCCTATGCTTTCTGTTAGAAATTTCAGAGGTTTGTCATTCACTTGTAATTGATTTTTTGTGCAGAGCGAGAGACAAGGGTCAGTATTCATTCTTTTACATTCGGATACCCAGTTTTCCCAGCACCATTCATCAGTGGGAGGATCGGCCCTTGGTCCTGTGAGGGTTCGATGCCCCAGTGTAGGGGAATGCCAGGATGGGATGATGGGAGTGGGTGGGTGGGGGAGCACTCTCAGAGAGGCAAGGGGAGGGGGATGGGATAGGGGGTTTCTGGAGGGGAGACCTGGAAAGAGGATAACATTTGAAATGTAAATTAAAAAATCCAATATAAGAAAAGAAAGAAAGAAAGAAAGAAAGAAAGAAAGAAAGAAAGAAAGAAAGAAAGAAAGAAAGAAAGAAAGAAAGAAAATTCTCTCTTTCTTCCAATGTGTACCTTAGGCTTCTTTGTTAAAAACAAGGCAAGGGGTGGTATGTGGACTTGTATCTGGGTTCACAATTATACTTCATCAATCCATATGTCTTTTGTTGTTCCAGTACCATACTGTTTTTACTACTATGGCTTTGTAGAATTACTTGAAATCATGAATGGTAATATCTCTTTATTGTTTGTGATTGTTTTGGCTATCCATAATCTTCTGTTTTCACATGAATCTTAAAATTTAAAAAATTGTGAAAAATTGAGTTGGAAATTTGATGAAAGATTGTATTGAATTTTTGGATTGCTTTGGGTGAGATGGCATCTTCTGGTGCCCTACAGTTTTCATTATATAGATCTTTCTGCTCCTTGGCTAGGTTTCTTCAACAGTGTTTTTGAGGCTACCTCTAATGAGACTGTTTCTGTGATTTCTTTCTCAGTATAATGGCCTATATTTTATTGGAAAGCTACTGATATTGGTTAGCTAATTTTGCTGCCAGCTACTTCACTGAATGCTTTCCAAGGTGTTCTAGCAATTTCCTGGTGGGGTATCGGGGCTCTTATTCATAGAATCATATCATATGCAAATAGGGGTTACCTTAATTTCTTTTCTTTTTCCTATTTGTATCCCTTTTATTTTCTTGTCTGTCAGTTTATTTAGGGTTTCCAGTACTGAATTCAATAGCAATGTTAAGTATCTTGCTCTTGATGTTAGTGAGGAGAGGTTTTTGTCCATTTGACATGGTGATTACTGTTGTTTTGCTGTACATAGGCCTTTATTATGGTGAGGTATGTTCTCTCTACCCCTACTCTGTCCAGCATTCTTGTGATGAAGAAATGCTAGCTTTTGACAAAGAATTTTTGTTCTGTATCTTTAGAAATGTGATAATTTTTGCCCTTAAGTCCTTTTATGTGGTGAATTATATTTATTGATTTACATATGTTGAACCATTTCTAGATCCCTGGATAGATGCCACTTTGGTCATGGTTGATGATCTTTTGAGTATGTTATTGAATTTAGTTTGAAAGTATTTTATTGAGAATTTTTGCATATTCGGAGATTGGCCTGTGGTTTTGTTGTTTGTTTGTTTGTTGTTGTGTCTTTATCTAATTTTAATATTAGGGTAACACTGGCTTTGGAAACAGAGGTTGGAAGTTTGTTTTTTCTATCTTATGAAGTATTCTGAGATGTTGTGGTATTGGCTCTTCTTTGAAGGTCTGGTAGAATTCTGCTCTGAATCCATCTTGCCTTGGTGGGTTCTTTGCTGTTGTTGTTGTTGTTGTTTTTTGTTTGTTTGTTTTTTGTTTTGAGGGGAAAATTTTTTAATTTCTGCCTCTATCTTATCGTTTGCTCTAGGTCTGTTTAAATTTAATTAATCTTGGTTTAACTTTGATATGTCATATGCATCTAAATATTGAGCCATTTCATTTAGACTTTCCAATTTAGTGGAATATAGTTTTAATGTCCTCATGCTTTCCTGAATTACTCCAGTGTCTGTTGTAATGTTTCCTTTTTCATCTCCAATTTTGTTAATTCATGTCTTATCTTCCTTTTTAATTTTTGGTTAATTTGAGTCAGGGCTTGTCAATCTAATTTATCTTTTTAAAGAACTAGTCTATTTTTCACTGATTCTTTGTACTGTTTTGTTCATATCTTCTCCATTAATATCCACCCCAATATTTGTTTTCTCTGTCTTTTGCTTTTAGAATTGGCTTGGTCTTACTTCTCTAATGCCTTAAGGCTAACAATCTGGTTTTTTGAGATATCTGTGATTTTTCAGTATTGGTACTTAGAGCAATAAATTTCATCTTAACATTACTTTTATTACACCCCATGGATTTGAGTGTGTCATCTTTTATTTTTATTTAATTCTAGGAATCTTGAAAGTTTTCTTCTTAATTTTATCAATGGAATTGATTCCATCATTTAAGAGTGTATTGTTTAGTCTTTATACACTAAAAGTACTGTATGTGTTTCTGTAGTTTTTATTGGTACTTTTATTCCATCATTATCAAATAGAATACAGGGCTTAATTAATTTTCCTGCATTTGTTTAGATTTGTTTTGTGTTCTAATATGTGCTCTATTTTAGAGAAAATTTCATGGGTTTCTCTGAAGGATGTATCCTCTTTGGTGTTTACATGATATACTCTCTAGATGTCTTTTTGGTCCAATTGGTCTATGATGTCACTTAACTTAAATATATATTTATTCATTTTTTTGTCAATCAGTCTAATGATGAGAATGAGGTATTAAATTTACCTACTATGTCTGTGATGGGAATTAATTTGTGGGTTTAAATCTAGTAACATTTGCTTTATGAAATTGAATGAGCCTATGCTTGGTATATTTAAATCACAATTATAATATCTCTCTCTCTCTCTCTCTCTCTCTCTGTCTGTCTGTATTTGGGTGTGTGTATAATTTCCTTTTGATAGGTGGCTCCGTTGATTAATATGAATTGATCCTCTATGTTTTATGATTAGATTTGGTCTGAAGACTATTTTATCCTCTATTAGAGTAGCAATGTCTACTTTTTTCCTGATTCCATTTGATTACTGTGTCCTTTTCGACCTTTTACCCTAAGATTAAGCTTATCTTTATGGTGAGGCATCAAAAAGGATTCTTTTTCTTAACTCTGTTAGTTTGTGTCCTTTGTTTTGGGCGTTGAGACATTAATATTCAGAGTTATTATGGAAAGATGCACATCATCATTGATTTTTGTCAACTGGACACAAGCTGAAGTCGTTTGGGTAAAAGAAACCTCAATTGAGACAATGCCTCCACTAGACATTGGGAATTCAATTTGTCATTTTTCTTGCTTAATGATTGGTGTGGGAAGGCCCAGCCAACTGTTGGTGGTGCCACTTCTGTGCAGGTGGTTCTGAGTTGTAAAAGAAAGCTGGAGCAAACGAGTAAGCATTGCTACTCTGAGGCCTCTGTTTCAATTATTGGCTTCAGGTTCCTTCCCCGACTTCTTTCAGTGATGGGATGTAGCCTGAGGGTTGTGAGATGGGATAAACACCTTGCTTTCTAAGTTGCTTTTTGTCATGATGTTTTATCATAGCATGGAAAACCTAAGATAATGTGTATTGCTTCCTGTTATTTTTAATTTTTTATACTGTTTGGACAATTTTCAGTTGCACTAAAATTTTTTTATTTTTACTTATTCATCTTACGTCCCTCTCACTGCCCTCCTCCCCATTGTCGCCCCCTCCCACAGTCCTTCCCCCATCCTTCTTCTCCTTCTCCTCTGAGTGGGTGGGGTCCCACTGGATATCACTACCCCACAGCAATCAATTCTCTGTGGGACTACGCACATCCTCTCCCACTGAGGCCAGACAAACAGCCACCTAGAAGAAAATATCCCACAAACAGGCAACAGCTTTCGGACCCTCGCTCCAGTTGGTCAGGACCCACATAAAGACCAAGCTGCATATCTGCTACATATGTGCAGGAAGGCCTAGGTCCAGCCCGTGTATGTGTATGCTCTTTGGTTTGTGATTCAGTTTCTGAGAGCCCCATGGCTCAGGTTAGTTGACTCTGGTGGTCTCCCTGTGGAGTTCCTAGCCCCTGCAGCCTGTAATCCTTCCTCCTATTCTCCCATAAGAGTCTCCAAGCTCCAACCACTGTTTGGCCATGTGTGTCTGCATCTGTCTGAGTCATCAGCTGGGTGAAGCCTCCAGAGGGAAGCTAGGCTAGACGCCTGTCTGCAAGCATAGCAAACTATCATTAATAATGTCAGGGATTGGTGCTTGCCTATGGGATGGGTCTCAAGTTGTGCTGGTTATTGGTTGGCCATTCTCCCAATCTCTGTTCTCCTTCTTCCCTGTGCCTGCATTCTTGACGACAGGATAAATTTTGGGTCAAAAGTTTTATGGGTGAGTTGGTGTCCCTATCACTTTTAAGACAATGTCTTAGAATCATTTTTTCTCTCTCAGTCTCTTGAATGTGTTCATATTTCTTTTAAGTCTAAAGTATTCTGTCCAGTATCATCTTCAGCAATGACTTGATTGTCATAAGCTCTTTTAGATTTCATAGAAAGTTTTTCTTTCACCTTCAGTCCTGATAGCTTTGTTGGGTATGCCAGATTGGATTTGATAGTTGTGATCTTTTTTAATTTGAAATACATAATTTCAAGGCTTTGCTTTTAAATTTTTGATTAAAAATCAGCAATTATTTTGATTGGCTTGCTTGTGTATGTGATTTTAACCTTTCTCTTTTTCAGCTTTCAATAAACCCTCTTTTTGGTCTATACATTCTGCGTCTTAACTATAATAAGTTATTGGAGTTTCTTTACTGGTTCGAGTGGTTTAGCATTTTATATGCCTCATATATTTATTTGGTTGGACTTCTTTTCCCTTAAGTTTGTAAATTTTTGTAAATTTTCCTTAAGTTTGTAAAAGTTTGTAAAGCCTATGGTTTTACTAAAATATTTTCCATGTTTGTTGAATTAAATGATTCTACTTTGTGTATATCTGTTTCCCCAAACTATTATATTATGTGTTACATAAAGTGTGTTATATTGACAAGCTCTCCAATAATATTTTTATCTGACTTGTCATTTGTTTTTCACTAATTTGGTTTGCTTTTTCTTCAGTAAGTTCTCTCTTTATTGGATTTCATTTCATATAATGAGTTGATTTCTCTTTCCCCATCAATCTCTTTGTGTTTGTTTCTTAGAAAATGTTCATGTGCACTTTGAGTTATTTGACTATATTTATAATTACTTATTTGAATTCTACATCTGGAATTTCATGTAAGACATTACATCAGGGGGTTTACTATGGGATCAGTAATTTTGGGATGTAATACTTTGTCTTGATTTTTATAGTATGTGTGTGTGTGTGTGTGTGTGTGTGTGTGTGTGTGTGTGTGTGCTTGTGTTGTGTGACTGTATAATTGTGTGTGTTTACTGGGAACTATTCACCTGGGTTAGAACATTGTTTAAGACTGCTGTCCTTTGGGGATTGTTTATTATTTATTCATTTGCTTATTTATTTACTTATTTGTTTGCTTATTTTATTTATTTATTGAGATAGGGTCTCACTCTGTAGCCTTTAGAACTCACTATGTACTCTAAACATGCGTGAAACTCACAGAGATCTGCCTGTCTCTTTCTCTTCCATGCTGGAATTAAAGACACATGCCACCACCATGCCTGGCTATGTTGTTTCAGATTTATTTGAAGTTACCCCTTTTAACTCGGTGGAGTATTTGCAGTGCTTATGAGAGACCAGACAGTGGTACAATTGTAATATTTTCTTTTTTTTTTTATTTTTGATACTTTATTTACATTTCCAATGTTTCCCCTTTTCTGGGTCTCCTCTTTGGAAACCCCTTAGCCCCTCCCCATCCCCGCCTCTATGAGGGAATTCCACCTCCCACCCACCTGCCCACCCATCCCCTTATTCCCACCTTGACATTCCCCTTTACTGGGGCCTATAACACTCTCAGGCCCAAGGGCCTCTCCTCTCTCCTGGATGGCCATCAAGGTCATCCTCTGCCATATATGCAGTCCGAACCATGGGTCCATAGATGTGTATTCTTTGGTTGGTGGTCCAAACTCCAGGGTGACGGGGGGGGGGGTCAGGCCCATTGACGCTCTTGCTCCCTCCATGGGGCTGCAAATTCCCTCAGTTCCTTCAGACCTTTCTCCAACTCCTCCATCTGGGACCTCACTCACTCTCAGTCCAGAGGTTACTGTTAAGTGAAACTTGGACATTCTGAACTTTTGGGCTAATATCCGCTTATCAGTGAGTACATACCGTGTTCGTTCTTTTGTGA
>CM052703.1:113987683-114009109 GCA_028551405.1 Uromys caudimaculatus | reverse complement strand
TTTCTCCACATCCTCTCCAGCATCTGCTGTCACCTGAGTTTTTGATCTTAGCCATTCTGACTGGTGTGAGGTGGAATCTCAGACTTGTTTTGATTTGCATTTCCCTGATGACTAGGGATGTTGAGCATTTCTTTAGGTTCTTCTCAGCCCTGTGAATTTCCTCAGTTGAGAATTCTCTGCTTAGCTCTGTTTCCCATTTTTTGATGGGGTTATTTGGTTTTTTGGAGTTTAACTTCTTGAGTTCTTTGTATATATTGGATATTAGCCCTCTATCGGACATAGGATTGGTTAAGATCCTTTCCCAATCTGTTGGTTGCCGTTTTGTCCTAAGGACCTCCACATAAAACCAGTTACACTGAATCTAATAGAAGAGAAAGTGGGGAAAACTCTTGAACACCTGGGTACGGGGGAAAAGTTCCTGAACAGAACACCAGTGGCTTATGCTCTAGGATCTAGAATAGACAAATGGGACCTCATGAAATTGCAAACCTTCTGTAAGGCAAAGGACAATTGTAATATTTTTCTTATTAGACTGATGTTCCAGGGGTCAGGTTGAATTTGAACTCTACTCCTCAGGGTTGAGTGCTGTCTGCAAGAGCAGGTACTATCCAGAAGTTAACCCACTCTTATAACAGGGTAGCAGGTAACTACAAAGTAGGCATTTGTTAAGTTCTTATTGGTCTAGGGAGTAAAGGGATCCAATAGTGTGCCAATATTTTAGTTACTGTGGCATGAGTGGAAAGGAAAGATATAAGCAGTCACGAGGAGATCAGTGTTAAGTATTAAGATTATTTGGTAGGAATATGAAGAAAGGGACATACATAGGAGAGGGAAACATAGAAGCAAAGGAAAAAATATAGGGTGGAGACTGTGGGTGTTTGGTTAACAATATACCATAAAGGGAAGTGGTAAAGCCATATATTGTTTATCATAAATCATGCCAGTATATCAAAAATCATAAATTTGGACTTTGGGAGGTATAATAAAAGGCATGCATATGGAAAACAAACAGAAAATCAAATAAAAAGATGGGGGGAGGGCCGAATGACCCACAGACACACTAAATGGTAAGAAGTGAGAATGTTGGAAGGTAGAGTGACTCCGCTGCCTTGACCTAGGGTGTTCTGTGGATGAGGGATCCCTGCAGTTGGAAGGACAGCTGAGGGGAGAGAAAAGATAATGGAGTCACTGACTTGGGTGTTGATTTCATTTTCTAGGTGGGTTTGTTGCATTTTCTTAGTCATGGTCTAGGGTATGCGGATATAGATTTTGGCCACTTTTACGTGGAGGTATTTTGGGGGTGTGTGAGGGTGGTGGTGAGTGACTTAGTTCTGTTCTGTGAGCTGAGGACAGACAAGACATTTCTTCTAGCTGTGGCTGAGGTAGTACTGTAGGGCTGCTAGCAAGAGGGAAGTGCGGGACCCACAGCATTGTTTAGGGCTTTTGTTTAGTTCCTATACTTTTACTGCTTTCTGTTGAGTGCTATAAATCCCCACCAGAATAGCTTGTGCCGATTTCCTGCTAGAGCTCTTTCCACAGGTTTGCTATTACTTCAGAATCTGCTGGATTTTTCAGTTGCAGCAGCTGCCTTGAGTGTAGTTTCAAGCAAGAAATCCCGTCTGATGCTAGGGATAGTTGGTGGTTCTGATGGTAGAGGAGGTTGACTTAGCTATTGACCGTGTGGATTCTGTGAACCGACGAAGCTGCCGATCTGTTTCCCTAGCTCTGATCATTTTCTCACTCCAACACGGCTCTAAGCCATCACATTACTCTGATGTCTACCTTGTTGCGTTTTAAAATTGAAAATAATTTTTTTCATGCACTATATCCTGATCATGGTGCCCCCTCTACAAACTCCTCCCTGTTCTTCCCCACCTATCTGCCCATCAAACTCTATTCCTTCTTTCCCTTTGGAGAAAGATCCAAAAGACCAAACAAATCAGTATTTAAAAAAAAAAGTAACAGAGAAAACACAGGAAACACACACGACAGTTGTTGGGTTGTCTTTTTTTTTTTTTTTTTTTTTTTTAAACCACTAAATATTTCTGATAAATGCTCTTGCTAAGTTGTCTAGGCAAACCTTCAACATCTGACCTGCTTAACCCGGCCCACTGTAGAGTTTACGGGCCTCATGCCCCTAAGAGATAATGATTCTTACTTAACGCCTTTGGCCCTCCCTATACTTCTTGCCTTCATCTCCATTTTGCAGATGGCATCTCAGGAAAGTTCATAACCCTTCCCTTTGGCCAGGAGAGTGGGAAGCGGACACTTAGGAAGGAGACTCCAGGCCGCCGATCCATATTCTCCACCCTCCTATCCTTTTCTCTTTTTCAGGAGAAATTTCCCCAGAAATGTGCACGATCAAAACACACACTACTAATTAAAGTTGGACAGCATTTTGTTAACTTTCTACTTTCCCTACATTCCTTCCATAATATATTCCGAAGAATCCATTTCTGCATGGAGGAAGTTGACCCATCTTATCCCATAGATTTACATTTCTGCAATGGGTGCTTCTTATTTCTCACAAAGTTTTTGACCAGATTGGACATATATACTCATACACACACACACACACACACACACACACACACACACACACACACACACACACACACACACGCACGCACACACACACACTCCTTATAACATTCTTTTGACTGTAAGAGAATTATGGGAGATAATAATTACTCTATAGACCTTCTCTGGGCAGCACATCTTATCCTCTCATTAGCAAGTCCTCTTCTCCTCCTGCAGAGTCACTATTGCCTCAGGGGATGGTGAGAAGCCAAGAAACAACAAAGGTGCATGAGGGGGTGGCTATGCTATTTTTGCAACTGAGGCACCGCCACTCCGCACTTATTATAGCTAAAAGAGCAGAGTATAACCTTTATATGTCTCTGGAGCTGAGATAATCTCACTACTGTCTGGGTCTCCCACAGTTAGCATGCTGTTCTTTCCAGGAAGCCAAGGTGGAGGGAGCTGAGGAGGCTGCACTCATAGTTGTTAAAGAATACCTTTCCCTTTTTTCTTTTTCTTAAAATTGTTCTTACAAAAGCAATGTTCTATTCAGCCTGCCATTATGCTAAAAGCTTTTCCTTGGAAGACAATAGCTGTTCTCAGAAAAAAAAAAAAAAGATTTACATGAGGTCCCAAGGGTGTAATGAGCTACCACAAGGCACCTGCCTCGGGTTGGGAGTTGTCACTTGTAAGTGGTTTTAAATTAGAACCGAGTGGAAAAATACATAGTTACCGACTTCCCCTTTTGGCTTCTTTGCAAATAATTTTTCATCCTCTCTGGCCTTTGTCTGGTTGTGAGATGCATGATCTGGTATGGAGGACAGAGCTTTCTCTTAGGGAGAGCTAAGAGTGACAACAGTGGCAATGTAAAACAGAAACTCAAGTCAAGTGCAACGCCTCTCAATCTTGGAAATTTCGGCACGGCTTTATTTTGAGACCTCTCAAAGGCATGTGCAACCAAGCAATACTATGGAGCCGCTGGATTTTTTAGAGTGGAAGTAGTCCACTTTGGGTAGCTTAGCTAAGTGGGAGTAGAGGCAGTGCTAGACCTCAGACCTCTGGCCTCCTACTAAACCTCCTTCTTTCATCCTCTATAAGGTGTGCTGTCTCTGACAAAGCTTTGAGTGACACAAAATAATTGTAAGAACATACTGTTATGTCTCTTTGAACATCTTAAATAAAAAGAGTTACAATTTGAGACCGTGGAGTGTGTGGTTTTTTGCCTTGGGGTTTTCATTATTCCAAACAAACAGGGCACAGAGTCATGGTAGACAGCAGGAATACAAAAACAATATTATTCCATCTTTCACCATTGAGGTGCTCATAATCTGTTGGAAATGTGTGTGTGTGTGTGTGTGTGTGTGTGTGTGTGTGTGTGTGAAAGTCATGTAAACAGATCATTATAATGGAACAGTGTCTTATGTCATTGTTATGTTGCTGTGAAGGGATACCATGACCAAGAACATTCGTAATAGAAATCATTTATTTGGGGCCTTGCTTGCAATTTCAAAGATTAGTCCATTATTATCCTGGTGGGGAGCATGCAGGATGCAGGCAGATGTGGGAGCAGTAGCTGAGAGCTACATCCTGATCCATAGGCAGAGAAGGAGAGACTAGGCCTGGAATGGATTTTTTGAAACCTCAAAGCCCACTCCTAGAGACATACTTCTTCCAACAAGGCCATACCTATTCTAACAAAGTCACACCTCCTAATCCTTCTAATCCTTCACAAATAGTGCCAGTCTCTAACAACTAAGCAATGAAATGCATGAGCCTATGAGGGTCATTTCTATTCAAAGCACCACAACAAGGTACACTGAAACGGAAGAGGAAACAAAGTAAGTATGGTGGAGGCACAGAGAAGAGAGGACTTATCACAGGTAGACTTATAGCTCAAGGCATCCTGTATAAACCCTATGTGCATGGTACTCTCATATTGATAAAACTTCAAAGAAACTTCAGTTGGAAATCCAAAAGGTATCAAAGCACTGTCTCACTTTTCCCTGAGACTATATAAAAGAAAGTCTGCAAAACGCACCCAAACCACCTTCAGTTTGTTTTTCTCATGCACCTCATGGTGATTAATCTGCACACATAAAAATGGGGACTTTTATAAAATATTGCTCTCTTAACACAAACTCCTCACACTCTGTGTAATTGAGGCCAGTTGGGTAGGTCTTTGTTGCCTCCAGTTTTGACCAGGTCACGTCAATTAAAGGAAGATTAAGAGTCTCTCCTCCTCTCAAACTAGTTGAAGGAGGTGGGAAAGATTATAAGAACTATAGGTAAGTAAATTTGTGTATATTATAGCATATAGACACTTTATTATTAGGAGGATTTATGCATAAGCATGAAGTACAGTGCTAGACCTCCTTTTGAATTCTATTTTGAGGCAAGATCTCACTGAGTTGTTCAGGTTAGCTCTAAGTATATAATCTCTGACTCACACTCCTGAATAGCTGAGATTACAAGCCTATATCAACAAGACTGCCTTATTCTTACATAATATTGTTTGGTAATTATTGTTGCCTTTTAAATTAAGAAATAAATCACTATTTTGACATTATTATGCATGATAAAATAAAGGTTCATTGAAATTGTCACTTGGTCTGCATCCTGAGTGGGCTTTTACATTCAAGAGAGTTGTGTGCTTCTCTCTCTCTCTCTCTCTCTCTCTCTCTCTCTCTCTCTCTCTCTCTCTTTCTCTCTCTCTCTCTCCCTGTGTGTGTGTGTGTGTGTGTGTGTGTGTCTGTGATTCTGTGAGATAGGAAATCATCACACACAGAAACAGAAAGCACTAGGTATGATTCTGTGAAAGTATTAGGGCATCAGGCCAAAATAGCATGGGGGAAGACTGACAAAGATAAGGTGGCAAAAGTAGTTTGGGTTGAATCTTAAATGATCTTCATTTTCATATCAGGGAGATTCTTTTAAAGACAGTGATGACTTACTTGGATATTACAAACAGAATAGTAAGATCAGATTCATCTCGGAGGGGAACCTTGGGACAATAAGGTGAAGAAGTTTTGAACTGATGAAGATAATGATGACATGGAGCACATATGCATTTAGACCCATGACTCAGACTCACTAGGGCACAAAGCTTGGCTTTACCATTCAGCAGAGCTAGGTCCATGTGTTACATAACTCTATTGTCCACCACCAACATGGCTGTAATTACCTAAATTAAGAAACTTCATAGGAACAGGCTATTGGTGGAAGATGTGGAGAGAGTTACTTGATTTTCACTTGAATTTTATTCACTCTCCTCTCATTCCCAGCTGTACATCATTCTCTCCAGCTATTTATGGTCTCCCTGGATTCAAGAGTGTAGAGGATGTGGAAAAAAATAACTCAAATGGGAAAGACACAATGATTTCATTCAACTTTTGTGAGTTGTCACCTATGCTGGGGTAGGCTCTTTGGTAATGCACTTTCTTGAGCCATTCATTCTCCTATAACAAACTACTTTAATATATACACTGGTTCATTAAACTGGACTGAAGTAGAACCATTACTTTGGCCTGTCATTCATCCCTGTCTGGGGTGAGCAAATATTTGTTCACTTCTTCCTAGAAAAAGTAAATATGAAGTCTTGGAATAGATGCTCAAATAGATACTTTGGTTTCTCCTTCTGTAAATGGTGAATACTAATAGTACCTCCTTCAGTCTGTAAATAGTGAGAGACTTAGAACTATGTCTAGAACATAGTGAATGCTTAAGAAATATTCCAGTTGTTCTTTCTTTATACAGTGGATGGGATTCTAAATAAAGGTACGTCTCAGCAAATGGGAGTAAAGTTTCTAAGTTTATGAAAAAGGCTCAGGGGACTTTGCAGAAGAGGAGAGGAGGTGAGGAAAGACTATTAAAGAGGATCAGGAGTTTTCTGTGAGGCTGTGCTGCTTAATAATCTCAGAAACATCACCCACACAGTCACACAAACATGCCTACCTAAGCACGACCTGAACAAGGATGAAAATAGACACACCAAAGTAGACAGGGGAAAACCCACAGGCGTCACCCCTACACAACTACATGCAGCTAACAAATGCTGAGAGAGGGAGAAATAGTCTTCCCCAGGGAAGAACACAAAAATTGTTTATTCAATACTGAGAAGTGAGCTCTGAAAACATACAGAGGTGGCATTATACAGAATGAGCATGTTTCATTTAGGAAAAAAAATATGCAAATGCATGTAACAAATAATGAAAAAAGAAGCCATGAATTTGAAAGAGAGCAAGGAGGGTATATGGCAGAATTTGAAGGGAGGATGAGAAAGGGGGAGATGGTGTAATTATCTTGTAATGTCCAAAAGGAAAGGAAGAAAGCAAAAGAAAGGTGTTGGTAGAGAAGGATGAGTTCCGTATTGGAAACATTCATTTTCAGAGAACTGAAAATTATCTGAGAACCCAGTAGAAGTGTAATTTTAAAGCCAATATGTGATGAAATATAATCCAATTCATATGGAAATAAAACAAATTTTGTATTACTTGAATAATTTGCCCAATTAGCAAGGAGACCAATGTTGTCTAGATGTGGTTATTGTACCGGGAACATAAAGGATTTTTTTTTTATCAGAGTCAAATTCCAGAACAATCTATTCTATAAATTGGCTCACTTGATATAATGATTTACATATTTTGAGGTAATGAACTGTTTACAGAGCATTAATGTATGACTAATTTTTCCATGCAACAGCCCTTTGTGGTAAGGATACAAAAAGTAACTGTTTATTATCTCCAACTTCAGATGATGAAATTGACACTCTGAAAAAGTGACAAACCAATATAAGTAGATCTTGGGTTTTTATGAAAACTTTCTGAACTCTAAACTGTGATCACGGTCCTTTTCTTATTTTGTACTTTTCAGCTATGCAATAATGAAGACCCTCAGCATCAAGACACAGGGCTGGATGTGGTGACACACGCTTGTAGTCCAGCAGTGGGAGAGGCAGGAAGGTTTCTCTGAGTTTTAGGCAGCGTGCTCCACACTGAGAGTTCTAGGTCAGTCAGTCCTGCATAGTAAGACCAGTCTCCAAAGAGAGAAAATAAAGAATATGTTTTTCTCTATGTGAGAATAATATCCTACCAGCTAAAGTTTCTGAGCTTCTCCGACATGTTGAATTCTCATGTTAAAAGTAACAACTGTTCTAATTTTAGTGAGAACTAAATTTTACTTCTGTAAGATTTCTTTTCTTACCTTATTGATTGACTGTGCCAATGATCTACAACCCCTGGAGCATTTTTTATTTCTGAAACCCAGCAACCTGAATATCTCTCCGAGCCTCCAAATTTGCTGTTCCCTCTGAGTCCAAGTTTTGCATGGCTGCTGTCCTCTTGTTATCTATTAGCTTAACTTTGCGCCACAGCGTCTTCCCGGGCCATCACATGTAATGGTGTTTCCTCCCTCGCAATGTCCTAATCTCATGACCTTGTCACAGTTTCCTCATAACCACTATGACAACGGCTCCATGCAAGCACAGACTGTATGCTATAGCTGTCACCATTATATCTTTAGAAACTAGCATCAGCCTTGCACAGAGTGCTTATTGAACAAAGCCATGAAATTCTTGTATCCGTTCCTGTTTCTCTTCACCAACAGCACCTTTAACCTCTTTTGTTCTCGAAGAGTTGTCTTTTTTCTTGAGCTTTTTATGGCTCTCCAAGGATAGCTTCAAATGAGCTAAGAGAGCAGTTAGAGGCTGAAGTCATCACCGGGAGCAACTCCATTCTTCCTTTGGACATCTTGTAGTTATCTCCTTTTGTTTTCAACTCTGCTGCTATGTGCAGCTGTGAAGAGTACTTTGGTACTGTGGTTACTGAGTCTTCAGAAAGTCACTGAACTCCAAGTAGTGGAGAGGGGAGTAATACTTTTCAAAACTGTGCCACACATCAGCAGCATCTGCTATCTGATAGTACCCAATTTTCTGGGCCAAAAGACTCCTCAGAGTTTCTATAGTAGAGACATGAAACCTAACACAAATGTCTCATGTATTTTTCATAATTATCAACAGGTACCCTGAATGTTGGGTCATTTCCAACCCCCCAGGTCACATATTAAACTCAGGATACTAGTCAGTACTAACCAGATGGCACCCTGATGGATATATTTCATAGAAGTCTCATGTTATGATCATGTGATAGCTATTACAATTACCATTAAAGTATATTGTTTTTATAATAAGACTATTGATTATGGGGGTTCTATAGAAGATTTAAAGCCATGCTATTCAAAAACAGCTAGCCACAGGTTGAATGTGATGAGTCTATCTGAGTTAGGAAGAAGCATAAAAGGAAAAGTCTTAATTTAGTAGGGCCCTTGCCAACAAAAAGTTCTAAGAAGTTCTAAGAAGCACATGATGATGTAATAGTTTTTAAAGCTGGACAGTAGGCAATTGGGTATTTATTCTTTTATTTTTGAAGAATCGTTGTGTTTATACTTGATGTGTAAAATTAAAAGAAACTTTTAAAATATCTTCATTTAAGGAAACGACTAAATTGGAGTAAAAGTAAATTAGAGAAAAGAATTCTTCATTTTACTATACTTCAGGCAATTTGTAATGATAATTTCATGTTAATGTGTTAATACACATGTACAAAGACAAGACACACTCATACCCAAACACACAAACTCAGAGTCATACTCGAAACACAAAAGGGACTTAAATTAGCCTTGCTGATAATTCCTTCCCGTGAAAGTCCAAATCCCTGTGTATTGACAACATCAATGAACTCCACACTGCCATTTTATACTCTACAGATTATTTCTTCAATGGCCTGATCTACCAAACATTCAGAAGTATTCCACATTTTTATTTCTACTAGAGCTTTTAAAATTGTAACCTGTGGTCCCAAAGCAAGAAGAAGAAGAAGGAGGAGGAGGAGGAGGAGGAGGAGGAGGAGGAGGAGGAGGAGGAGGAGAAAAATGATTTTCAGTGTTACTTTAATTTTATTTCCTTTGTGCATGACTTAGAAGGACCATGATTTAAAATGTTTATTCTGGTTTTTCCCTTCAAGTTCTCTTCCTGGAACCCACATGGTAGATGGAGAGACCTGACTGCTCCAAGTTTTCCTCTAACTTTCACATATACTCAGTAGCATGTACACACACCCAATACACATACAAAATAAATAAGTGTAAATAAATTAAAAAGTATTTGATTTGTTTACTAATTGACCAGATGATTGATTTATTAGGAGCTTTTGATCTATTAGATATATTCTCCACACTGTAGTTTGTATAGGACTATCCCCTTAAGACCATATTATAGATGTCAAATATGGTGGCAGTATTTAAGGTGGTTCTGGAAACGTCTGGAGGTCGCTCCTAGCTGCAGAAGTTATATCATTAGAGTTGAGTTGTTTGGGGCACCATGTTCTGGATTTGTTTCTATCTTTGCCTCATGGTCACTGTGTTTTGAAACACCATGGTGCTGCTTCTGATACATTTGAAACTGTGACCCAAAACAATTTTTCCCCTGAGACATTCTCAGGTACTTGGGCACGGAGACACAAAAGCACCTAATATAAATTGTTCAGTACTCTTTCATTTTGATTTTGCAAATATTTATGGTCAATCATTATTCTGAGCATGGAACATATTTTCTTGTCTGTCAGTTCTATTTAAATTTCTCAGTCTTTCTTGTTTAATTTTGATGGAGTCTAACAGAGCAATGAACATATTTTCATTTTCATTGTGAAAGCAGTGTGCCAGAGGACAAATTCCTACATTAAAGATGATAGAAGTGAGGGCTAATGAGTTGTACATGGCCGTTTAGCTATTAAATGTAGAACCAGAAATCAGAATTAATCCTTCTCTAGTGAGACGAAAATTGTTGTTTGTAATATAATTCCTATAAAATAATCCATATATCATATAGATGTAGATTAAGGAATAAGAATGAAATGATCATCCATGAATTATATTCTTATATTCCTACATTCTCAAAATTTAAGAAATACATTTTTGTCCTATATGATAGATTTGCTCCCATATTTTCCAATATTACCGTGATTTCAATTGGACATATGACTTAAAGATTTATATTTAGTTATGTATATGTAATTATATATAATTTAAAAATATTTTTATTATTGAACTAGCTTGATGTGTTTAAGTCTCAGTTAATCATTATTCATTTCTCTGCAATTCAACATATTTATGTCAGTTTGCCATTCTGTAGTTTATGAGATGAAGCCTTAATCCATAATGTGATTGTCTTTAAATGATGGCAGGTTTAGTGACTCTAACAGGACAGAGTCTGATAGAATTAATATCCTTGCATGTAGAGACAGTAGAGAGCTCATTTGCCTTCCTTGGACCACCTGAGGATACAGGTGTCTACTTAGAAGCAAGGAAGAGAGCCTTCACCAGAACCCGGCCATGCTAGCAGCCTGGACTCGGGAAACTAGCCTCTAGAACTATGGAAGTACATTACTGGTTAAGCCACCCATTCTGTGGTATTTCTTCTGAGTCGTAAAGCTTTAAAATGTACTTTTCAGCCCATAATCACTTCATTGCATGTGGTGGGATGTAAAGGACTATTTCCACACAGCTTCATGTAATATCCAGTGTTTTCAAAATCATTAGCTGAAGAGACACATTCCCATTTGTGTATGCTCTTGTCAGTTTCGTCGAAGATCATGACCCTAAATTCACAGATTTACTCCTCTCCTTGGCTTTACTGTCACATGAATTTTGCTTCTTCTTCTTTTTTTTTTTTCTGCAGTGACATGTTTTGCTGGCTACAGCTTTGTAGCATTTTGGGGAGATCAGGTATCTCAGGAGATACCCTCTAAGATCTCCTTGACTGTTCTAGACACTTTGTGTTTAGTATGAATGTTAGGATTGCTTTTTGTTATTTTTTTTTGAAATTTAATTTGTAATTGGATAAAGGTTTATCCAGTCTATAGATTTTTGGATAGTGTGAGCATTTTATATTATCATCTTTTAATCAATACACATAGTATACCTTTTTAGTTATTCCTATTTTTTTTTTTATGATTCCTTTATTTGTGTCAGAGTTTTCATAGTGTACTTCCTTAAATAGATGCATCCCAAATTATCTTATTTATATTTTGATGATATCATGAAGGCATTTAATCACGTTTCCAATGCTGTGATTACATAGCCTAAAGTATGACCTTTGGGGAGAGAAGGTCTGTTTTGGCTCATACTTGATGAGTACAGTCAAGCAAGACAAAGAATTCTTCATGGCAAAATCTTGAGGAATAGGGAAATGATCATGCAATCTTCCTCTCTAGTTCGATCATGTTATCTATTAATATGGCACTTTATATTTATTATTAGATATCACATAGTATTTATATCAAATTCTACTTGGTCACAGCATGTAATCCCTTTAATGTGTCATTTAAGTAGGTTTGTTAGGATTTTCTTTAAATTGTTTTAGTTGTGATCATTAGAAAAAATAATCTGAAGTTCTGTTTTCTCATAGTATCATTAGCTGGCTTTGATGTGGTGCTAATTCTGCCCTTGTAAGCAAGTGTGCAGGTGCTTCCAGCATCTTAATTGTGTGGGAGAACTTGAGAAGGATTAATTGGTTCTGTAAATGCTTAGCAGAACTCACTGGTGAAGTCATCAGAGGCTGGGCCTCTTTTTCTTCAGTCATGTTGGGTCGACAATTCTTAGGAATTTATCTCTTTCATCAGCTAAATGATTTTGTGGCATACGGCATGCAGTGTGTGTGCACGTGCACTCGCCCCTCCCAACCTCTGTCACACAGACTCTGATGTGATCTACAGACAGGATTTCTGATGGAGTCCTGGTATCTGGATTGACAGATATGAGAGGATAGAGCATGAGTCTTCTGGGGACAAGCCTGAAGCTAGAGTCTTCTAGGATAGGCCTAGACCATGGGTGTACTGGACTGTGAGGCTGGGAGGTTGGGTCTGGAGTCTGGGCCCATAGTATCATTAATATTTACATCTTCTAGTCATCCAATAGTGTTTTCATTTTGAATTTTACAGACCTTTGATTTTTGCAGACCACATATGGATCATGAATTCAAATGTATGTTAGGACTATCTTTATTTTTCATGGTTTTCCAGGGCAAAATTAAAATAAAATTTTACGCTCTTCTTGTTCTGTGAATTTGAGACAGAAACAAGGATCTATGGGGTTTCAGCGTCATGCCAGGGTCTCCTACTTGTAGCCCCATGCTTCTCTCCTGGCTTCTTGTGTTTCTTGAAGTTCTCAAAGCAGAAGCTCAAGGTTTTCAAGGTTTGTTGAAACTCTCAGGACAAAAACCTGCTTTGATGCCTATCAACTAAAGCTGCTTCGGTATTTTTTGTTTTGTATTTTTTTGTTTGCTTTGCTGTTGTTATTGTTTTTACCATCTACAAGATTATGCATTCAGAGAAATGCAGCAGTGTATGAAGTGATATAGATATATCCAATATATATATATATTGGAAAGATATCTATATCTATATCTATCTATCTATCTATTTACCTATCTTATTTTAGCTATGTCTTGTTGTATTTGAAGAATTGCTCAGACTATGTTGTCTCTTTTACAAAAATATGAGAGTATCTTTTCTTGTATTGATTTGATCTCTCCACTGCTTATGCTACTTCTTTCTATTAGAATAGAAAATAAAGATCTATCTTACAATTTTACTATGATGGGTCTGAGGAGATAGTTTAGCTACTAAAGTGGATACGGTAAAAGCCTGAGGACCTGAGTTCAATTCCCAACACCCATGTAAAATACCAGGTGTGGTGCTATGCGCTTGTCACCCCAGCTGTGGAAAGGTGGTGACGGGCAGGTCTCTGAAGCTTACTGGTTAGGCAGCCTAGGCAAATTTGCAGGCTACTTGTTCTAGTGAGAAACCCTGTCTCACCCCAAAATAAGGTGTATGGTTTCCAAGAAATGATAGTTCAAGTTGGTCTGTTTTACACACACACACACACACACACACACACACACACACACACACACACACACGTGAATCTTCACCTACACATACACATGCACTCACATATACACAGTCATGCCTAGTGCACAGAAATTGTATATCCATCCAGCGCACACATGAAAACTCCACTACCACATACATAAATTTTACTATGACAGTTAATATGATTTTCAAATTTTGTAATTTGAAATAGTATGACTTTTATATTTGGAAATAATATTATTCCTACTGAAAAACTAATCTTTATCTTATGATTCTGGGATACATTTTTCAAATATGGTAAGAATTTTAGTGAAGAAATACTTTGGTAGTTTTGAATTAAGACTTTCAAGGACCCAGTTTTCTACAGGTCTTTCTATTTCCTTTGCCAGGAGGAACATGAAAAGAATGAATTTTGTCTTTAAGATGACTGACTTATCTGGAAGCATCTTGTTTGTCTGAGGCTAGTAGTCACCTGTATCTAACACCAACACCAGAAACCACCAGTAGATGAGTTACATAACCCGCTCCATGCTCTTCTCTATGAGATCCACTTGAGATGCCTTTAATGTGAAGGAACTTGCCTTCTTAAATATGGTAAAGATTCTCTTTAAGAGTTCGAAGGTGAGCTTTCTAAATTCTAACTGGCAGGCTAGGTGTAGAGAGTAATTGGACAAATGAATGAGTCTCAGCTCAGTAGAATCTCAGCTTATTATGATCTATGTTCTCCATGCTTTTCAAAAGCAGGATAGGATGATTCCACAGAGCCTAGAGACAGAATCTATAATGAATGTTCATGGCCAACAGGGCTCACTCTCCTCCTGAGAAGTGAGTGGTGAGTGGTTAAGACAGAAGGCACTTCTCCCCTCAAAACAAAGCACATGCATAAAATGCCTTCAGAGCCTGGCTTATTGAATGCTGACATTATACTAAATTACCACTTTTCTCTTCTTGAGAAGTTGGATTTGGTGGAGTAGAGAAGAACAGACTTGAATGACACAGCAAATTCAGTTTGTTTTGGATGATTTTTCTGAAGTCATTGTTGAAGAAAAGCCGTAGTTTGACGAGATAGTCTTTTGTAAACAGGCGTCTCCAGAGACTACAGCTGAGATCTCACCTCACTGATTCTCAGTGTAAGAGAATTTTAAAAGGACCACAGGTTATGAGCTGAGTCATTGGGCACATTACTGCCCAGAATATGATAATTAAAATGTATGTCCGTAGCCACCTTGGTAATGATTGAGTGATCACCTTCTTGCCTCAAGCTGGCTTGCACAAGTGTTCTGTTTCTGGCACCAGATGATCACTTCCAGAGTTCACAGGCAACAGCTCAGAGGAAGTAAGAGCTGCCCCAGTGTCTGTGAGCACTTCCCCTGCAGCTGGCTTTCTGTGGCTCATTGAACATCCAGGTGGCAGCTGTGGATTTTGACATCCCAGAGTTTTATAGGCCAAGGGCAACCTCCACGTCTAGTGATGCGCTTCCCATTTAGAAGTGGCTATTCAGGAAACTGACAGGGTAAAGCCCTAATTAGAAAGACCAGCAGGTCTCCCTTTACCCCAGGATGCTTTGACAGAGCTGTCACTGTCTCCCCCAAGGCAGGATCATCAGGCTGGAACATTGAGTAAAAAAACCCGTTTTGTTCAATGTTCAACATAAATAACTCTTATCATTAGCACCGTGACAAGTGAAAGGAAGACCGGCATGCCAAAAGATAGGGATTTATGGATCCTGGAGAGTGATGAGCAATGCTGAGGTTTCAGCAGCTAGAGAATCAGCCTTAGCCTCTGAGGATGCTGCTTGCTGCTAGAAACTGAAAATAAAATCGGTATGAATCTCCAGTTTCCAGTGACTGATGATACTTAAATAGAATATTTTAAACTGAAAAAGAAATGGGGGTAGGTGTCGCCTGGTTCAAATCTTGGCCTAATTCAGTGTTGGTTTCTTTTGTTTGTCTGTCTGTCTGTTTGGGGTGTGTGTGTGTATGTGTGTGTATGTGTGTGTTTTGTTTGTTTTTGAGGCTTCTTCACTTCTGTGAGGTTTGAACCATCTGTCTTAAAGTGGAGGGTTACAAATGACTATCTACTTTAACAATATAAGGTAGCTTTGCTTATTAACATTCTGAACTCTTTGGAGAAAGCAAAGAATTCTTGCACAGCAAACCGAGCTCCCTATGTACTCACACACAGCATTTATTCCCTGTGATTGAAAAGAAATGTCACCAGATGGCATGGCAGTTTCTTCAGTTGTTACGAAGGGCAAGAATCTTTATCTTAATTTCTTTTCAATCAATAATAATTTTGTATTCACAAGGAAGGAGGAAGCAGAAAAGAAATGGTCCTCCTTTGAATGAAGCTGTGATGTAATGATTTGGTGGGCAACTTACATAGTTTAATTAAGCACTCTGATTAAATCAATGTGTATCCAACAGTTCAGGCTGGCAATCAGCTTAATCTCATTAAATGTTGTTCTGGCCCCAATAATTGATTAATAATACATTATCATTTATGAATTATTGACTTCAAGTTATTATAATTGTGCCTACTTTCCTCATTGCACCTGCTGCCACATGTTAATTATGAAATCCTTAAGCATTTTTCTTGGGATAACTTTACAGATAAAGGTGATGGGGTTTTTAATGAAGTGAGATTATCTTCAGTTCAGAGCTGGTCGGAATGAGCAAGGCTTTCTCAACCCGCCATTGTTCATAGAAAGGGTGCCGACTTTTCAAAGGGACCCTCAAAGAATGGAAAGACACAGGGTTGGAGTTGGATAGTGAGTTCTACCAGTGAAGTGTCTGGTGCCGGAGTCTTAGGTCCCCAGCCTTTGATGGCCAAATAATTCTGCCTTTTCAAAGCTCTCAAGTAAGTCTGTGAGGGAATAGGGTCTTACCTGGGATAGATTTTCCTGTCTAGTCTAGGGGAAGAGGTAGTTTCTCAGAGAAGAAAACAGAGCTTATATCTTGGGGAAACAGCTTCTTGTGGCTCTTTCCTTAAGAAAATGTGTTAGTTATGTACAGACATTTTTATTTTAGTGGAAAGTATAATAAAAAAAGAATTATCCCAAGAAAGACATCTTTTGTAATACCTGACTGAAACTTATCTGGACTCACCATTCTTGACCTGGTACTAATGGTACTTCTGTCTGTATGGTTTAGAAATCCCATGGGCATCTCAGCATTTGAACAGAGAAGTGATTTAGGGAAGGGAAGACATGGGTTGTTGATATTCAGGGAAATTCCCTTCAGAGGGGTCTTTGGTCTAAGAAGGTGAGACATTTCATCTAAGCCAGTTTAGATACTCTGTATTCTACAGTTTTCCTTCAGAACTTTTATTTTATTTTATATTATTATAATCATTATATTATATGGTTAGGAAAATCTGGATTGAAAGCCTCAATCTGGCTAGTAGGTCTCATAGAAAAGTTAAAGTAAGATCTGGGAAGAGTGCATACAGAGAAGCTATTGGCAATTGAAAGCTGCTAAGAGAGGGAGAGTCAATTTTCTCTAAAAGTATAGCCTATGATGAATCAGCCATGCCCCAGTGGAAGACAAGAATGTATGGGCAACATAAATTAGGCTTGATGAGTATGTAACAGTAAAGAAGGCACAATGTTGGTAGCCTTTTGGTGGAGTGGTTAGATTTTATAAGCAGGGTGCTATTGGAATGAACAGACCATGTTCTTATGGATAGAAAAATCCTGTTGGCTCAGATGGCTGTGTCTTCTTGTAGTTATGGTACATATCTCAAGTTGTTTGGATGATGACTTCCTTCTTTATACCCCTTCAGCTAGCAGGAGTATTAAAACAAATAGCCAAACAAAACAAACAAGCTTTACCGATGTTATTTATTTTTTGCTTCTATAATTATATTCTATTGTATGAACACTCACAAATTCCACACTCATATTTGTCATAATTAGGCATTTGTTGTTAAGAGTGATGTTCTAGCCTGTGATTGGACACTAGGCCAAGTATGAACATAAAAGGGAAGTCTAGTGTGACTTTACTTGGAAATTACAATGATACGAATGAGAGATGCTTCATGTACTGGCTTAAATTTTTTAAAAAAAATTTATTGGTTATTTTATTTATTTACATTTCAAATGTTATCCCCCTTCTATGAAGGTGTTCCCCCACCCACCCACCCACTTCTGCCTCACTGCCCTAGCATCCCCCTACACTGGGACATCAAGCCTTCACAGGACCAAGAGTCTCCCCTCCCATTGATGCCAGATAAGACCATCCTCTGCTTCATATACAGCTGGAGCCATCAGTCCTTCCATGTGTATTTTTTGGTTAGTGGTTTAGTCCCTGGGGTCTGGTTGGTTGATATTGTTGTTCTTCCTATGGGGTTGCAAACTCCTTCAGCTCCTTCACTCCTTCCCCTAACTCCTCCATTGGGGTCCCCATGCTTTGATGGGGACAGTTGGCTGGGTGCATCCGCATCTGTATCAGTAAGGCTCTGGCAGAGCCTCTCAGGAGACATCTATATCAGGCTTCTGTCAGGAAGTATTTCTTGGCATCAGCAATAGTGACTGGGTTTGGTGGCTGTATATGGGATGGATCCCCAGGTGGGACAGTATCTGGATGGTCTTTCCTTCAGTCTCTGTTCCACTCTTTGTCCTTGTATTCCCTTTAGACAGGATCAATTCTGGGTTAAAATTTTGAGAAGAGTGGGTGGCCCTATCCCTCAACCAGGGTCCTTGCCTAACCTCTGGATATGATCTCTACAGGTTCTCTCTCCCCTTTGTTGAGTACTTCAGCTAACATCATCACTGTTGGGTCCTGGGAGCCTCTTGTTTTCCTGGCACCTGGGACTTTCTGTTGGCTACCCCCAGTTACCCATTCTACATTGCTCTGTTCAATTTCCTGACCCTCTGTACATCTCCTCTGTCTCTTCCCACACCTGATTCCCCCCACCCCCCATTTTTGGCTTAACTTTTTTTTTTTTTAACTCATCATATGTTCTTATTTTTTTCCTGCTCTGATGAGTAGATGATGGTATCTTCTCAGAATTTCAATTGAAATTTTCTTGGTGACAACAAGGTGGGAGCATCATTTCGACTCTTCCTTTGGCCCATTGGATTTGTTCTTTTATTAAGTGTCTTTAGTCTTGACTTTTCTGATAATATCTACAGAATTTTCCCTCTCACTGTGCAGTGCCAGCTGTGATGAAGTTCACAGTTTTAGAGGCGTGTGAGTCATGCTTTGGTATCTTAGTTCATCATTTTGTGTGCCGTTCCTTCACCCATAGCATGCAAGTTTTATTTCTATCACATTTGAGCATATTCTGATAATGGATGGGGAAATCTTGGGCTTTGATTTGCTTTAGCAACATTTTAGTGATTCATGAACTTTTTTTTTTTTAAATTCTAAAAAATTTTCATATCAGCTTGTCTTATTGCAGATCAAAAATACAAAACTCCTACTGGGGTTTTTGTTTGGATTTCATTAAAATTATATATCTGCCTGGAAAAAGATCCAGTTTTGTGATATTGGATGTTCCTTTCTAAGAAGGTTCCATAAACATATATTTCTCCAGTTAGCTAAAGCTCCCCAATAGTTTTTGTAAAATTTCACAGTTTTGGAATAAATTTCTTGCTTATATATTATGATTTTGTTCTGGTAATTTATATGCTTATGGGGTATTTATTATAAGTGATATATGCTTTGAAATTCCTTGCAAAATGATTTTTATTGGCATAGACATATTTCTAGTACTTTTGTTCTTAGAAAGCCAAGTACACTACCATTAAAAATTTAAGTAATGCTTTCCTGTACATTATTTAGTGTTCCTTAGATGGATAATCATATCATCTACTGATGACAGCTTTCTCCCTTGGTTTATGTGTTATATTCTTCACTTTCTCTAATTTTTAATGAACCCAGAAGAGATTTTAGAAATAGGAACAATGGCAGTAGTCATTCTCATATTCTCATATTCATCTGTCTAAAATTCTAAAATATTTTTCAACCCTCCATCATTAACTTTGAAATTTATTGAAGTGTGACACATCCCTCTCCCTGCCCAACATGCTCATACCACACACACACACACACACACACACACACACACACACACACACGTTTATTTATTTATGAGATAAAATAGGTGCCATTCTATCCACCATTTTCTAAAATACTTTTTGAAACATGAATGGATGTTGAATTTTATTCATTGTTTCTTCCCTTATCTATTATGAGTATCAGATAGATTTTCTCCTATAACATGTTATTGAGATAAATCACATTAATTGATTTTTTGATATTAAACTAAACTCACATTCCTGGAATAAACCCATTTGTCATTATACAACAGCTTCTGAATTCAGTGCTTAGTCAAAGTGGAGGATTTGTATGCATGTATTGATGATTAAAAGAAGCATGTAATTTTTCTTTGGCTGCCTTTGTCTGCTTTGGGTGTCATGGTTGAGCTTGCTCATTAAAATCAGGCTGAGCTCCATCTTCCCATTATCTAGAAATCTCTGTAACTTGAGGCACAATTTAGTATTATGGTTCTCTGGGTCTGGTGGTTTTATGTGAGAAATTTTAACCTGTTGACTCAGTTGCTTTATGCTTAACATTTTCTCCTATTTATTTCTGAGACAAGATTGACAGCTAGTCTTGTATGTATGTTAGGGTGCACATGTGTGTTAAGGTGCACAAACATGTGTGTATATGTATGGTAAAAAGGTAAATTCAGATGTTGTTTTGCAGGTGCTATCAATCCATCTTGTATAATCCCCTCATCCTTGCACTGGTGGGCAGTGGCCAACCTGCTTTCATCTCTTGGAGCTCTGACTCAGAGCTCCATGATCTCTCTACCCAGCTCACTAGGTTCCCACTGGCGGGTCACTACCATGCCATCCCTATGCTTCAATGCCCCCATGGCATCTGTGGTGCACATCAGGCAAACCCACACTTTGCCGCTGTACCTTTCTCTCTGTAACCCAGAGGAGACACTGTGTGAAGGAAAACGCAAGACAAACTTAGCTCAGAAACAATAGTAATTCAGTCTCTGGGCGTAACAACTAAAACCTAATCTTGTAAACCTTATCAAAGTCTGATTCCTCTGGTGACGAATCCTTGCAGATCTGCCATACCAGGAGACTCTAGTAGCTATATCTTACCTACATGGTGTCCCAGTTCCAAAAGGACCCTCTCTCTCTCTCCTGCTCCTCTCTTCTCCTCTCTGACCTGGAATTCCCTCCTATGCACCCAGTGATTGGCTCATTTATTCATTAGGGGATTGGTTCACAAGAAGTCACATGAGTATGTAATTCACTCATTGTCTGAAGCTCCTCCCAGGAGGGCAGAATTAGCATCCAAGTGCAAACAGCTCCAGGACTATCCACAACTTCCTTCCTTCCTTCCTTCCTTCCTTCCTTCCTTCCTTCCTTCCTTCCTTCCTTCCTTCCTTCCTTCCTTCCTTCCTTCCTTCCTTCCTTCCTTCTTTCCTTCCTTCCTCCCTCCCTTCTTCTCTCCCTTCTTTACTTCCTCCTTTCCTTTCTTCCCTTCCTTCTTCCCTCCCTCCCTCCCTTCCTTCCTCACTTATTTCCTCCCTATTTTTTGGTGGCTATGTGGAGATAGAGCTACTCACTGGACTGGAGCTTCTTAAGTAGAGCTTGACCTCCCTGAAAGCCCCTGGGATCAGTCGGTCTTGGTCTTTCCACACCTGGGATTGCAAGCATGCAGCACCACCTCTGGATTTTTAAAATATGGATTCTGAGATCCTCATAATATTTTAAAGATCATGGCTGATAGAATTTCAAGCTGCATTGGTGGTGAATTAGAAATAATGTCCTCATCCTTACATGGGAAACACTTTACTGAATGAGCAAACTCCCCAGCCTTATTTTCTTTTTTTTTATTTATTTATTTATTTATTTTTTTTGATATTTTATTTACATTTCCGATGATTCCCCTTTTCTTTAGAAACCCCGTGTCCCCTCCCCCTCCCCGCCTCTGTGAGGGAATTCCTCCTCCCA
>CM052703.1:113943214-113987183 GCA_028551405.1 Uromys caudimaculatus | reverse complement strand
TATCTGTCTAGAAAATTGTCCATTTCATCCAGATTTTGCAGTTTTGTTGAGTATAGGCTTTTGTAGTAGGATCTGATGATTTTTTTGAATTTCCTCAGAATCTGTTGTTATGTCTCCCTTTTCATTTCTAATTTTGTTAATTTGGATCCTGTCTCTGTGCCCTCTGGTTAGTCTGGCTAAGGGTTTATCTATCTTGTTGATTTTCTCAAAGAACCAACCCTTGGTTGTGTTGATTCTTTGTATAGTTCTTTTTGTTTCTACTTGGTTGATTTTAGCCCTGAGTTTGATTATTTCCTGCCTTCTACTCCTCTTGAGTGCATTAGCTTATTTTTGTTCTAGAGCTTTCAGGTATGCTCTTAAACTGCTAGTGTATGCTCTCTCCAGTTTCTTTTTGGAGGCACTCATAGCTATGAGTTTTCTTCTTAACACTGCTTTCATTATGTCCCATAAGTTTGAGTATGTTGTACTTTCATTTTCATTAAATTCTAGGAATTCTTTAATTTCTTTCTTTATTTCTTCCTCAACCAAGTTGTCATTGAATAGAGCACTGTTCAGCTTCCATGTGTATATGGGCTTTCTGTTGTTATTGTTGCCATTGAAGACCAGCCTTAATCTGTAGTGATCTGATAGGAGGTTTGGGATTATTTCAGTCTTCTTGTATCTGTTGAGGTTTGTTTTGTGACTGATTATATGGTCAATTTTGGAGAAGGTACCATGAGGTGCTGAGAAGAAGGTATATCTTTTCGATTTAGGATGAAACGTTCTATAGATATCTGTTAAATCCATTTGGTTCATAACATCTGTTAGTTTCACTGTGTCTCTGTTTAGTTGGTGTTTCCAAGATCTGTCCATTGATGATAATGTGGTGTTGAAGTCTCCTGCTATTATTGTGTGAGGCTCAATGTGTGCTTTGAGCTTTCGTAAAGTTTCCTTTATGAATGTGGGTGCCCTTGCATTTGGAGCATAAATGTTCATAATTGAGAGTTCTTCTTGGTAGATTTTTCCTTTGATGAGTATGAAGTGTCCTTCCTTATCTTTTTTGATGTCCTTTGGGTGAAAGTTGGTTTTATTGGATATTAGAATGGCTACTCCAGCCTGTTTCTTGGGGCCATTTGCCTGGAAAATTGTTTTCCAGCCCTTTACTTTGAGGTAGTGTTTGTCTTTATCACAGAGATGTGTTTCTTGAATGCAGCAAAATGCTGGGTCCTCTTTATGGATCCAGTCTGTCAGTCTGTGTCTTTTTATTGGGGAATTGAGTCCATTGATATTAAGAGATATTAAGGAATAGTGATCGTTGGTT
The DNA here is from genome assembly GCA_028551405.1 of Uromys caudimaculatus. Lineage (NCBI taxonomy): Eukaryota > Metazoa > Chordata > Mammalia > Rodentia > Muridae > Uromys > Uromys caudimaculatus. Next base: position 113,985,883 of record CM052703.1, on the reverse strand, counting down.
CCTGTTATTTTTGATGTTACTTTTACATTTATGTGGCTATCTTCTTTTGAGTTTGTTGAAAGATTGCTTTCTTGCTTTTTCTAGGGTGTAGTTTCCCTCTTTGAGTTGACGTTTGCCACCCATTATACTTTGTAGGGCTGGGTTTGTGGAAACATTTTGTGTAAATTTGGTTTTGTCATAGAATGTTTTGGTTTCACCGTCTATCATAATTGAGAGTTTTGCTGGATATAGCAGCCTGAGTTGGCAGCTGTGTTCTCTTAGGGTCTGTATGAGTTCTCCCCAGGATCTTCTAGCTTTCATAGTCTCTGGTGAGAAGTCAGGTGTAATTCTGATAGGTCTGCCTTTATATGTTACTTGACCTTTTTCCCTTACTGCTTTTAATATTCTTTCCTTGTTTTTTGTATTTGGTGTTTTCACTATAATGTGACAGGATGAATTTCTTTTCTAGTCCAGTCTATTGGAGTTCTGTAAGCTTCTTGTATATTTATGTTCATCTCCTTCTTTAGGTTAGGGAAGTTTTCTTCTATAATTTTGTTGAAGATATTTACTGGTCCTTTAAGTTTCAATTCTTCACTCTCTTCTATACCTATTACCCTTAAGTTCTGTCTTCTCATTTTGTCCTGTATTTCATGGATGTTTTGGGTTAGGAGCTTTTTGCATTTTGCATTTTCTTTTACTGTTGTGTCGATGTTATCTATGGTTTCTTCTACTCCTGAGATTCTCTCTTCTAACTCTTGTATTCTGTTGGTGATGCTTTCATCAATGACTCCTGATCTCTTTCCTAGGTTTTCTAACTCCAGGGTTGTCTTCCTTTGTGATTTCTTTATTGTTTCTATTTCTATTTTTAGCTTCTGGATAGTTTTGTGCATTTCCTTTGTCTGTTTGATTGTGTTTTCCTGTAATTCTTTAATGGATTTCTGTGTTTCCTCTTTAAGGGCTTCTAGTTGTTTATGTCTGATCTCTTGTATTTCTTTAAGTGTGTTATTCATTTATTTCTTAAAGTCTTCTATCATCAACATGAGAAATGATTTTAAATCTGAGTCTTGCTTTTCTGGTGTGTTGGGGTATCCAGGGCTTGTTGTGGTAGGAGAGCTGGCTTCTAATGATGCCAAGTACCCTTGGTTTCTGTTCCTTATGTTCTTATCCTTGCCTTTTGCCATCTTGTTAACTCTGATGTTAGCTCGTCTTACTCTGTCTGGCTGTGGCTTGCCCCTCCTGCAGGCCTCTGTGTCAATACTCCTTCAAGACCAGCTCTCTCTGAGAGGTATTTGGATTTGGAGCACTGTGGCACAGAGTCAGCTCTGGGGTGCAGACAGAAACCAGAAAGATCTTGTCCCCAGCTGTCCCTTGGTTCCTGTGTCCTGATGGCTCTGCAAGGGTCCCTCTTGATCCAGTGAGTTTGAACAGAAGTGGTGGTTTTGCCTATGCTCAAAGGTGTGTTAGCACTCCTGGGATACCAGCTCTCTCCTGGAGCCCTGGAGCCCTGTAGCCCAGGCTGAGGTCCCCAGGCACAGATTGAAACTGGAAAGTTCCTGTCCCTGACTTTACCTCAGTCCCTGTGTCCCAAGGGTTCCAGGCAACTCCCGGTGAGCAGTGGTGCTCGCCTTAACCCCACTCATGGCTTTTCTATGCTCCTGGGAGGGTAGCTTTCTCCTGGTGGTAGTTGGCTATGGACCCTTGGTGGTCCAGCCAGAGGTCTCCACCCACCTGGTTTGTATCTTTTACTCTATTTTTGTGGTAAATTATGTTTATTCATTTGTATATTTGAACTATCCCTGAAATTCTGGCATAATGGTGGATAGTATTTTTGATGTGTTTTTAAATTGAGTATTTTAGTGAGCTTTCTTTGCACTCATGTTCTTTAGAGAGATTGAGCAATAATTTTGCATATTATTTCTTGCAATTTGGTTATTTTGTGCTGTTTTGCTATGCATTTTTATATTAAGCCTTCTAGAACTGTTTCCTTATTCTTTGAGCCACAGTGGGTATGTTTAACTTCCTTTTCAGACTTAAGTATTACTTTTAGCATTCTTCGTAGAGATTGTTTAGTGGTCATGAACCCTTTAAATCTCTTTTTATCATGGAAAATTTTTGCGTTCTCCTTTGTAACTAATATTTTTTCATGGTGCAGTAGTAGTTTATGCCAGCCAGCATCTGTGGCCTTTTATAACATGTAGAGCATCAATTGAAACCATTCTAGCTTTCATAGTCTCCAATGAAAGTTAGGTATTATTCTGATGGATTTGCCTCTGCATGTGAGTTGATATTTCTGTCTTACAACTTTCAGTACCTTTTCCTTGTTTTGTACCTTTGGTGTTCTGATTTGTATATGACATAGGAAGCTTCTTTTGTGGTTCTATTTGGTGTCCTTTATGTTTCTTGAATGTTGGTAGACATCTCTTTACTTAGTTTAGTGATCTTTCGTCTTCTAAAATTTTGTTGAAAATATTTTCTGTGCCTTTGAGCTGCATTTCTTTTGCCCCTTCTTCACATAGATTTAGTCTCTTTGTAGTGTCTGATAGTTGCAGCATGTTCAATTCATAAGATATTTAACATTTATTTGACATTTTTTCTATCTTTTCTTTAAGATCTTATATTCTCTCTTTGGTGAGGCTTGCCTCTGATTTTTTTCGTTTGAATTCTTGAATTTTTAATTTTTAGTTTTATTTCATTTTGGCTTTATTCAGACATTCTATATTTTCATTGCATTCTGTTTTCACATGTTAGATTGTTTTATTATTTCATTAAGTGGTTGATTTTTTTTAGTCTTCATCTGGCATTTGTTCATACACTATTTTACTTATTTGATTGTTTTTATTGATATTTTGAAATAGCTGTTTTATACATATATTCTAAGTTGCTTTGCTACAGGAATGTTACTTTGGGAGTATTAAGTTTTCATAGAAATCAATTGTCTTCATGGTTGTACTTTTGCAGTGTGACCTAGGCATCTGGAATTTGGTGTTTGGTAGGAGTTTCTTGATATGGAAAACTTGCCTCTCTTTATTGAGTGGGTGTTTGGATCTTTATGTCATCGTATTCATATTTGTTAGGTTGTAGATCAGCTGAATGGGGCTGATGATTCCGTCTTGGTGTCACTGCTGATGCTCTAATGAGATAGCAGAAGTGGTCCCAGCTCAACTCAGGTAGTTAAAGTTTCTAAGCCTAGAAGCAGACTTTCTGTGGAGTTAGAAGGTTCAAATTCTCAGGAGTCTGGAGGAGGTATTCAGGACCTGTCTTCAAAGTGCAGGCTGGATAGAGTAGTGGTAGGGATCTGGGATCTCTACCTGGGAAGAGAAACATTGAGAAAAGAGGTGCCTATGGTCCTCTTAAAGCCTGTGGTGTTATGTGGGATTGCCAGCATGAGCCTGGGATCACTATCTGGAGAGAGAGGGCCATCAGGTAGGCATAGTACATGTAGTCCTTAGGCAGACCCAATTGGTGGTGGAGTTGGAAGCACAAAACCCCACCTGGAGAGAGGGATTGGAGAAAGGCTGGCATGTGGCATGCAGTTCCCAGGCAGGTTGTGATGGTAGGTGGGGGACAATCTAGAGTCCTTACATGTAGGAGGGCAAGAGTGTGTCATAAGCATAGAAGGAGTTGGCAGCACACATTTACGGTCTAACTGGATGTGGAGGGGTAGAGAGTAGACTTTGGTCAAGGGTGTTGAGAGTAATCTAAGTCTTTACCTGAAGAGGTGGTCAGAGGGCAAGCATGGAACACATGGTTCTCAGGTATGTCTTAGGGGCGGTTGGAATTATTGGTATAGATATAGGGTCCCCACTTCAAGGGTTAGTATTAGAAGACTAAAGAAAAGGTTCTGAAAATGCAGTCATCAAGCAAGCCATGGTGTGTGTGTGTGTGTGTGTATGTGTGTGTGTGTGTGTGTGTGTGTGTGTGTGTGTGTGTGTGTGTGTGTGATATACTAGACTCTGTGTGTGTGTTTATTATTCTTTCATCTTTTTTTACAGTCCAGTAATTATCCCCTTCCTGGTTTACCCTCTGACTGTCCCTTATGCCATTTCTCCTCCCCTGTCTTCAAGAGGATGTCCCTACCCCTCCACCCCACTAGACTTCCACACTCCCTGGGGTTGCAAGTCTCTTGAGCATTAAGTGCATCTTCTCTCACTGAGGCCAGACCAGGAAGTCCTCTGCTTTATATGTGTCAGGTGCCTCAGACCAGCTCATGTTTGCTGCCTGGTTGGTGGCTTAGTGTCTGAGAGATCTCAGAGGTCCAGGTTAGTTTAGACTGCTGGTCTTCCTATGGGGCCACCCTCCTCTTCAGCTTCTTCCAGCTCTTCCCTAATTCAACCCCAGGGGTCCCGGGCTTCTGTCCAGTGGTTGGGTGTAAATATCTGCATCTGACTCTTTTGGCTGCTTGTTGGGCATCTCAGAGGGCAGTCATCCTAGGTTCCTGTCTATAAGCACACCACAGCATCAGTAATAGTGCCAGGTCTTGGAGCCTCCTCTTGAGCTGGATCCCGATTTGGGCTGGTCACTGAACCTTCTTTCCCATAGGCTGTGTGTTTTAAAGAACAGTATTTAGTATCTTAGGTTCCATAGATAAGTGGATCCCATAATGATGTGAGCTTGATTTCTTTGTTTTAAGTCTTACCTATCTCCTCAACATTTTTCTAATAAGCTGAAGGCCAAGTGAATAAAAAGATTTTTAAAGACTTGAACATAGACCGTAATTCTCATTTCCTACTCCAACCATAAAGTTTCTGGCTCCTAAACATTCAAGTTAATGTTTATTGTGACTTTTCTATAGGAAGAGAAAAATTATAGAATGAGATATGGCAACTTAACAATGAGAGAGGTAGAGAGAAAAGGTTATCTATCTATCTATCTATCTATCTATCTATCTATCTATCTATCTATCATCTACCTTTCTATCTATTGGAAAGGCAGACAGATAGAAACAGCAGACAGGGAGTCAGACAGACTGACAAAGTCAGACAGACAAACAGAAAGACAGAGAGACAGATAGATAATGGTAAATGGAGACTCTGGGTGGAAAATGCCTAAGGATTATCTGAACCTGTTTTGCAATGTTTCTGGTAAGAGTGACATTTTAAAATACATTTTAGAAAAGTCATTATTCAAAAAGAAAAGTAATCTCATAATAAAAGTAAAATGCCTTGTGCCAGTCTAGGAAACAAAACAAGATCAAATACCAGTCTGAATGGTAAACTTGAGGGAAATATATGAAGAAGAAGAAGATAGACCCAGGTTACATGTGAGAATCTGTGGAGAGGAGCAGTATGTTCTTTGCAGCAAAGACAAGGGCAGGGACTGGCAGCAAAACACAATGTGAGGCTGGTAAGAATGCTTCAATTCCTGAAAGCCAAAGGAGGCAAATCTTGAACTAGCTTAGAGAAGATAAAAAAAAAATTCTCAAGTCTTGGACATAAATTGGAAAGAGAGCACAAATTGGGAGAAAACAATTTTCCCCCAAATAAGGCACTTCCCAATGACTATTTAGCAGCCTTTTCAAACAAGGAGCACTAGGATTCAACTGTTGAAGAAAAGCTGATAATAGACATGCATTCTGAACCCAAGGAAATCATACATGGTGAGGGAAAAACCACGAGTTACAAAATCAAGGCTGTTGGACTCTACAAATGGCATGATACATTAATTTGAGAGATCCTACCAATTATTCATATTTAAAATGGCCAGTGAAGAAATAAAAGAAATAGTATAAATGTAGAACAAATAGATGTAAAGTCCAACAATCAAAATAAAGTCAAGATATCACTGAGGAACAAAACAGAATAGCCACAGCAAATAAAACTTTAGTAGACAAATTTGTCATTCTCTTAGACAGTTGAATCACTTAGAAAACAAGGACACATATGAACACATCATGTAGGATTTGGTATCAAAAGAAAGACAGGTGAGAAAAAATTAGGTCTCAGTTTCAGAAAGTGTGGAACATGAAGTAGAGGTTATTTAAAAACCCAGGCTGAGAATTTCCCAAAATGCTGAAGACATGGATCCCTAAAATGAAGATAAGAATGCTTTTCACTTGGGCACACTGGGATACAACTGTGGAACAGAAAAAAAAAAATCAAAGGAAATTCTTGATCTCCACCAAGAAGGAAAGCCATAAAATGGTATAGTGCTTAGGGGCAGTTTTCTAAAGTACAACAATAGACTGTTAAGTTGGGGTAAAAATCTTTAAGGAAAAGCATGAGAAAGTAAATTCAAGAATACTTACAAGGGAGCTCTAAGTGTTAAGTGGGATCCCAGATCATAGCTCTTCCATTAAGTAGACTTTATTCTTGTTTGTTGTTTGTTATTAACTGTGGGAACTGTATGGAGTCATCTAGCTTCTAAACCATCTGACATGCAGTACATAGAAGGTTTTCTGTTTTTCCCACTTTAAGAATCAAACCCTAGATCCCTATATATGATAGATTCGTGCTCTATCACAATGCTACAAGTCTAGTCTCTTGATTTGTTTTTACAAACTCACACCATCATCTCTCCCAGGGATTACTATTGTCTACCACCACAAATCCACACTTTGGTTAGAGAGTGTTGACAGAGTGGAGAGAGAACATGAGATCTGCTAAGCAGATCTAAACCCAGACTATTTAGGAAAAGGTTAAACTGCTGTTCCATCTGCTGTGTTACACTGCCCTGGGGGTTTGGATATGGCAAAAGCTTTGACACCAAGAAAGCAGGGACTCACACAAGGCAGAGGTGTCCAGATCATCTCTCCTGCTCAGGTTCTTACTGCAGCCTTCCCTCAGAGATACATTTTGCTCTGTGGGGTTGGATTCCATTTTAAAAAGTCATGTGCATACTTCCGTTTTGAGTTGCTAATCAGCTCTCCCTGTAACTTGCAAGAGAAGCCCCTGAGGTTTTGCTGATTCAAGTAGAACAAAATATAAACTTATTATGGGGCATAAAGTATGAGACAATCCAACTGAAACAAGTTCAGAAAATAAATTTCATTTAGTGCTAAGTGAATAATCTTCCCTACTTCTTGGGCAGACAGGAACAAGACACTTGTCTGGAATAAGAACTGTGGCGATGGAGTTGGCAAGAAATTGTGCTTTTATTATCCAGTGCTCTTGCTTCAGAATCAAGAAGAGTTCTAGTTAGTGCAGGATTTCTGTATTGGCTGTACAGTCCCCAAGTCTGATCCATGACTTACAACAATAGGAGAGAAGATAAGGCTCTGACCATTATTGTGACCCTTGATGATGGCTGAAAAACTACTCACTTTACGCTCTTGGGCCAGTGTTGGTGGTGTTTCTTGATTGTGGGAGTGAGTGTCATACTGACCAATGCTCTTAAGGCAGAGTCAAATCAAACGGGTTGGACACAGGCTCCTATTTTGACAAGTGGTCATTGAAAACCTATAGCTAAGAACAAATTACCCTTCCATCTGCTTTTCCATTTATGAATAGTATTAGCACACCAGGGAACTTGCTTAAGTGAATAGGTGGCCCACTGGACTGTTTTCATAGAGTAAAGGAGTTACCACCCAGCCCTGGGAATGTGGGCAAAAATTAACACCAGCTGAAAGTGTGAAGTGTTAGGTGAATACTCAAAATGGCTAATTTAGAGATCCTGGGAGCTTTTGATTCCCAGTGGTTCTCTGATCCTGTGATGACTAATCTTGATTGTTATTGTGCTTGATTGAGAATTGTCTAGATGATCAATCAGTAGAGTCTCCTGCATGTGTCCATGAGGGAAGTATGGGCAACACCACATTGTGGGCTTGCAACTCTGGGAGGGAAAGGAGGCGGCCAGCTAGTTTAGCCAGTTTCCCCCTTTGCTTCTGTGTTATTTTGCATGTCGAGTCTTGCTATCCCTGACACGATGGACAGGAACCCCTAAGACTATGAGAAAAATGAATCATTTGCTTCTAATTCACTTTTATTTTTAAATGTCTGGCATTGTGTCTCAATGGTTCAAAGTAGACTAACACAATTCCTTTTTGTGTGCTCACCATTATAATTTATACTAGACAGTTTGCAAACCGAGTTATGGCCCAGCTCTCGTGTCTTATTTTGCTCACATGTCTGGACTACTGACTCATGAATTTCAGAATCTCTGGCTGCCTTGTGTCAGTTGTAAGTGTACATGAAATTGGTTAAGGAAAAAAAAACCCATAGAAGAAAGAAAGAAGCAATTGAGGTAGAAAGACTTGCATACGGTTCTATTTTAACCCATTCAGTTACTTACTGAACAATTCTCAAGTGCCTGGTCTATGCAGACATTCTGCTGAACAGTGGAACAAATGCAGTGGTGTGTTCTGTCCTCTTAGGGTTTGTACTCTACTGAAAGGATGTAAACAGAAGGCACATATGTGGATTAACCACCATAAGATTTTTAAGGGAAACAGATTGGGGAAAAGAAAGTACTGAATAAAAGGTAAGAGAAACACCTGCAAGGGTCAGCTCCTAGAAGAAGCTTGCAGGACCATAACAGAGGAAGTGGAAACTGCAATGGGGTGTATCTCAAATAGTACTGAGATTGGATCATGCTTGGCCAGTCCTAATCACAAAGAACTAGAAGAGACGGACAAGATTAGGGAAGTTGTGGGAACCCGTTCCTGTAGGAAGCTATAGCCTCTGTAAGTATGACGGCTTTCCCTAGGCACAAGTTGATGGGTTGTGGAAAAGCAGTATATTTGTTTCAAACATTGAAAGGCTCTTTGTGGTCTCTGAGGAGACTGTGCCAGCATACAGAGGAAGTGGCAGCACTCTTACTCATCTCTACACAGACATGAAACCATAGTGACATTGAATGTGACCCTGTAGGGGAGAGGAGGAAGGATGATAGAGGGCTGAACATATTTTCTTGTTGAACAGTATAACAATGCACAATAAGGAGTCTCCATAGGGATGGTTCTTGGAATAAACAATATTGGTATGTTGCTCTGATTGGTGTCAGGAGACCAGAACTCATACTGTCCTTGGCCAACCAAACAAGCCATAGTTTTGAGCATCGGTTTAGATGCTAAGAGGAGATATACGTGTCCTGATACTACTCTTAGGAGGAAAGTATTTATTCTTTCCCTTAGCTTGTGTGTGTGTGTGTGTGTGTGTGTGTGTGTGTGTGTGTGTGTGTGTGTGTTTGTATGTGTGTATGTTTCCTTCACAATTTGAGCAATCCCAATTTGGCACTGTTAAGTGATAGAGATGGGTTGGACATGTTATCACACATACCTTTGATCTCAGCACTTGAGCCGCAAAGGCAGGAAGAATTCTGTAACCTTGAAGACAGCCTGGTCAACAAAGTGAGTACCAGACCAGCCAAGACTATACAACGAGAGACCCTGATTCAACAAAAAAAATCAAAGGAACAAACAAGAAAAAGGGATGGAGTCATCTATAAGGTACAATTAGAGAGTTCCATCATGAAAGGAATTCTGCGTTCCTACCAAAGAATTTCCCAGAGAACTTTTTTACCTCCTCTTACTCACTGCTTCCTGCCATGTGAGGATGAACTGCTCCTTCCTGCTGGAGACACAATTCCAAAAGAGAGAAGCACTAGCTGGAGACATGGGAACCTGCCTGAGCCTTGATCTTAGACATCCTGACCTCAGAATGGTGAGATAAATTTTGTCCTTTGCACATTTACAAAATTTAGTTTCCAATCTTTGGTATCTGCTATAATAGTATAGAGAGCAAGACAATTATGCATGATCATAGCTATTGGTCTATAGATGAATTTTATTGAGTAGAGATTGTAGTCCCTCATTTCTCTTTGCCTAGGAGTTATTTTCATGTCTGGATACTGGATTCCATTGAGTGTGTTTGGCATGATCATGTGATTTTTCTTCTTGAACCCATTGGTATAGTAGATTACACTGATTGATATTTTGCTCTGTATAGAAGAGTCTTGATGACTGTTTTCTTATAGCACTTGAAAAATATGGTGCTGCCTAGCCTCTGTGGGTTTTGATGAGAGATCTGCTTTCATTAAAGCAACTTTCCTATAAGTGAGGTGTTGTTTATGTCTAGATTCTTTCCAGAGTTATGTTTCTTCTGTTTTTGAAACATATAATGGTTTGCATATGATGGGTCTAGCTGTGTATTTCTTTGGATTTATCCTACTTGGAGTTGGCTAAATTTCTTTATTTTTATTAGTTTGGTAGGAAATTATGACTCATTCTCTCATCAATAAAATAATCTGAGTTCTCTGAAGGGGATAGAGGATACTAGCTCCAGGTGATCTACTTTGGAAGCCTGATCATATGTCTGGGTTTGTGTGGACAGAGGCAGGATCAAGACTCAGGCCTTAGTCTTCAGGGAACAGTTACAGTGAGCTCATGGGATCAGTAGTAGTTAACTGAGAGGTGCTTCCTATGTGTGTATGCGACATTGCTGATTTGTAGCAGAAGGACAGGTCCATTCTGAGAGAGAAGATGAGCTTGCTTCGCTTGATGAATCTATAGGTTGGTCTCGGGCTGTGTACTGGCTGGTTTTGTGTGTCAACTTGACACAAGCTGGAGTTATCACAGAGAAAGGATCTTCAGTTGAGAAAATGCCTCTATGAGATCCAGGTGTAAGGCATTTTCTCAATTAGTGATCAAGAAGGGAGAGCCCCTTGTGGGTGGTACCATCCCTGGGCTGGTAGTCTTGGGTTCTATAAGAGAGAAAGCTGAGCAAGCCAGGGGAAGCAAGCCAGTAAGAAACATCCCTTTGTGGCCTCTGCATCAGCTCCTGCTTCCTTACCTGCTTGAGTTCCAGTCCTGATTTCCTTTAGTGATGAACAGCAATGTGGAAGTGTAAACCAAATAAACCCTTTCCTCCTCAACTTGCTTCTTGGTCATGATGTGTTTTGTGCAGGAATAGAAACCCTGACTAAGACAAATTGGTACCAGCATAGTGGTGTGTTCCTGTGACAACCTGACCCTGTTTGGAGGAGGACTGTGGAAGGACTTTGGAAGTTTGGGCTAGAAGATCCATTTGATGATAAGAGCTCTGTGGGATGTTCTATAGGACTTGGAAGATAATGTTGAGAACAGTGCAGAAGATGGAGGTCTGGCTTGTGAAATTTCAGAGGGAAGATTAAAGACTCTTATCAGGGCCATTGTTATTTTGATTGTGAAGATTCTGTGGTTTTGGTTAGCTGGGGCTGAAGAGTCAGCTGTGATTAACAAGATACCAGAACTACTAAAGTGAAAACTTTGCATTACTGAGAATATTGATGCTGGTTAGCTGGAACTAAGAAATTAGCGGTGATTAAGAAGAGACCAGCATCATCGAGGTGGAATCTTCTGGGAAGTGTTTTCTGAGAGCACAGAGGCTGTGTTCCAGAGATAGCCAAGGTTGTACCTTGTGCTGTGGCTGGACTTGGTAATGTGTAAGAGTCACCCAGGTGGTACTGGTTTTGAAGGCATGAAGGGGTCATGAAGAACAGCTGAGGCTGGGCACTGTAAGAGGCCTCAGTTGCAATTGACTGCCCAGGACTGAAGGGGTTATGTAAAGGAGTTGAGGCTTGGCACCATGAAGAGAGCCTATGAGAGGCTTTTGGTGAAGCCTCGTTACAGCAGAAGACAGCAGTGTTTTGGAGATGTCAGTACCATGAGATGACCACCACCAGCAGCAGCAGCAGTGGAGTACAGACATCTGGAGCCTAGGAGATAAGCTGTGTGCTACAAAGGGGAGAGCTGGAGAAGTGACCCAAGCCCTTGGAGGAATCCAGAAGATCTTGAGTGGATCCCAGACATTGGACGGTTGGAGTTGGATTTTGCTTTTGATTGTGACTGTGCCCTGATATTTTTCCCTCTTGAAGAAGGTATTTTAGTGGAGCCCACAGTTAAGAGACTTTGAATTTTTAAAAGACCTTGGATTTTAAAAGATATTGGATATTTTAAAGGGATTGAACTTTTAATATGTAAGGACTGTGGGGCTTTTAAAATTATTTAGATCTTGGGGATGAATAAGAAAGTAAGGGTCGAGGCTTAAAAGTGATGTGTTTGTGTGTCAAGTTGACAAGGGGTCATTTGTACTGGCTGATTTTGTGTGTCAATTTGACATAAGCTAGAGTTATCACAGAGAAAGGGACTTCAGTTGAGAAAATGCCTCTATGAGATCCAGGTGTAAGGCATTTTCTCAATTAGTGATCAAGGTGGGAGGTCCCCTTGTGGGTGGTACCATCCCTGGGCTGGTAGTCTTGGGTTCTATAAAAAAGCAAGCTGAGCAAGCCAGGGGAAGCAAGCCAGTAAGAAACATCCCTCCATGGCCTCTGCATCAGCTCCTGCTTCCTGACCTGCTTGAGTTCCATTAGTGTTGAACAGCAGTGTGGAAACGTAAGCTGAATAAACCCTTTCCTCCCCAACTTGCTTCTTGGTCATGAAGTTTGTGCAGGAATAGAAACTCTAAGACAGGCTGCAAATTTGAAAAGGTCAAAGTGGTTATCTCTTACAGTACCTTTTCAACTCTGCAATTTTCCCTCTGATTGTGTGGCTGTAATTACAAGATTGGTAGATTCTTTATTTATATGTCATAGTTCTTTGAGGATTTGAAATTTTTCTTAGGCTATTTCTTTGTGGTTCAGACTTGGTAAGGCCCATTTTTCTACCAAATTAACAGAATGCGACCTCTCTTTTCCATACTGATATTTAGCGTATCTATTAACGGGTTTTTTTCTTAACAGTTTATTTTCAGTTCTAAACGTCTTTTCATTCTTTTTATATTTTTGAAATAGGGTTTTATATAGCCCAGGGTGTCTTTGAACTTGATGTGTAGAACATGGTGGACTTGAATTGATCTTCCCATTTTCATCACCAAAATGCTAGGATCATCAGAGAACATCCCCACACCTATTTCTCATGTCTACCATTTCTATGTGGTCATCCTTTAATTCTTCCATTTTGTTTATTACTGATTTCGATTTGCTATGAAGTGTCCCTTTTCCAGCACAGCTCCCAGGATGGACCTGGCTGGAATAGTGAGGGAAAGAAGAGAAGATCAACACACAGACACATAGAAAAGCTGGGGTCAGGTGGACTTGGATCTCTGATAAAGAAATGGTCACATTCTAGAAGCTTTGGTGTGTTTTGTATGCAGTTGGACAGACAGGTGAGGTAACTGCACAAAGCTGAACAAGGAGAAGGAGTTATTGCGAACAGATAATCAGAAAGTAGGGCTATTACGTTCAGCAGAATAAGGAGGCATGTTTAGCTAATTTTATGAGAGTCATGTCTGGTGGGAACATTCTTCAGGTGATAAATATCTGGAGGAAGAAAGCTACCGGAAAATATTCTGTATGCACTATCAACATTTGGCCGAGAGACTGAGGTAGGTTTTGCCATCCCTCTGAGCCTCACCCTGCAGAAGGGGAGATTTTGCTATTTTTCCAAGTGTCCAAGATAATCCTCGACATGGCCATACCACATCATATAATACACATCACCCACTCACGACTTCACTCACTCAGGACTGTCTGTGTGCCACACAAATGTATACTCATAACTGCCTACTAAAACATTTTAAAAGTTTTGTATTGGTGATTCTGGCATCTCTCTGTCTTCTCAGTATTAACTTTTATTGAGTTCTTCATTCCTACATTATCTTTCTGTGTGTGTGTGTGTGTGTGTGTCAAACTGATACATTACAGAAATTGATATATGTATATGTACATGTATCATAATTGATGTTGTACACATCAATCTACACGTTTCCAGCTATGCTATGGGACTGTACATTTTACTTAAGCCTTCAGTTTTAGCTGGTGTAAATGGGTTTGATAACAGTCTTGTAAATTCATGTCCACTTGGGACTTTACATTATAATTAATGAAATGAATCTTGGTAGCTATTATTAAGGACTTTATGATGAAAATCACTTGGATTTGGAGTACACTCTACATCTAATGACTGATACCCTTTCACATAGAAGATATGCTCTAAACGGACACAAGGGAGAGCAAAGGCCAAGGTATTGTGGAGGGCAGTGTAAGAAGCAAGCTTTGTTGTCATCAGCCAAATAAGACATAGAGGCACATGACACTGGAAGAAGCAGAAAGGATGTTTATACTGGAGATTTCAGCATGAAATCTTGAATCAGAGTTTCGGCTTAACCCTCATTGAATAAATATCTGATGGTTTAAGTAACTACATGAGTAGCAATGTGTTTTGGGTGCCCTAGAAAACAAAGTAGCTTCTCCCAACATTGTTCTGGCAAGGAGAAGTGAGAATGGGAGTTTGGTCTACATGTCATCATGACCTTATAAGGGAGCAGGAGCAGAGCTTTCCGATAAGAGTGGGATCTTCCCGCACATGTAGCCTGCATTAACTCCACTCACTCGGATGAGGCCTCTTGTGACATCATGGTGTGGGCTGGCCTCATTACTATTAGGAAGTAGTAGAAGTTTTGACACAAGAAAACTGTTGATACCCTAGCAATGGCCCCTTTACTGCTGAGGTAGAAAGTAGGAGTCCAGAATTCTTCCATGTAGTTATCGACACTAACTTCCCTTCTTGGCCTATTCTGAATGGAACCCTTTGTTGGCATGGAGGACTATCAGGATTTCTCACTGTGGACTGTTCCAGAGTAAAGAAGTCCACACAACTTAAATGGTGATGCTGGACTCAGGGGTTATTTCATTAGTTTTCAGTCTTACTAGGCCGCTATTTCCATGATCCTTTGATTAGAAACAGCTAGGCAGTTTTTGTTGAAACCTTTTTTGACTTTAATTTTCAATGTTAATCATTGTTATTTCTAGGTGATTGACATTTTAGCTCCACATTTGGGAAACACAATTGAAAACAATACCCAGAGAACCAATCCCTATGTCATGATGCAGGTATGGAGAGCCACAGCTGGCTCACCTCCCTCTACTCAGTGGGAACTTCTGCTTTGATTTTATTTGAGAATCAGATTTAAATTGTGCTGAGTGGGCACATTAACCTATTTATTTCTATAATTAGAAGTGTCTGCATACTTTTGAAAGAGTTTCTATTTCTTTATTCTTGGAAGGTTGTTGAACGTATTATTCTATAACTTTTCCTTATTTCAGTCTCTGGCTTCACAGACACGGAGGCAGTCCTGTTAGGCTCCAGTTCTCATTATGAATCTTTGACCAATTGGGTCCTTTAACTCAGAAGAACCATGAGCCTTAACGCAACGATGGTCAGAAATGTCATGTATCCTTCCTCTTTGCTTATGAATCATTGCTTTAAGGAGGAAGGGGTCTCATTAACAGTATTTTAAAAAGAGTTTCACATTAGAATTTTCTTCACCATAGAATTTCTCAGGTCAGTCCTTCCAATATGAATGAGTTATTATTTAACTTACATGAGTGTTTTCATAAGCAGGGGTGCTGAAATGAGTAATTACATATTGGGCTATTGGTTTGCAAAGGGCAGTGGGTGACTCTCCTCCTCTCCCTTGCTTTTTCAGGCTAATGAAGGCTGCTGACCTCACATTGTCTCCATGTCCTCCCACTGTCTACCCACAGCTATGTCCTCTAGCATCCTTTCTGTCCTGCCACTCCTCTGCCTGACCAGTACTCCTCTGCTTTGCTCCTGAAAATTGTCTAAGCATTTCAGGAGACAGACCTCTAGGAAATGGCTGGCTTTCTTGGGGAGTGATTTCTCTGTATACAATATGTAGTTGTGGATGAACTTGCTTGTGTTTCTGGACTCATGTTTGTGTGTTGGTGCAGTTTTCTATAAAAAAAAATCATATTCATTGTTAGTCTCAGGCTAGTGCTTCCTATTTTGCTACATTTTGAGATAACAAAAAAATTACAGGTCAAATAATTGACTATGAAATGAATTCAAGAGCAGCTGAAGAGATAGTGATAGGGTTGGTGAGTTATGCATTTATTCTTTTAGGCTAACTAACTCTGCCCATATGCCTATCCATTCATCTAAGAAATCCAGATAGGATGCCTGGGTATCAGGGGTGTTTGATAAACACTGTAGAAGTTTCAGAGGTGGATATAAAACAGAATGACCAAATGGTTAACATTTGAACTTCAGTAAGATCTGATTTTGCATCTTTGTGACAAACTTGACTTCTCTGAGCTCGATTATTCTCATCTTCATGTGTCTTATGATACTCAAATAACAAGTATGTAAATGTCTGGTATAAGCACGTTCACATTTTCGGCAATCATTAACAAATCACATTCTAGTTTAAAGACATTTATAGGACGGAATGTAACAGAGACTATCTTTGAATTATCAGAATACTGGAATCTATTGTGCACAAAACCGGTGAATCTAAAGGTGAGAGCTCATTTCAAGTTGATAACAAATATAAACTTAAATTTAATCATCTTGGCTGGATGCCCATCAGGCTCTTAGAACATAGACATGTAGTCTTTACTGAATTGTTATAGAATGGGAGGTCAGGGATGAAAGTGTGTCTAATTATTATTTTTTTATATATTGGAGAATTTTATATTACCCACTTCATACATTATATCACCTCCATAGCTCTGGACAGGGGCTTCATAATTTAGAACTGGTATTTATGGTCTAGATCACTGGTCTTCTTTGCTAGAATGGTTTGGCAGGATTTAAACAATGGAAGACAACAAAAACTTGATAAAAGGAACAGAGATTGTGATAGTTTTCTCCCAGTGTTGTCTTGGTTGCTTCCTTCCTCTGAAGGTCATAACCTTTGGTAAGATCCTCTTCTCACCCAACACCCTCTGGAGGCCCCCATGTTTTTATGCTAAGAATGACTGCAGTTAGTCTCAGGATGCTGTATCAAATCTTACATATTTCCCTTGGGTTTTTTTTTTTTTTTTTGTGGGTGTGGGGGGGGTGGTTCTTGCTAACACTCTGAGCCCTGGTCTCCTTAAAAATGATTCTTCTTTGTCCATCTTCTCAGAGGGTGGATGTCTCCCTGTGGAATGGGTCAACACATATCTCTGAGATAATGTTTGTGCTTAGAAAAGCATAGAATAAAGGCTACCTGGATTTTCCAGAAAGAAGAGAAGATTAGAAGAAGAGGGGGAAGAAGAGGGGGAAATTCTCAAATGAACTCACAAGGGAAATCCTCAACCCTGCAGGTTCTTATGTTTCTCATCTTGGAGAAATTCATCTCTTTCTCTAGACTATGACCAGCAGGCCCTGCAGTTGCTGCTGCCGGTTGCAGGGCTTTTAATCACCTGTGTGAGCAGTTGATAGGACTATGAAATATGGCCCCTGAAGGCCTCTGAACTGCCTTTCCCTTCCTCAAATGGTGAATAATCATTGGGCTGCTCCACAGTTTCTGATATGAAGTTCAAATCAAGTCATGAAAACACCCATATTTCACAAGGTAGCATATTTTTGGTTCCTGGCAGTAAATTTTCTTCACTCTCACTGTGCCATGGGACACATTCGGAAAGGTCAGTTTGGCACTGTGTAAATTAACCAGAGGGCCATTGGAGTTGAATGCAATCTATTGAAAATGTGTATTGATGGGCATCACATGGGGCAGAGACATGGTCATTGGGCCACTGGAGAAAATGGCAGAATTATCCCGTGGGCCTTTGAGTAATTGTTATTGTCACACTGAGTGATCATCACAATGGTTATGAGGAGATGGTGGCAGCAACTGTTATTTCCAAAGATTTCTGTTGTAGGCGAGTATTGAAGTTTTCTACCAAGGAGGCTGCTGAGAGTTTGGCATCTGCTGGTTCTATCCCTGCAAGTATGTGCAATATTGGCATGTTGCTCAAACCTGCCCAGAGCATTTGCATTATCGTCCACCTCAGTGGATCTCCCTGGAGTTGTGCAGTGTGCTGGCTGCATAGCCATGGAAAGGGGATCTGGGGTTCCCAACTGCATGTCTGGTAGGAGATACCATAACCCAGAGATTAGGACTTTGGCTCTGAGAACAGATGAGCTTAAGTTGACTCACAGGCTTTTCCCTTTCCAGTTCTATGACACAGGACATAGATTTTTTTATTGTTTGGGCTTTCTTTAAATCTGTCCTAAAAGATAGTGTTCTAATCCAACCAAATGATGGATAGGACCACAAAGCTTCTGCAGAGAAGACAAAACAATGACGAGAGTAGAGTTTTGTACTCAAGTGTGTGCATGCTGACCATGCATCATACAGGGATTAATATCTAGAATACAAAAGGATCTGTTTACATTAAACACTACCCCTCCTAAATAACCCAAACAAGAAACTGAGCTAGTAAACTGAACAGTCAGTTCTCCAAAGAAGAAATACAAATGGCCAATATATATGTGGAAATAAGTTTAGCATCCTTATACACTGGAGAAATGTAAATTACATTTGCCTTCAGAACACCTCCACTTCCACATGTTGTGTTATATGTTCTGGGATGCAGAAGTGAACAAAGAAGGCAAAAGTCTGTCTCAGTCCCTTTACATAGTCTTTACTTGCCTGCTTGAATATCAGATTGGCTGCAGTCTTTGTTGCTTTTCTATTGCTGTGATTAGATACTACAACCAAGTGGTATTTAAGGACGGATGGGTTGATTTTGGCTCACAGTTTGAGAGTATAGACCATCCATCATGCTGGAGAAGTCATGGCTGCGGGAGTTTGAAGTAGCTAGATACATTGTCACACACACACACACACACACACACACACACACACACACACAAATAGGAAGCACAGAGCAATGATTAGAAACAAGAATGGAAGAAGACTGGCTGAATAGGGATATTTATGGACGGTTGTTATGGGGAGGAAGCTGAGAACTGTTAGCAGAAAGCTTTGACTCACTCTTCTGGAATATGTCTGCTGCTCCACTCCTACCCCATTCATTGGTTGTGGATACTTTCTGCAGTTTGACTTCAACGTTTGAGCAATCAGTAATTATTATGCACCTGAGTGTGTTTCAGATATTGTGCAAGGTACAAGAAATGTAATGGTGTACACAGTTTAGGAATGAGTATAAAAGCAAGGAAACTTGAACGTAATTATTCAAATAAAGCACCCATGCAAAGAAACACAGAAAGCTGTGGTACTTGTCCTAACACAGGGAAAGCAGTTAAGTCAAAGTTCCCTGGAAGTGTCATATAGCCTGAGAATTGAAAGATGGCCAGGAGGTACCCGAAAAGGCCAGGTAGAGCAAGAGTGAATCCTGATGACTGAATCTTCCCCAAATTATTCAAGTGTGGGACCATCTATGAAGGCAGGCTTTCCATTAAAAGGCCTGGCACATGACCGGATGGGAGGTTGATCTATCAGTATTTGCTAAATGTCAGAAAACATAGTGGACTGGTCTTCCATCTTCAAAGGATGAATGAATACAATTCTATATTGGATAAAAAATATCCTGGCCAATGCCCTGGATCAGGTAGTGGGCAACTTAGCAGGTTGAGGAAAGCAATTTCTTCTTCACCTAGACTCCTTGGACCCGTTCTGCCTAGTTTTGGCTCCTCTAATTTCTCTCTTCAACCCTTCTTTTCTCTTCTCTAGACACAAATAAGTCCTTTTAAAAAGTACTTAATTTTAGCAAGAAGTGATCTCATTTGGTATGGCCCAGGAATGTTGCTAATCTCATGCTACTGTTATACATATAAATGAAGGAATTGGAAACTACCAAAAATGGTCATGTTTAAGTTCATTATACCTTAAAATAGCCCACCAGAAGAAGCTTTTTCAAACAATACCTCTATTGGAAGATTCAAAAACAATATTAGTGATGTACTATACAGCAAGATTCTGCTTTTGGGTTACAGGGCTGGCTGTTTTGAGCTGATCTATCATAGGCTAAGTTGTAAGGCAGTGAAAAATGACCTAATTTGGTGCCTCGTTTACACAATATAGATCCTGGTGGAGCTTTGAGGGCTTTATTAATAATAACATCTGATGGCTTATTGGATGTGTGGTACCCAATTACTGGGTTTGACAGTACAAGGTGTATATTAATGACTTATTAGGACTGACCATGGTGGTAATTGATCACTAATGAGGCAGACTTGCTTGCATCCAGGCAAAGTAAGATTTTGAAACTTTCAGCAAGCTCTGCATAGATCCCTTAACAGAAGTAGTCTACCAAATGAGTGATAAATGTTTGATGAAGAGCTCTTTCCAGCACTCATTTTGCTAATTTTTAAATAGCTGGATGGTTACTGAAAAAGTCCCCATTGGTGGTTACCTTTAGTATTCAAAATTCTCAGTTGCAGGCTTTGGCATCAAATAATTGCAATTTTTCTGAGTGTTTTCTTACTCCTGTAACAACATAACCACATCTTGGGGACTATAGGTGTTTTCCTGGGAAGGGGTAATTCCTGTCAAGCTGCTTTAGGTTGACAGAGATAAAGCATATTTTATGCAAGCTTTTCAAATACTACACGAAATGAACTAATTCTAACCATAACTGTAACTGCTCTTTGATGCAAATATAAAATATTTTCCTCCCTTTTGGTCCTGCTTTAAATAAACACGTGTTTTCCTAAAGCTCTTACATATATGTCTTCAATTTAAAAAACTGTTGAAAAAACTGTAATTTTCCATCTGACCTTTCTGTTCATTGTATCAATGAATTTACCTAATTGAATCGAATGCCACAACTGACAAGTGTTCATTCTGAACATGGACATCATATCCCCAAGAAGGCATTTTCTCAGTAACACTTAGCAAAATGATATCTATCAAACCACTGGCGCAGTTAGAATTTAATTTGCTCTATCAACTGCCATTGTCATGCTACTTAACCTTAAAAAAAGTAATTTTCCTCAAGAGTTCATAATTCCTTTTACATTACTTTTTTCCCCCTCACTGGATGAATTTAATAAACTCTTAAGAAATGAAGGACTGGGTAAGAGCCATTCTTCACAAGATGACAAGAAAGAGGACAGACAGTCTGTTTCACCTCCATCTTTCCCAGTTTGCCCTAACTAACTTTCACCTATCTGTGGGATGCTGCTGTCTCCCATTGAAATCTTCTTGCTTGTACAATGATGATGTCATGGTGCTCTTCTGGTGCTATGGCATGCTCTAAAGAAGGAAGAGGGGTGACACTGGCAGATGAGGGGGGAACCAAAAGAAAATTGAGACAAAGGAAGGCTGAAGGGCAAGCAAATAAAAGAAAAAAATGGAAAAGAGTTCTTGGGAGAATGGCTCTGTCAGTGAAGTGCTTACCCTGCAAACATGATGGCCTGAATGTGATACTCAGAAGCCATGTAAAAATATAGTGGAAACACTTGGATTCCTGGCCCAAAGGAGTCAGAGGCAGGACATTCTGTGTGCTCACTGGCCAGCCATCTGTGGCCTACTGAGAGACCGTTTCTGGAAGGAGGTGAATAGTGGTTTTGAGGCTTGAGGTTGTCCTCTGTCCTCCTCATACACGTCTGTATGTACACATGAACACAAAAACATACATAAACACAAAACTAGATGGGGGAGATAATTATAATAAGAGAGGAAAAGGATGAAGAGGGGAAAGGAATGGTGAAAAAGCAGACAAAACTGGACCCCTTTCTTTTACCTCAAACCTCTGCTATTGGCATCTTCACTGGATATGTAGCCATGCTAACGTTTCCCATTTTTAATATCTGTGGAACAGTCATTCTCAATCATAGGTGATTGTTTTTCTCCATGGAAGGATGTTTGGCACTGTTCGAAGGTAGTTTTGATTATCATTGGGGGTGATGGCATGATGTAATAGGCAGAAGCCAAATATTTGGGTTGATTAGTGTCCACCAAATTTTATGTGAGTGAATCCCAGATAATTGGACACCGAGTTGTTTATTCTGTTGGAGTTTAGTTTTGCTTGGTTCAGATTGTGACTGTGTCCTGATTCTTCTCACTTGAAGATGGTAGTTAATTTAATTTAATTTTGATTTTTTACAGGAATTCAGGGCTGAAAAACTTTGAACTTTTAAAGGAGATTTCGAAGTTTTAGAGAGATTGGATATTTTAAAGAGACTGAAATTTTAATGTGTTTGAATTTGTAAAGACTGTGAGACTTTTAAAGTTATTTATGTCTCTAATGTGAATTCTTGGGATGATTAAGAAAGGAAATGTGTGGGTTAATAGTGACATGTTTGTGTGTCAAGTTGACAAGGGTTTATGCTGGCCAGATTTATGTCAACTTGACACAGAAACTAGAGTTATCTGAAAAGTGGGAATCTTAATTTAGAAAATGCCTCCCCAATATCAAGCTGTAAGGAATTTTCTTAATTAGTTATTGATTGGGAGGGTCTAGGCCATTGTGGGCAGTTCCACACCTGGGCAGTTGGTCCTGGATTCTATAAGAAATCAGAATGAGCAAACCATAGGAAGCAGCCCAGTAAGCAGCATCCTTCCATGGCATCTGTAGCGCCTCCCTCCAGGTTTCTGTCCTGTTTGAGTTCCTATCCTGACTTTCTTCAATGATGAATAGTGATACAGAGTGTAAGCTGAATCAACTCTTTCCTTCCAACTTGATTTTTGGTTATAATGCTTCATTGCAGCAATAGAAACACTAACTAAGATGGTTTCCAAAATATTAATGTGATCATGTTTTAGAAACAATCTTTGTAGACATAGTCAAGATAAGATGAGGGTGGGTCCTAATCCACTGACGGACACTATAAGAAGAGAAAAACTGGGCACAAACAAATAAGCAGAGGGAAGATGGTTACACGGAGATGGGGCAGAATTTGAGGTTGTGTGGCTCAAAGAGATAGAAACAGTCTTCTAGTCCAGAGATGTTAGTCAGTGAAGGCTAGCCTTCAAGATAAGGAGCTAAAAGGGCCTTCAGAGGGTCAAAAGTCCTCTGATACCTTGATTTTGGACTTCTAGTGTCAAAATCTGTGAGAAAATGTATTTCTGTTATCTTATGCTACTAAACTTGTGTAGAAACAAGTTTGTTGAAAATTTTACATCAGGTATGCTACTTAGCATCTTATGAGGCATAAGAAAGCTACCAACAAAGAACTATGTAGCCCAATATTGACCATGATGATAGTAAGGTGCCCAGCCTTGGTGATTACTTCTCATTTAAGACTCATATGTATTTTGAAGCAGTTTCTGTGCTTGCAAGCTCTTGCCTGATTCTCACATATTATTTAACTTTCAAGGCCTTTGTTTATTGATACATCAGTTAACTTATGAACTTCCAGTAGGTGCTTCTTGTTCTTTAAAATCGAACAGCACAATAAACTGGAAACTTGCTATATAGTTTGGAAAAGTATAGCTGCTAGTAAATGATTCAGTTACAGTGCCCTGAGAACTCTCATATTGGTACTACAAAGCAAAACATCTTGAGGTGCTGTTTCTTAAGTTATGACTGTGTTCTGAAATTTGAGAAGTCATTGAGAAAGTCAAGCCAAGACTTTGAAGTGATTGGGATGACACACACACACACACATACACACACACACACACACACACACACACACACACACACACACACACGAGTGTTCACATGGCCTACTGAAAAGATTTCTGGGCTAGAAGACTTTTTCTACCTCTTTGAACAACTTTCATCTTCCCAGTTGCACTGGGTAGTTTTATATCAACTTGACACAAGCTACAATCATTAGAGAGGAGGGAACCTTGATTGACAAAATGTGTCCATAAGATCAGGCTGTTGGAAAGTCTATAGAGTATTTGCTTAAGTTGTGATTGATGAGGGAAGATCCACTCCATTGTGAGTTTTGCCACCTCAGAGCCAGTGACCCTGAATTCTATAAGACAGACGTCTGGGCAAGCATAACAAGGAAGCCAGTAAGCAGCATTCTTCCACATCACTGCATCAGCTCCCTCTTCCTGGTTCTTGCCCTATTGGAGTTCCTGTCCTGGCTTCCTTTGGTGCTGAATGTTATATGAAAATATAATCCAAATAAACCCTTTCCTCCATAACTAACTTTTGGTCTTGGTGTTTCATCACATCAATGGAAACTCTAACTAAGACACTACTGAAATTCAGTGCTGTCTTCTATGGAATGAGAACGTGTATTAAGGCTCTCTAGAGGAACAGAACTGATGGAATGAATACAGAGACACACACACACAGGCACATATACACACAC
The DNA here is from genome assembly GCA_028551405.1 of Uromys caudimaculatus. NCBI lineage: Eukaryota > Metazoa > Chordata > Mammalia > Rodentia > Muridae > Uromys > Uromys caudimaculatus. The sequence continues at coordinate 113,961,963 of CM052703.1, read as the reverse complement.
ATACATATACACATGTTTTAATTAGAGTGGCTTACAGGATATGGTCCAGCTAGTCAAACAATGGCTATCGACAAAGCCCCAAAATCCAGCAGTTGCTTGGTCCACAAGGCTGGATGTCTCAGATTGTCAATATATGTTGGTATCCCAAAGAAGTACACTCTAATGCCATTGAAGAACAAACCTTAAAGAAAGAGTGAGGGCAAGCAGGCAGAGAGCAAAAGCTGCCTTCTTCTATGACTTTTATATAGGCTCCCATGATAAGGTATTTCCCAGATTAAGGGTGGATCTTCTGTCTAGAAAGATCCAGATTAAAGGTGAGTCTTCCCACTTCAAATGATGTTAATGAGAAAATTTCCTCATAGGTGTATCCAGACTCTTGGGTGCTTAGATTTTAGTTAATTCCTGATGTAGTCCAGTTGACAAGCAAGAATAGTGATAATAGCATGTGATACTTCCTGGATAGAATTGTTATGAGGATTGAGTAGGCAAAGAGCCTGACAAAGACACTAAGATAGAAGCTTGATGGGTTGCTCCTATCAGACCTGGCATAAGCATCTTGTCCTGTTCCATGTAGGTGACACACTTGCTGTATCACACATCTGGGCAACTTTTCACAATTCACATTAGTCAGTTATGTTGGCCAAGTGCTTGGATGTTGACAAGCAGCTGCATTATTTAAATCAAAATTCAGAGAAAGCATCTGTGGCAATAAAGGAGAGAAGGTAATAGGTAAAGTCTTGGGAATCCCACATGATACTAATCTTAGTCACTCTTAGAAGTGTGACTAGCAGAGATAGACAATGTTAAACATTTTGGAAAAGATACTTGGATAAGGTATGGCCATTCTGAAGAGGCTCCTCAGTCCTCTTGTTCAGTGGCTATCCAAAATTTCTACTTTGGCAGGTTCTCTGTGAGATTGAGCATACCCTAGTGGGCTGGAAATACATGCTGATACATGGAGGAATTCCCAGAACACTTCAAAGGCAAAACAAATTAAACTGGAAGTGCATTTTAGTGATGTCCAAGTGAATAATCTGTTATTGGACAAAGAAGGCCATCTCTGTACTTCTCTTGTACAAGTTAAGTGTATCTTCTAAAAATTACTCCTGACCTTCAATGGAGGAAATTTATGTTGAAGATAAGGGCTTCTCTATTATTGGTGTCATCAAAGGGTGACTCCTAGTGCACATAATGCTGTAGACTTGTTTTCGGAAGCTTGAGTTTTATCTATCAGGTGACATAAATCTACAAATCTGTTAAACAGTCATTGGAGCCCTCTTAGTACACTCTATGAAGAGTTGGTGAAAGATGGGTTCATCTTATTGGTGCTCACCTCTGAGTAATTTTTGGAGTGTTTTTCTTTTACAAAAATGAAAGGAAATAAATATTAGAAGTTAGCTAACTTCTACCTTATCAAATTAATAGTGCTAATCTAGATATTAATGTCTCCCTCAAAATATTTCACAGTTTTGGGATTTCTGTACATCCATATAAAAATAATTACATATGAATATTTGACATAAAATTCTATATACAAATGACTTGGGGATTCTTTTCTATATTTTCCCTCCTTTTTCTGTCTTTTTCTGAGCTGAAACTATTTATGTGTGAATGGTGACATCAGAAGTATTTCTCTTCCTCTTCTCCAAACTCCTTCCATCTTTCCTTTACTTTCTCCCTCTTTCCCTTCCCACATCTTTCTCTTCCTGTCCATGTTTCCCTTGCCTTTACCTGTTACTCTAGCTTTAAGAAAACATATAAGGAATGCTTCATGATTTATAGACTTCTTCAGATGCCCCAGCTCTTTCCAGTGGAGATGCTGCCCACCTCCAAGAGCACTGGTTCTCAATCTTCCCAATGCTGTGACCCTTTAATACAGTTCCTTACCCTGTGGTAAACCCTAGACATAAATTCATTTTTGTTGCTACTTAATAATTATAATTCTTCTACAATTATGAATTTTCATGTAAATATCTGTGATTTGCGATGGTCTTATGTGACCCCTATGAGAGGGTCATTGACCCCCAAGATGTTGAGACCTACAGCTTGACAACCATAATCCTAAACAATATTCTAGCCATGAGGAGCTGGTCAGTCATTTGCTCTGAAAAGTCTCCTCTCATAGGCTATTTCTAAGTAGCTATGCTAAAAAGAAGTAGAGTTAGGGTTTATGGTTCTTAAAGCTATTCTGAGCTTGAATTTTCCTAACAGGAAAATACAGGTTTAAATATTGCAAGCTTCCAAAGCCTCTAAAATATCGAGGAAAGCTTAATACCATGTGGAATGAACCCCAACCAATTGAAATAAGAGGCCTGAGTAAGATACTTCAAAATATTCCTCCTTTTTTGGTGAGTATGTATGTGGGCAGAAGGTTGATATTTGTACCTTATAAATAGACAATCCATTTATGTAGTTCTGTCCATTTGTAGAAGGGTTTTAATCAATGTGAAAATGTAATATTGCCACAGCTTTGTATCTTTTCTTGCCTCCTTTTGTTTTTTCTTTCCTTTTTGTTTCATGTTTTGTGCCTTTCAAAGTATTAGCACATTAATACCACCACAGCACTCTATTTTCTAGATTCCTAAGATAAGATGACCATGTTTTCCTTCAGAACTTCCTTCTAAAATATTTTTATTAACTACATAAGAATGTTATACAATGTATTTCGATCCTACTCACCTCAGATCTTCCTATGTCTACCTTTATGTTTCTAAACCCCACAACTCCATGCTACCAGCTTTTAATTTAGTAACCCTTAAGCTTCGGTTTGTCCTCTCATGTCCTTCTAGGTGTCTGTTCAGTTATTAGAGTGTGCTCACCTTACTAGGAGCCAAGCCATTAAAGAAAATTGACTCTCCCCCATAAGACATCAGTTTTCTATAGCTTGTCGCTTATGTTGGGAACTCTTAGATCCCTCCCAGTTCTATCTTGGCATGTTCTCAGGCTTGATTTTATGTAGGTCTTGTGCAGTTGTGATCTCACAGCTGCTGTGAGTTCATGGGACCAGTGACCCTTTCAGCCCCAGAAGATACTGCTCTGCTCTGCAAATAGCTCTGGCTCTCACAGTCTTTCCTCCTCATTTTCCATGATGGACCCTGTGCCTCGGCGAGGAGGTGTAATATAGATGTCTCAAATGTTATGGGGTAAGTGACTCTTTTCCAGTCGAATTGAAGACTCACTCCAAAGGAGGAAAGACATGTTGAGGAAAGGTTAAAACCATGTGGGATGTACCCAGAACAACTGAAATAAGAGGCAAGTTTAAGATATTTCAAAAATATTCCCTATCTCTCCTTTGTGGTATGGGGAGAGATAGTTGACATTTGTACCTTGTAAATAGACAACCCATGTATAGATACCTGTTCATTTGTAGAAGGCTTCCTAATATCCCATGGATAGGGAGTTCACAGGTCTCAGGGTGAACCTATTATAGCAAATATATAGTGCATTTTTGTTAGATAGCACATAATAGCAATCTATTACTATGCTAAGCAAACATAATGTCAAAATGTTCTCTAATATATATATATATATCTCCATAGGTTAGTTCAACTCTCATCATAGTTCAGACCCCATCAGAGAAGTTTATATGTGCAGTGGATAATGGTTAATGCAGAAACTCACAACTGGTCAAAGTACAGAAAATAACTGGCTATAAAGTATTAATATCAGCTCTTACATTAGAAAGTGGCTGGCGGTCATAAGAGGATCTTTCTTTGATCCTAATTCTATAATTACTGAAGAAAAAAAGTTTGTTTTAATACAAGAATATTAGAAGTGGAAAGGATGAAGGCTGGTTGTAAGGTGCTTCTTTGCTTACAGGGCTCTGGGGTTGTTCCCCAGCCACTGAGAAAACAAAAAGACCCAGAATGGAGCCACTAAAGACTCATCTGTTGGGCAGTATGTCACTCTTTGATGAAGAAAATGGAGGTTGTGAGAAACTCAGTGAAAAATGGCTGACCAAAACTTCAGATATGATTTCCAATTGTGTAGGGTTTTTGTTTGTTTGTTTGTTTTGTTGTTTTTGTTTCCAACATTATGTTATCTATTGTAGCCTTTTTACTCTGGTTTACAGAAAAGCTGGATAAAAGAATTTAGTTGATTTGGCAATAGCCTACTTGAAAATATCCAAGATATGCCAGAAAAAAGAGTAAGTCAGAGTTTCATAAGGTTGAAATTAAATTGGCCAGTGTTAGGACAGCCTTGCAGTTTCAATCTGCTTTTATGTCCATAAACAAGGACCATCAATACAAAGCAATGTTCTGAACTGTGAGTACATCATTTATTGGCAGCCACTGAGGTCAGTACTAGGGTCAAGCTTCATTTACTAATGAAAGGGAGAGAGGACTATGGCGAACATTAATGAAACTCATTCAGATACCAAAGTGGAAAGACTTCCCTTGCCAGGAGAATGAAACAAATGACATTCTTATTCCTTCACATTCAGAAAGGTTTACCAAAATAAATTTTCAGAGTATGTGATTTCATGATAAAATCATTTGATGTATAAAATGAATAATAATGTGTATGGCAGAAAAATTCAGACATTGAAGATGCTTATCTGGAAACTAGGAAAGTAATCATATGGATGAAAGTCATTGGAATCAAATTTTGGACAAGAGGGTAAAATATATAAACGGTCACAGAGAAAAGATTTGATAAGAGGAAACACCCAAAGACCACATTAAATCTAGACTTCTGGGGTAGCATGGAATTAAAATCAGAAGCAAGTGTTCAGATGACCCAACCAACATTTGAGATATTAGAGTCCTATAGAACCAGAACATGAAGTTGGATCATATTATGAGAAATAGAACCCTGGTGTTGCTATGATGAACTTGACATAATCCGGTCAACATAGCTGTCTTTTTCACTATGCCCCAAGACAGAATATACAGATACGGTACAAAACAACATTTTAGTTACAGGAAGTGTAGCGCAGAACAATATTTCAATTCCAAGGAGTGTAGCACGCTCAAGAGACACATGGTTTGCGCTTAACTTCTCCATACGTTATACAGCAGGATGAAGGCATTAAACAGCATGATTACCATTGTTACCATCTGCTTAAGCAGAGGGTATGCCCAGACCTGGCATGTGAAAAAAATAGATTCTGTTCTTTTCTTCCAGACATTGCTTTGTGAGAAGCACCCTTGTAGTTAGAATAAAATTGCTCCCAGTTGTGGTTCAGACTGATGTGGATAAAAAGAGATGTGGTTATATATACCAAGGAAAATGTAAGGGGAGTTTGGTGGTGGGCCAATACAGTGATATCATTTACAGTATGGTGATCCTAGGCGTTAGGCGGCTCATGGGTGGATGCTAGGTAGTAGGTAGGATGTAAAGAAAGGTTTTTAACTACTTGAATAAGAACAGGAGAACATGATCCACTAAGGTTGGGTAGATTTTAGTATAGGTGTTTGCCTTATCAGAAATAATTTAGAGATTGAATGAGGCTGAGATAGGAGAGATTAGTGGGAAACCTAAATAAGGGCAAGTGGAGTCAAACTTGCAAACAATGATAACAAAGAGTGATATCGTCATGTAGTATATATGCCTGTGTATATTGAGTGAATATATTCCAATTAAAGTTTAGTATCCAAAGATCTCAGGTGAAAAATTGTATTGTTGAGATCAGATCTGCAAAGATGGCCTTGTTCTAATCCCTTGGTCTTGGAAATGAGCTATTTTATATAGCAAAGGAAATAAAGTAGTGAGGTTACACTGGATTACTAGAGTGGGTCCAATTTAATTACATAAGTTCTTCAAAACAGCTTGAGTCTAAACCACATGTGGCAGAAAAGGACACAGAAGTAAATAGCAAACAGAAAGAGTAGAAGCATGAAAGTGAGTTGACCTGCAGTTGCTGCCCTGAGGATGGAGGAAGGAACCTGGGCAAGGTTCTAAGTACGGAAATCATTATTCCTGAACTAGTGAGGGACAATTCTGTACACAACCTGAATAAGATTGGAAGGAGGTTTCCCCATTAAAGCCTACAAAGGAAATCCTTAAATAGTTAACATTTAAAAAGTGATTTTGTACCTAAATGACATTGTTTGGCTTCTAAGCTACAGATTATGAAATAAAAGAATGTTGATTTCAGCTTCAAGCTTGTGCTAATCTAATTGGCTATGACAGCAATAGAAAATGAATAGACTGATGTATCTATGTTTATGTAGATGCATATGTCTGGATATTTAAAACTAGGTACACATACAGACATTTCAGGAAGGGCTTAGGACATTATTATATAGAGAAAATAGAAACATAATGACCCAAGTGGATGTAACTTCTGATCAACTACTCTGACACTCATCACCAAATACTGATCCAGCAACATGATGTATTTTGTCCATAATTTACCATATTCAGTGGTAAATTGGAGGTTCATGGCACTTGTGATGTTTTCACAGTATTTGCTTTTGAAACTTGCTAGGCACACCGAAATTGTCAGAAACTCAAACTCCACTTCAGTTTTTTTTCACACGTTTTTACCAAAGGTTACACACACACACACACACACACACACACACACATATATATATATATATGATGGTGAATCATATGTTTACATGCAGATATATAATTATCATTTCAAAACATGTTTTAGTGTGTTTAGAATGCAAATAGAAATTTCTCTGCTGAGGTTCTGAGACTAGCAGTGGAAAGACATGAAGATTGGTTCCTCATTAGCATTGAACCTGCACTTTCCCCACAGTGACATCTCTTGTAGGTCTTCTTTATTGGTGTTCTACTATTTTGAAAGCTCACTCCTGAGTTTATCCAAAATAATGGCTTCTATCTGTTTTCATGCCCCAAATATTCTAGCCATAGGATGTTAATGAAGGGCTCTTAGGAGCAGCCACTCTCTGCCTGTTTCTTTTTCAGCATTAGCTTGGAGTGAACAGCATCCTTGGCAGCCAAGCTGTATGTGGGCACTTCACATGCAGTCAACAGAACTGTATTCTGTATTTTAAATCAAAGCATAGATACTAAAAATGCTAATTTATGGTAAACAAGAGCTAGATTGATGGAAAGCACAGCAGCAGAGGGATAGACTTGTTGAAACTGGGAAAAAGGATGGAATGGAAATGAGAAATACAGAGACTGATGAGAATAAAATCACCAAAGTAGGACTTTTAGAAGTTCAACCAGAAAGGGGATTGGTAGAATACATGGATTATTCCACATGGATTCGTGTCTAGGTAGACTGGGTATATTTTTCTTGTTAGAGATTGGGGAGGAATAAACCAGTGAATGAAAAGCTTTCCTGGTGGTTAATTAATATTCAGACGTTGAGTTTATATCTCGAGAAACAACACAGTATATCTGTATTCTAGTTTTGAAAAGGCCAGCTTGTTTATCTTGAGCTGAAATCCAGATGAATGTCTGAAAGTGTGTCAGAAAGGTTTAAGTCAGATACTGTGTCCCATGAATCTGATAATTCACAGGGATTTCACCCAAGAATTAGACCAGAACATGCAAGGTTTTAAGTCGGGAGGAGTTAAAGATTTTAAAGGCAGGAGTTGAGGCCAACTTTTCACAAGGCAGAGGAAGACAAGATCCTTTTGGTGAAGTCCCTGGCATTTGTATCCATTGGGCTTCTATAGAGCATGACAGGTCTAGGCTTTGGGCAGATTCCCACTTGGGACTTGATTCAGCTGATCCTACAATGGTCCCATGCTTGCCCAATACCACGTAGTCATGAACTCCTATACTATTTGCTCTTTATACTCTTCTTTTTAGTGTTGAAAATCTTTTTTATTGCCTATTTGTTTACATGTTTATGTGTGTGCATGTGGATGTGGAAGGTAGAGGTCAACATAAGTATTCTAATCTGACCTCTGTTTATTGTTATAATGAATAACCATGATCAAAAGCAACCCGAGGAGGAATGGGTCTTACTCTTACAGGTGATTACTTAGGGAAGTCAGAACAATAATCAGGAAGGAATGTTGCCTAATAGTTCTCTCACAGGTTCACCTTTGTTCTTCTTCCTCCTTCTCCTTCTTTAATCACAGCTATAATTTTATTTTATTGCTAATTTTAATTTTTTATTCACTTTACATCCTAGCACAGCCCGCCTTTTCCTCTCTCCCCAGTCCCACCCTTCACAGTCCCTTCCCCCATTGTTCCCATCCCTTCTCATCAGAGAAGGGGAGCCCCCCTGCATACCACCCACCCCGAGGCATCTAGTTCCAGCAGGTCTAGGCACATTCTCTCCCACTGAGGCCCATCCAGGCAGTCCAAGTAGCTGGGATTGAATGACAGGAAACAGAGACCAAGAGAGTCCTCTTTCCACTTAAGGGAAACACACGAACACCAAGCTGCACCTTTGCTATGGATGTGTGTGTGGGTCTACGTCCAGCTCCTTCATGCTTCTTTGTTAGTGTCCCAGGCTCTGTGATCCTCCATGTTCCCAGGTTAGTTGTCTCTGTGGGTCTTCTTGTAGTGTCCTTGACCTCTTTGCCTTACTCAATTCTATCAACTGCCCTTCTTACACAAGCCAGGCTTATCTGCCTAGTGATGGTGCTGCCGAGCCCTCTCCCACTTGCCAATCAAGAAAATGAGCCCCACCAGAAGCATAGACACAGACCAATCTATTGGAGGGAATTTCTTAATTGTAGTTCCCACTTACCAACTGTGTCAAGATGACAACCAAGATTGCTTTCCACTTTAGGTTCCGGGATAGGGTCTTGCACTGATTTTGGAATTTAATGATTTGGCTAGATTGATCAGACAGCAAGCTTTGGGGTTCCACTGTCTCTCCAGCACTAGAGCTCTATAGGTATGTGCCACAGTGCCTAGGTTTTAAAATAGGTTTAGGGGTTTTAACTCAGGCTCTTAAAGTTGCTCAGTAAGGATTTTAATCCTCTGAGTCATTTTCCAAGCCCTTTTGAAGCCCATTCTCTCAATGTATTTCTTTGTTTTTGAGATTATAATATAATCACATTTTTTAATTTCCCTTTCTTCCCTTCAAGCCTTCCTATAAACCCCCTTGCTATTTTTCAAATTCAAGGTCTTTTTTTATTAATTGTATACAAAAATATGTGTGGGCATATAATATGATATATATATATATTTATATATATATATTTATATTTATATCTATAAACACAAAACTACAATCAGCTCAGACTGAATAATGCTACTTGTATGTATGTTTTTAGGAATGATTCTCTGATGTTGGATAACCAAATGAGAGGCTCTTCCTTGAGGAAGACTGTCTCTTAGCATTCTTAGTTGCTTATAGCTGTGATGCTGTTGTTGAGGTGGGTGGAGAGAGGGGGTGGGAAAGAGCATGTAAAGTGTCATTCTAAATGCCTAGATTTAAGGATGTGAGGAATATTTTGGTTAGAACTAAGGAACAAGTTGGGATGTCATTTATCTTCAGATATATACTGATTTAAAAGAAGAATTTGCCTAAATCCCTTCGGTCCAGAAGGTAGATGTGGGACTAAAGAATAGTGGTTATAGAAAACGTACTTTCGATGTGAACAGTCTGAACTAGAATTAGCTAATTTATGTGATAATGAATTCTATGTCTTCTGAGATAATTAAGTCAGGGCTCAATGAACATTTGCCATGGATGCTGTACGGAGAATAATAGAATTGGCAGGAGAGTGGAATGTGCTTACACTTGTAGCCCACTTGCAATTCATTATTCCCCAAAACTGAAGAACTACTCTGTCCAAACTTTTTTTACATTGAATTTCCAAGTTATTGTTTACTTCTGCTTTCTCTCCAATCACAGCTCCCTTCCTCCTCTCTTCCCAGTCCCACCCTTACAAGTCCCTCCCCCCAATGCTTCCCATCCCTTCTGCTAGCCACCCCCACCCCAAATGTTAAAGTAGACCTTTACTCACCCAGTGGTGCTCAGCCCACTTTCCTCTTCCTTTTATGCACTTACCAGCCTATCTCCTTATAATTTACCTTTTTTGGTAGCTTCTCCAGGTATTGTATCTTTGCCCCAACATAGCATATGCTTCTTTACAGTAAAACTGACATTCTGTTCCCTGCCCCACCCCATGTATTCCCGTTTGGAATCCTTAAGTCATAAATTATTTACCAGTATTTCCAGTATTTCTCCTTTTTCATTTCACTCCTTAAACTCTTGACACACATCCACTGCTAGCTTCCTTAAAGTACATTTAAATCAAAATTGTATGCAATATATTTAAGATGTAAACCATGATATTTTAATATATGGCTACATTGTGAAACATGATTACTGTGGTCAATCTAGTTAACATGCCTACCAACTCAAGTAGCCGTTTCTGTTAGGAGAATATTTAAAATCATCTCTTTTTTGTAAACTTCAAGTATATAGTGCAGAATTATCAGCTAGTCTCCATTCTGTGCCATGGATCTTCAGAACTTAATCCCTTCATTTCAACCATCTTTTGTATCCTCTGACCAAATTCCTCACTTACTATACTGATGAGTGCCGTCACTCTTATTATGTGACTAAAATTTTAGATTAGATATGGAAGATTCCACATATAATTAAAGTCAGGCAGTGTTGTTCTTTCATTTTTTTTTCATTGGGGATATCTTCCCCTTCTATCTATAACATCATGCATAACAGATTTATTTTTGCACTTTAAGGTTAAATAATGTTCTATACATCTATATGTATCTCATTTTTTTTTTATCCATTTTCATCACTAGATACTTTAATTGCTTCAATATCTTTGCTTTTATGAATTATCTTTCATAATAAGGGAGTATAGAAGAGATGCAGATTTCACTTCATATTTTCAGAAGTGGGTCAACAAACACAGTTAGTTTTATTTTCAATGTGTTGAGGAACAATACTGTTTTCCACAGTGGTCATAGCAGTTTACGTTCCTACTAACTGAATACAGGTATTTCTATTTTATTTTTATCCTTGTCAATATTTATTGTCATTGTCTTTATGAATAGTCATTTTAACAGTTATAAAATTATATTTCACTGCGATTTTAATGTTAATTTCCCAGATAATTATCAAAACTGATTTCTTTTCATATGCCTGGTCACCATTTTCATGCATTCTCTTGAAAAATCCCTGTTTAGGCCCTTAGCTAATTTTTAACTTATACTTTAAAATTTTCTAGTCATTTCTTTTTGCTCTTTGTGCGTATATTTTGGATACTAGCCACTTATATAGTTTTAAAGTATTTTTTCCTGTTCTATAGTTTAAATTTTTGTTTATCCTTTCTTTTCTTACACAGAAACTTTTAGTTTGAAATAATCTATTTGTATTTTAGATTTAGAGCTCTTTAAAAATACACATTGCTGTCATGAGGCCAGTGTCAAGAAGATTGTTTTCCTTTTCATAATTTTAAACCTTTAGAGGATATGTATGTTTCTCCCCTATACACTGCAAGAAAGGATCTAATTTCATTTTGCATGTAGATAACTCCTAGCATTGTGAATTGAAAGGACTTTCCTCTCTCTCTGTGTTATTGACACCCTTGTCACATTACTCTATGGGGCTTTCATGGGTTTGTTAGCAACAACTCTATTCTTTTCCATCACTCTATAGGATTCTGCTTTGTGAAATGCAGGTGCAGTGTCACAATGGATGCAGGTTGTCTTTGGGCTGCAGTTTTTGTTTTGTTTTTTTTTTTAATTTTCTTTATTTACATTTCAAATGTTTTCCCCTTTCCAGGTTTCGCCTTCAGAAACCCCCTATTCAGTCCCCCCTCCCTCTGCCTCTATGAGGGTGCTCTCCCAGCTACTCCCCCACGCACTCCCGTCTTCCCTCCCTAGTATTCCCCTACACTGGGGCATCTAACACCCTCTGCCCCAAGGGCCTCTCCTCCCACTGATGGCCAACAAGTCCATCCTCTGCCCGATATGTAGCCAGCACCTTGGGTCGCTCCATGTGTATTCTTTGGTTGGTGGTCCAGTCCCTGGGAGCTCCAAGGGTCTGGCCGGTTGACACTGTTGTTCCCTCCATGAGGCTGCAAACCCCCTCAGCTCCTTCAATCTCTTCTCCAACTCCTCCATCTGGGACCCCCTAGCTCAGTCCATTGGTTGGCTGTGAGCTTCTGCCTCTGTATTTGTCAGGCTCTGGCAGAGCCTCTCAGGAGACAGCCATATCAGGCTTCCATCAGCAAGCACTTCCGGCATCCACAATAGTGTCTGGGTTTGGTGTCTGGGGATGGATCCCCAGACCAGAATAGCATTGTGCTTTATAAGATTACCTCATCTGTTTGGGGCATTTTGTGGTTTCATATGATTTTGGGAGTCTCTTTTCTCTGTTTATACAAAAAAAAAAGAATTGGGGAATTGTGATGGCAAATAATATTTTTTGTCTCTTTTAGGAACTTGATCTTTCTTTGGTATCAGGATGATGTTACTATCATAAGTTAACTTTGAATGTGTATCTTCTTCTAATTTTTAGAAGAATTGATTAAAGGTGGTTTCAATTATTTTATATATAGCGACAGAATAGAGTCTTAAGTCTCTTTCTTCCTGGGCTTTACTTTGGGGGAGAGTTTGGCTCATTTCTTCAGTTTCCTTGTTTTATAAGAGTCTGTTTTATATTTCTATTTATTCTTCCTTCTCTTCCTGCTTCTCCTTGTGACTCTTTGCTCTGTTTTGAGACAGACTCTTATTTACCCCATGCTAGCTTTCAAAATACTTTCTCTCACCTTCACCATCTGTGTCCTAGGATTACAGGTCTACAGCACCATGGCCAGCCTTCTGTTTCCTCTTGATTTTATTTCCCTAGGTTGTATGTTGCTAATAGTTTATCCTTTTCTTCTAGATTATCCAACGTGTTGTCAATTGCTTTTAGTAGTCTAAGAGACTTTCAAGATATTTATTACAGTATACTCTGATTTGTCATTTCATTTATTTGAGTTTTTGATTTTCCTAATACAATTAGTGGTTTGTCAATTTTGTTAATGTTTTAGAATAATCCAGCTTTTATCTTTATTGATTTTTCAGCTCTCAGTTTTATTTCTAGCCTAACCTTTATTATAACTTATTTGGTATCATTGAGCTTGATCTTATCTTTTGTGTAGTTACTTGAGTTATAAAGTTAAATTGTTTATTTGGGATAGTTCTTTTACAATGGACATGCTTATTTTTAGAAACTTTCGTATTGATGCTGATTCCTGTATCCCACTAAGTTCCACTATATCATGTTTTCATCTTAATTTGTCTTGGGGTATTTTAAATTTTTGATTTTTAGTCCATCTCTGGTCTAGTTATTGTTCTGGAGTTGTTATTTTTCAATATTCAGCTGGCCTCTGGGCCATGTGAGATTGCACTGTATGAGTCTACTTATATATTTTTTCTTATTTCTAAAAATTTGAAAAACCTCAGATGAACCACATAGCCCAGAAATATTGAAAATGAAAGCAAAATATCATGATGTCATGAATGTTTACAATACACATAGGTAATGGTCCACTTTACAATTTACAACAGTAAAATGTATACAAATATATAAGGAAAAGCTAAAATTCTGTATCCACAAAGCTATTCAAAGTCAAAAAGATGCACATGAACGTAAGATTCACAGCTGCATAAAATAGATGTCAGTGTATGCTGGTTACTGTTTTAGGAGTTTTATATTCCCCTATGTGGCTATTGAGGCACTCTTAAGGGCTGTCAATATCAGCTTAAGTTGCAAGGTAGGTCTCATCATTTCCATATGGACAGTTGGTCTCTCCAGTAAACTCTGCATTCTAGTGAAAAGTAGTCTCAATTCTTGCATCTTTTTCACCATACATAATTCATACGATGCATAGGATAATGTGGTAATTGACTATGTTAACGCTAAAGCTGCCTATCAACATCATGCTATCCATTTGGTTCAGTGCGGATAGAGTATATATATTTAATGCAGTTGTGAATCTTTACATTCATGCATATATTTCTTGACTGTGAATAGGTTTGCGAATGCAGAATTTTAGCTTCCTTATATATTTGCATACATTTTACTGTGGTAAATTGTTAAGTGGACCATCACCTACATATATACACACATACATATGCATATATAGCCATCCATATATATATATATATATATATATATATATATATATATATATATATATATATGTAAACATGCATACATTCAGACATACTAACGTGTGTGTGTGTGTGTGTGTGTGTGTGTGTGTGTGTGTGTATGTGTACATGCCTGTGTATAGGACCTATCACTGGCCTAAAATGACAATTAGGCTAGGCTGCCTAGGCACTGAACTTCAGGATCACCTGTCTATATCTTTCTAGTGCTGGTGTTACAAGTATGTATTCCACAAAACCTAGCCTTTTTATTTAGAAAAGTCTACAATGTTCCTAATGATTGTACTTTTCCAAATAAGCATCCTCCATATTATCAGAATGAAAGATAAAATTAGACAGGACTTTCCTGGTTTTAGCTCCATAGTAGAATGCTTGTTTAGCATGCATATGGCCTTGGGTTCAACCCCAAATACTGCTAGATAAATGAATAAATAAACAAGTAAATGCTGAAAAGTCCTAGACTTCTGATTGCACTGGCTCAGCATTCCTAACTTCCTCATTGTTAAATATCAAGTCATCTGCAACTTTACTGTTTTCTTACTGTTATTTTATTCCATTTCTTTTCAATGAAAAGGAAGCTGACATGATTTCAGTCTTGAACTTCAGATGGCGTTATACCTTAATGTGTGAGCCATTCTAGAGAATGTTCCATGTGTAACTGAGAAGAATGTGCATTCTGGGTAGAATGTTCAAGGCACATCCATTAAGTCAACAGAGTCTGTAGTGCTTTTCAGTTCTGCTTTTTTCCTTAGGAATATTCTGTTTGGTGATTTGTCCATTAAAGTGTATGTGTTTAGAGAGGTCTTTTACTGTTCTTGTATGTCCGTCTCTTCCTTCAGATTGGTGAATGTTGCTTTATAGATTTAGATGTTTTGATATTGTGTGTATTTCACTGAGTTGCTGAGTTAATCTTTTCACCATAATCCAGTGCCATTCTGGTCCCCTGTGTGTTTTTGACGATGCTTCTATGGACAGCCACTTACCCTCTCAGCTTTTGGAAGGCCTCAATTTTCTTGTCATGTAGGATCCTAATGGTTGTCTTTGTATTTTATTTTCCATTTTCCAACTACAGTTTCCCTAGTCCACTGGTTCTCAACCTCTGTGTCACAACCCCCTTGGGTGTGACATACTAGATACTCTATATACCAGAGATTACATTATGATGTGTAACAATAGCAAAATTATAGATATGAAGTAGCAGCAAAATAATTTTATGGGGGTCACCACACATGAGGAATTGTGTTAAAGGGTCACAGCATTACGAAGGTTGAGAACCACTGCCCTTCGCAATGATTCTGTATGCACACTGCTTTTGTCTTCATACTTATAAAGTCTCTCAACTATGTCATATGTTCTTCCAGGTTCATACCTGTGTGCAACTGGATCTCAAACTCTTAAGCAGAGCCCAAGCTATTTTTTTCAGATTACTGGCTCATGTTTGCAAATGTCTGTCTGTTAACCTTGCATGGTTATTGTAAGCACTCCAGTGCCAGCAATGTGAAAATTAAATAGGTTTTCATTCCCTTTGCTATCTACCTCCCCCTGCCACCACTTCAATTGTTTTCCATGATGCTATCCCTGTTCACATAACGCAGACTCAAAACTTTGTAATCAGAGCAGGGTTCCCCCTTTGTATTCACAATTAGAACCTTACATTCATATTCTCGCTTTGATTTCTTCCAAATATGTGTCTTCCTTTTCTGTTCCTACTGTAGCATGAAGCTGATTTCCTCCCACCTAAACCTTGACAATATACCGGGCCATAATCCTCATGAGAGCATGCTGCTTCCTCCAAGTAGAATCTCTACCCTATGGTGCGGTTTTCACTGGAGTTTCCATCAAGGGATTCCCTCACAGAAGAAACGAAATGCACTTTGAAATCCTGGCTTCTCTTTAATCTATGACCTAACTCTTTTTATAACATAACAACTGTGAATCATAATAATGCACATATGTGAATGCTTATTCCCTGACAGACCTTGTACCTGTGACTTCAACGATGCTCTGAAGTAGCCACTATAATCTTAATTTAATAATTGTAGTACTTACATGGAGGGACCCATGACTCCAGCTGCATATGTAGCAGAGGATGGCCTTATCTGGCATCAATGGGAGGAGAGGCCCTTGGTCCTGTGAAGGCTCGATGCTCCAGTACAGGGGAATGTCAGGGTGGGGAGGTGGGATTGGGTGTGTGGGTGAGCACCCTCATAGAAGCAGGGGGAGGGGGGATAGGATAGGGGGGTTTGTGGAGGGGAAACCAGGAAAGGGGATAACATTTGAAATGCAAATAAATAAAATATCCATAAAAAAATAATTGTGGAACTAACTGCTAAAGATACAGAGTTCATAAATATTTGAGCCTCTATACATTGGCCCCAGAATTTGTAGTGATTCTGATGTTCTGTTGCTCACTGTCTTCGTGTACACATATTGCTTTAACTTAGAACATTAATGCCTCCTTTCTGCCTCTGCTTGAAACATTTTTTTCTTCAGATTTTGTATCTGAAAATATCTTCTCTACTTATCATTGGTCCCCATTTGAAATCTCACACTACTTACATTGTACTTTTATAGAGAACTTCTTTTAAGTATATGATAGTAGGCTAATTAGATGACTCAGTAAGTAAAATTACATGCCTATAAACGTAATAATCTGCAGAAACTATATACAACGAGGAGAGAACTGACTCCTACCAGCTGTCCTTTGATTTCTACATTCATGTGGAGTTCTGTGGTGGCTAGAATAGGAATGGCTTCATAGAGTGATGTGTTGAATGCTTGGCCCATAGGGAGTGGCACTATTGGGAGGTATGGCCTTGCTGGAGTGGGTGTGACCTTGTAGGAGAAAGTGTGTCACTGTGGGGACTAGCTTTGAGGTCTCCTATGCTCAAGCTACTCTGAGTGTGGCACACAATCTTCTTTTGCTGCCTGTGGATCAAGATGTAGTACTTTCAGCTCCAGCACCATGTCTGCCTGCAAGCTGCCATGTTTCCTGTCATGATGACAATGGACTAAACCTCTGAAACTTTAAGCCAGCCCCAAATTAAATGTTTTCTTTTTAAGTGTTGCTGTGGTCATGTTGTCTCTTCAAAACAATAAATCCCTAACTAAGGCAAGTACTATGACACACCCATAGACATACATGTGTAACACACACACACACACACACACACACACACACACACACACACACAATAAATAAATACAAAGGATTTTATAGTAGACTGCATTCCTAGTTCTCCACATGGCAATTATTTGTTTGTTTGGTTTGGTTTTTCAACACATGGTTTCTCTGTGTAGCTTTGGTTGTCCCAGAACTCATTCTGCAAACCAGGCTGATCTCTATCTAACTCAGAGATCTGCCAGACTCTACCTCCTGAGTGAATGCTGGGATTAAAGGCATGCACCACCACTACCTGGCTCACAAGGTGTTTATTATCTCTTTAAAGACAGTGACTATTTGCCACCAGTTTTCTTATTGTTTTGTTACTTAGAGAAGTGACTAGTTAATAACACCGATCTTCATTTATACTGAATAATAACTAGATATCAGATCTTGTCTTAAGCAAGTACAGGGCACCTTTCATGTTTTTGTACTTGTTTTTTGCAATGCCAGTGTTTACATAACCTAAAGGAGTCTTGTTCATTTATTTCACTGATATATGTGTCATTGACTTAATTAAAATTTCAAAGTTGACCTGGTAAATGAGGGTAGAAATGTGTCTATGCTATAAGAGACAGTTGATAACTTAAACAAGAGCTCTTCTGGTTTTCAGAGACTTGGAAAAATATTTAGATTTTGATTCATTATCATTAATAGCACAATTTGATTTCTTTCTTTTTTTTATTTTTAATTTTTGATACTTTATTTACATTTTAAGTGTTTCCCCCTTTCCAGGTTTCCACTTTGGAGACCCCATATCTCGTTCCATCTCCCCCTGCCTCTATGAGGATATTCCTCCACCCACCTACCTGCCTATCCACTCCCATCTTCCCACCTTGGTATTCACCTATACTGGGGCATCTAACACTCTCAGGCCCTAGGGCCTCTCCTTCCCCTGATGGCCAACAAGGCCCTTCTCTGCCACATAATGTAGTGCTAACCATGGGTCCCTCCATGTATATTCTTTGGCTGGTGGTCCTATCTCCAGGAGCACTGGGGGGCCAGGCCAGTTGACACTGTTGCTCCCTCCATGGAGCTGCAAACTCCCTCAGCTCCTTCAGTCCCTTCTCCAAATCCTCCATCTGGGACCTCACACTCAGTCCAAAGGTTACTGTGAAGTGAATCTTGGGTATTCCAAACTTTTGGGCAAATATTCACTTATAAGTGAGTACATACCATGTTCATTCTTTTGTGACTGAGTTACCTCGCTCAGGATGATATTTTCAAGTTCCATCCATTTGCCTGTAAATTTCATGAAGTCATTGTTTTTAATAGCTGAGTAGTATTCCACTGTGTAAATGTACTGCATTTTCTGTATCCATTCCTCTGATGAGGGACATCTGGGTTGTTTCCAGCTTCTGGCTATTATAAATATGGCTGCTATGAACATAGTGGAGCATGTGTCTTTATTACATGTTGGAGCATCTTCTGGGTATAAGCCCAGGAGAGGTATAGCTAGGTCCTCAGGTAGTATTATGTCCATTTTTTCTGAGGGTCTGCCAAACTGATTTCCAGAGTGGTTGTACCAGCTTGCAATCCCACCAGCAATGAAGGAGTG
>CM052703.1:113929453-113943114 GCA_028551405.1 Uromys caudimaculatus | reverse complement strand
GCTTCTCAGCCCTACAAATTTCCTCAGTTGAGAATTCTCTGTTTAGCTCTGTTCCCCATTTTTTGATAGGGTTATTTGGTTGTCTGGAGTCTAACTTCTTGAGTTCTTTGTATACAGTGGATATTAGCCCTCTATCGAACTTAGGATTGGTAAAGATCTTTTCCCAATCTGTTGGTTGCCATTTTGTCCTATTGACAGTGTCCTTTGCCTTCCAGAAGCTTTGCAAGTTCATGAGGTTCCATTTGTTGATTCTTGATCTTAGAGCATAAGCCATTGGTATTCTGTTCAGGAACTTTTCTCCTGTACCCATGTGTTTGAGACTTTCCCCCACTTTCTCTTCTATTAAATTCAGTGTATCTGGTTTTATGTGGAGGTCCTTGATCCACTTGGGCTTGAGCTTTGTACAGGGAGATAGGAATGGATCGATTTGCATTCTTCTACATGAAGACCACCAGTTGAACAAGCACCATTTGTTGAAAATGCTGTCTTCCCCACTGGATGGTTTTAACTCCTTTGTTAAAGATCAAGTGACCACAGGTGTGTGGGATCATTTCTGGGTCTTCAATTCTATTCCATTGATCTACCTGCCTGTCACTGTACCAATACCATGCAGTTTTTATCACTACTGCTCTGTAGTACAGCTTCAGGTCAGGGATGCTGTTCCCCCAGAAGTTCTTTTGTTGTTGAGAATAGCTTTTCCTATCCTGGGTTTTTTGTTATTCCAAATGAATTTGAGAATTGCTCTTTCTAAGTCTATGAAGAATTGAGTTGGAATTTTGATGGGGATTGCATTGAATCTGTAGATTGCTTTCAGCAAGATGGCCATTTTTACTATATTAATCCTGCCAATCCATGATCAAGGGAGATCTTTCCATCCTCTGAGGTCTTCATCAATTTCTTTCTTCAGAGACTTGAAGTTCTTGTCATGCAGATCTTTCACTTGTTTGGTTAGAGTCACACCAAGATACTTTATATTGTTTGTGACAATTGTGAAGGGTGTCATTTCCCTAATTTCTTTCTCAGCCTGTTTATTCTTCGAGTATAGGAAGGCTACTGATTTGTTCAAGTTAATTTTATATCTGGCCACTTTGCTGAAGTTGTTTATCAGCTGCAGCGCTTCTCTGGTGGAGTTTTTCCGGTCACTTAAGTATACGATCCTATCATCTACAAATAGTGATATTTTGATTTTTCCTTTTCCAATTTGTATCCCTTTGACCTCCTTTTGTTGTCTAATTGCTCTAGCTAGAACTTCAATTACTATATTGAATAGATAGGGAGAGAGAGGGCAGCCTTGTTTAGTCCCTGATTTTAGTGGGATTGCTTCGAGTTTCTTTCCATTTAGTTTGATGTTGGCTACTGGTTTCCTGTATATTATTTTTACTATATTTAGGTATGGGCCTTGAATTCCTGATCTTTCCAAGACTTTTATCATGAAGCAATGTTGAATTTTGTCAAATGCTTTTTCAGCATCTAATGAAATGATCATGTGGTTTTTTTTTTCTTTGAGTTTGTTTATGTAGTGGATTACATTGATGGATTTCCAGGTATTGAACCATCCCTGCATCCCAGGGATGAAGCCTACTTGATCGTGGTGAATGATCATTTTGATGTGTTCTTGGATTCGGTTTGCGAGAATTTTATTGAGTGTTTTTGCATCAGTATTCATAAGGGAAATTGGTCTGAAGTTTTCTTTCTTTGTTGGGTCTTTGTAGGTTTTGGTATCAGTGTAACTTTGGCCTCACAGAAGGAATTGTGTAGTGTTCCTTCCCTTTCTATTTTGTGGAATAGGTTGAAGAGTATTGGTATTAGGTCTTCTTTGAAGGTCTGATGGAATTCTGCACTGAACCCATCTGGACCTGGGCTTTTTTTGTTTGGGAGACTTTTAATGACTGCTTCTATTTCTTAGGCATTATGGGACTGTTTAGATGGTTTATCTGATCCTGACTTAACTTTGGTATTTAGTATCTGTCTAGAAAATTGTTCATTTCATCCAGATTTTGCAGTTTTGTTGAGCATAGGCTTTTGTAGTAGGATCTGAAGATTTTTTGAATTTCCTCAGAATCTGTTGTTATGTCTCCCTTTTCATTTCTAATTTTGTTAATTTGGATACTCTCTCTGTGTCCTCTAGTTAGTCTGGCTAAGGGTTTATCTATTTTCTTGATTTTTTCAAAGAACCAGCTCCTGGTTTTGTTCTTTCTTTGTATAGTTTGTTTTGTTTCTACTTGGTTGATTTCAGCCCTGAGTTTGATTACTTCTTGCCTTCTACTCCTCTTGCGTGCATTAGCTTCTTTTTTGTTCTAGAGCTTTCAAGTGTGCTGTTAAGCTGCTAGTGTATGCTCTCTCCAGTTTCTTTTTGGAGGCACTCAAAGCTATGAGTTTTCCTCTTAACACTGCTTTCTTTGTGTCCCATAAATTTGGGTAGGTTGTACTTTCATTTTCATTAAATTCTAGGAAGTCTTTAATTTCTTTCTTTATTTCTTGCTCGACCAAGTTATCATTGAATAGAGCATTGTTCAGCTTCCATGTGTATGTGGGCTTTCTCTTGTTGTTGTTGCCATTGAAGACCAGCTTTAATCAGTAGTGATCTCATAGGAGGCATGGGATTATTTCAATCTTCTTATATCTGTTCAGGTTGTTTTGTGACTGATTATATCGTCACTTTTGGAGAAGGTACCTGGATGTGCTGAGATGAAGGTATATTTTTTTGATTTAAGATGAAATGTTCTATAGATATCTGTTAAATCCATGTGGTTCATAACATCTGTTAGTTTCACTGTGTCTCTGTTTAGTTTGTGTTTCCAAGATATGTCTATTGATGATAGTGGGGTGTTGAAGTCTCCTACTATTATTGTGTGGGGTACAATGTGTGCTTTGAGCTTTAGTAAAGTTTCTTTTATGAATGTGGGTGCCCTTGCATTTGGAGCATAGATGTTCAGAATTGAGAGTTCTTCTTCATAGATTTTTCCTTTGATGAGTATAAAGTGTCCTTCCTTATCATTTATGATGACTTTTGTGTGAAAGTCAATTTTATCCGATATTAGAATGGTTATTCCAATCTGTTTCTTGGTACGATTTGCCTAGAAAATTGTTTTCCAGCCCTTTACTCTGAGATAGTGCTTGTCTTTATCATGAAGGTGCGTTTCCTGAATACAGCAAAATGGTGGGTCCTCTTTATGGATCCAGTCTGTCAGTCTTATATCTTTTTATTGGGGAATTGAACCCATTGATGGTAAGAGGTATTAAGGAATAGTGATTGTTGGTTCCTGTTATTTACAATGTTATTTTTACGTTTGTGTGGCTATCTTCTTTTGAGATTTTTGAAAGATTACTTTCTTGCTTTTTCTAAGGTGTAGTTTCCCTCCTTGAGTTGACATTTTCTATCTATTATCCTTTGTAGGCCTGGGTTTGTGGAAACATATTGTGTAAATTTGGTTTCATCATAAAATATTTTGGTTTCACCATCTATGGTAATTGAGAATTTTGCTGGGTATAGCAGCCTGGGCTTGCATTTATGTTCTCTTAGGGTCTGTATGAGTTCTGCCCAGGATCTTCTAGCTTTTATAGACTCTGGTGAGAAGTCTGGTATAATTCTGATAGGTCTGCCTTTATATGTTACTTGACCTTTTCTCCTTACTGCTTTTAATATTCTTTCCTTCTTTTGTGTATTTGGTGTTTTCACTATAATGTGACGCGAGGAATTTCTTTTCTGGTCCAATCTATTTGGAGTTTGGTAGGCTTCTTGTATATCTGTGTTCATCTCTTTCTTTATGTCAGGGAAGTTTTCTTCTATAATTTTGTTGAAGATATTTACTGGTCCTTTAAGTTGGGTATCTTCACTCTCTTCTATACCTATTATCTTTAGGTTCTGTCTTCTCATTGTGTCCTGGATTTCATGGATGTTTTGGGTTTGGAGCTTTTTGCATTTTGCATTTTCTTTGACTGTTGTGTCAATGTTTTCTATGGTATCTTCCGCACCTGAGATTCTCTCTTCTATCTCTTATATTTTGTTGGTGATGCTTGCATCTATGACTCCTGGTCTCTTTCCTAGGTTTTCTAACTCCAGGATTGTCTTCCTTTGTGATTTCTTTATTGTTTTTATTTCTATTTTTAGTTCCTGGATGGTTTTGTTCATTTCCTTCATCTGTTTGATTGTGTTTTCCTGTAATTCTTTAATGGATTTTTGTGTTTCCTCTTTAAGGGCTTCTAGTTGTTTACCTGTATTCTCTTGTATTTCTTTAAGGGAGTTATTTATTTCCCTCTTTATGTCTTCTATCATCATCATGAGAAATGATTTTAAATCTGGGTCTTGCTTTTCTGGTGTGTTGGGGTATCTAGGGCTTGTTGTGGTGGGAGAGCTGGGTTCTGATGATGCCAAGTAGCCTTGGTTCTGTTCCTTATGTTCTTGCCCTTGCCTTTCGCCATCTGGTTAATTCTGGTGTTAGCTGGTCTTACTCTCTCTGGCTGTGGCTTGTCCCTCCTGCAAGCCTCTGTGTCAATACTCCTTGTTGACCAGTTCTTTCTGAGAGGAATTTGGGTTTGGAGAGGTGTGTCACAGGGTTATCTCTGGGGTACAGACAGAAATGAGAAGGATCTTGTCCCCAGCTGTCCCTTGGTTCTTGTGTCCTGATGGTTCTGCAAGCGTCCCTTTTGATCTAGTGAATTTGACCAGAAGTGGTGGTCTTGCTTGTGCTTGAAGGTGTGTCAGCACTCCTGGGATACCAGCTCTCTCCTGGCACTATTTGAGTATGGAGCCCTGTGTCACAGGATCAGCTCCCTGGCCGCCAAAAGAAACTAGAAGACCACTCCTCAGTCCCTGTGTTCTGAGATTCCATGTGGGTCCCTCTGAGCAGACAGGCTTGTCCACACTCCTGGGAGTCTAGCTTTCTCTTAGCACTATTTGGCTATGGAGCCCTGTGCCACAGTATGAGGTCTCCAGCCACAGATGGAAATTGGAAGGTCCCTGTCCCAGACTATTCCTCAGTCCCTGTGTCCTGAGGGCCTGGGAGGCTAGTTTTCTCCTGGTGCTATTTGGCTATGGAGCCCTGGTGGCCCAGGCAGAGGTTTCCCACCACAGATGGAAACCGGAATGTTCCTGTCCCCTGCTTTTCCTCAGTCCCTGTGTCTTGAGGATTCTGGGCGGGTCCCGCTGAGCAGTGGTTGCTCATCTTAGCCCCACTCATGGCTTTTCCACTCTCCTAGGAGGGTAGCTTTCTCCTGGTGCTATTTGGCTATGGAGCCCTGGTGGCTCAGGCAGAGGTCTCCCACCACAGATGGAAACCAGACTTGATTTCTTATATTAGGCAGCTTCACCTCAGCTATTCAAGACAATTTATGACAGTTTGAATGTTTTTGATAAAAATGTTGGTTTAGTGTGATTTGTACATATTTTTTCTGATCCTAAAACATAAGGTGGGGAAAGCTGGCAATGAGGAAGTTATGGGTACTTTGCTATTCACTGCTGCTCTCTGTATTTGGTACCTAAGATGGATGGATGCTGTTGTCCTAGCAACTGCCTGCAACAGTGGTTTGATACTGACTGGGTAGCCTCACTGCAGAGTGTAGCTGATAGAATTTTCACCACTTCCTTGGAACCCATGTTTATACCTCCTCTCTACACCCATTTTTGTCTTTGAAACTTCATATTTCTAGTCTTTTCTTTATCCCCCTTTCTTACTCTACCCTCTGATTTTTCTCTCAATCATATCCTTTATTTTCCATTTCTCTTTTCTAAGAGCCTGTAAGTTTGTTTGCTGTGTGATGAATACAATTTTTTTTAAAAATGTTTTGCGACAGAACATTTCTGAAGTAAAGGAGTGATAAATATCAAATCAAGTGGAAGCTAGAAATTTAATTTCCCCTATCAGGGCCAATCTGTGCTTCATTTTATCCTGACAAAAATTGATATTTTATCCTTGTCATAATGGAGAGCTCTGATTGCAGTGCCCTTTCATAATTCCTCAAAAAAAGAAAAATATCATTTTCTTTTCCTCCCGAGAACTTGAATCAAAGCAGAGTAGATTCTGTGCACATTGTGAAGAAAGACACCTGGTATTCCTGCAGCACTTTGTGTCTCCAGGCCTGACAGTATTTCCATAAAGTTGCTGAGGTTCTTGATTTAATATGCCACATTCAGGATTTATCTCTAGCTGTCTTCCAGAAATTTATGTTGCAAAGGTAGTGACACAGCTCCCCCTCCCCAAACTTTCTTCATTCAGCCACATTTCTTAAATTAAGGAGGATTTGAATCTGAGATGATATCTGAAAACTGGCTTTTTAAGCAAACTGACTAAAATTTGATTAAGGCTAGAGAGAGAAAAGGCATTACAGATTCAACAAATAAGGGGTGTGTTGTCAGTCAGGCAGTTTCAAAGGATTAATTTATTTATGAAGTATAAGAGTCTCATGACATCAATCCTGTTTTTTAATTCTTGCTTACAGCTCAGGAAACTGAGGCATAAGGAGGCTCATTAACCTTACTTATTAGCCATGTCTGACTTTAGAATCTAAACATAGGGCAGCCTATTAAGGTCCAATTTACCAGGACATCCGCACAGTGAGTGCTTATCTACTTATCATCATCCATCTGTAGCAGAGCAGAAAATATTCTGTAAATCTGGATTTCAGAAAAGGGAATCTTTAGGTGTGCTTTTATTGAAGAATTGGGTAACTTCATCAAATATGAGTGATTTGCCCAGTCCCTTGTCCATTCTTTATTTTTAGTAGGTTTTGTTTTGGTATGGCATTTCTAGATAGTCAACTTTTCTCATCCTTACAGATCTAAGTTTGATTTTACTGATGAGGAATTGCTTTGTGAAGAGTGAACATGTTTACCAGTAGGCAGGTCAGGTCTTAGAACTACCTCATGGTAAAGTGAAATAGATACTGGTTTTGTCTGCTATGTTTGGTTGAGAAAGATGGAATATACAAGGTTCTTATGCATGTATCATGCTCACTTAAGCCACGTGGATGGAAATTGGGGAGTCAATGTTCACCAAAGAAAGTAAAAATTCTAATAGCAGAAGAAAGAAGCTGGGTGGGAGAACTGGATGAATCCAGAGAATGTTGTTCATAGGATGCAATGTCCAGTTTCCCTTTCCTCCTCCTCTATTTACAAGGAATATATAAAGAAAAAGCCATCCTATATTATTTATTAATGTTTTAAACACAAGACTCCAAGAATTATAAATAAGAAACTTTATTTAGTAGACTAATAAAAGAGCTAAAATGAGCTTTGTGTGGAACACAATAGCATCTGTATCACTAAGCAGGGTGTAATCCAGTACCTGCTCTAAGAACTGCAGCTAGAATGCTATCATCACTGGGTTGGAAGTAGTGAAACTTTCCTGCAGGAATTGGAAGCCTAGAGCCAGGCTCACTGCTTGGTGTCAGAGGCTAAAAGTGGATTCTATCTACTTCTCACAAAGGAAACAATGCTGATTTTGTGCTTGAAGATTTGGTCTTCAGGAGGTTTGTGGGCTTACATTGCCTTTAGTCAAAAAGACAAAGACACAACCGGGACCATCACAATGATGTCATCATTGTAAAATCACTGTAGGTGAGGAGTTCTTGAATACTGTTTGACTAGAGTATCTGGTGGTGAAGGAAAATAAACAAGGATTATATACACAGAGGGAGAGAAAAACACAAAGAGAGCAACCAAGAAAGGTCCAGTTTCAAAATGAGTCTCTAAGTAAAACTACCAGAGTATGTGAAAAGATAAATATGAAAATTTCATAAGAAGACTATGTAAGTTTCAGAAATATGAAGATTTTAAAGTTGCTACACTGAGGATCCTCAAAGTGGTAAAGAAAGGAATAATATGATAGAAGACAGAAAAGGAGCAAGATTAGGTGGCTGTGAGAAATAATAAGAAATATTAGAAATGAAAAATATGTAGTATATTTCTTTAAAGAATAATAGTAATAATAAATAAAAACCTCCTTCTGTTCAGGAGAACAGAATCTCTGGCCTGATTGAAGACCTAACATTGCCACTGAGACAGGTCAACCACTTAGCAGAGGGAGCATCCTCAGGAAGGTGAACTTACAATGTATCATGCTAAAGCGATAGCTGGAATAATTAGTTTTTTGATGATATCTATCTATCTATCTATCTATCTATCTATCTATCTATCTATCTATCTATGTATAGAGAGATTGTACTGTTATCTCTATATAGGTTTGTAGATATTTTCACAGTGACCATTTGGTATTGAATCAATTTGTGTGTTCTTCCTTGGGGGAAGACTATTTCTCCTGCTCTTAGCATTCTCTAGTTGTCTATAATTCTTTGTCTAGAGTTGAGGCTTCATAAGTGTTCACCATTCCATGTTTGCATATCTTTTGTGTTGTCCTTGTTTAGGTCATATTTATGCAGCCATGTTGGTAATACTTCATGAGTATTAGTAGTTACTGATATTTGGTAGGAGACATCATCTGACAGCAAACTCTGTTCCTCTGACTCAGACCATTTCTGACCCCTTTCATCAATGATCCCTCAGTCTTAGGTACAGAAGTGTATCCTTGGGACTGGGCTTCACAACTCTGTATTTTGATTGGTTGTGGCTTTCTGTAATGGTTTCCATCTGTTGCAAAGAAAAGTTTCCTTGAAGAGGGTTGAGTACTATACTTACCAGTCAGTATAGGGAAAATGTTTAGAATGTAGTTAGATATTAGGCTGGTTTGGTAATGTCGTGGTTGTAGATGCTCCTCCAAGGTCCATGACATTCTACCCCTAGGTAGTTGGCTGTGTTTCCAGTATCAGGTATCTTGTTGAATGTATCTTAAAACCTGACATATTGGCATACACCTTTAATACCAGCCCTTTGGAAGCAGGTGGATCTCTATGAGCTTGATGTCAGCCTGGTCTACATAGGAAGTTCTAGACCAGCCATGGCTACATAGTAAGACCCAGTCTGAACAACAGCAGCAACAGCAGCAGTAGCAGCAGCAACAGCAACAACCAACATAATAATCAAGTCTTTTATAGGGCATAACCATGGGGGTTTATAAGTTGGTCTGCTTTTTTGCATTATTTCAAAAACTGTAATTTCTCATTTCTTATGCTCATCTCCTTTCTAAGCCATCATACTTTCCCTATTCTTTGTTTGGGGTTCTCAACATTTTAAGTTTCATTTCTGTTTCTCTAAAGTTCTCTCCCCGCCATGTAGGTGCTTGTCTATCATGTGGCTGTGCGCTGTGCTGGCTTAAATGACATGGTTTTTGTGCTCTCCTCCATGGTTTTCCATCACACAGCTTGCCTGCTCTGTGGTTATTTTAAACTCTAATGAAAATTTTCTTAAACTTAAAAAAATAAACACAATCATTTCGTTCCTAAATTCCAAAGAAAGGAGAATTAATGGATTTAAAGAAACCCACACGAGAAACAAACAAGGGGGTATGGTAAGGAGAACAGATGTGTTCTTTGAAGGAATAGAGAAAGGAGAAATGTATTGAGGTTCTCCAACATTTTCTGATGACTGGGGGGATTGGTGGACTAATAGTAGACAATACAGTCGTTGAGAATTTTGCAGAACTTAAACAAAACCATAATCTTTCCGGGTGCACTCCAGGTACCAAACAAGAGAAAGAGTTATCTCTAAACACTGAGTTGAAGCAGAACAGAAGACAAAGAAATAACTAGAATCTACTCAACGAAAAAGGCAACTAGGCTGAAAGGAAATGATCCTCAGCAAGGTGTGACATCTGTAAGAGAATAGTGAACCAAACCTCATGTTTACAGGTGTGCTTCAGTGAGAAAATAGCCACCCAAAGATGCGAATAGTGACTAAGGAATAAGCAATAATGGAGATATGCAAAAATAATGCTAACGATTGGCTAGTAAATGAATGTGTAATTTCACATGATAAAATAAATTCCAGAGAGCAGCTAGAAGATCAGACTGTACTTCACAACTCCTTCAGATGCATTCAGATTCTTGTCACATTTGGGGGAGAGGAAGCACTGTACAAGATTTTAAATTCTGCTTGGAGAAGTTATTATACTTATTGTAATTATGGTAATGACTAAAATACAGACACAAAAATCTATAATTTTGAACTTAATAGGGAAAGAAAAGGGACAGAATATATAAACCTCTGTCAGTTTAAACATAGATCAGAAAGGAAGGATAAAGGAGCAAAGAAAATCAAAGTTAATAAACACAAAATAAGTTGGTTGAAACCAGAATATATAAATACTAGTAATGTCAATAAGTATCATTGGATGAAAGTCAACTATTTTTGAGTGAAATTATAAGATTAATGATGAGCTTTGCTGTGCTAATGGGAGATAACAATGACCCTAAGAAAAAGTTCCCAGATAGAAAGCAAAAGCAAGCTTTTGAAGAAATAACAGCCTCAAATAAAAGAGAATAAAGGGAGACCTACCTGCTGGGACAAAACAGTCTACAACATGGAAACAAATGAAGTCACATGTATTACTATACCTCTGTAGACAGAAGAAATCAGACATAATTACTGGGTACACACAGATCTACAGAGTGAGTAATTTACATAAATGTATCATGCTGGAACTTAGAGAATTCTACAACCATAAAGGATGCTTGCACAGTCTAACCATAGTTTAGGTCACAAAGGAAGACTCCTCAGGCAATTTTAAGGAATCAATAACAGGTTTTATGAGCAGAAGGCAATTTAGCTTCATATCAATCATAAAAGTATTTGGAAACTTAATTCTTCATTAAAATCTCACCTTGGAATCTCAAAATGTCTCCAAGTAAAGGACAATGAAAATACTATACATCAAAACATATGGAGTGCAGCTAAATTGGTTAATTAGAGCAATTTTCTGCACATTAAGCTGGTATTGGACATCCTGAATGGTTTCTCATGTGATTTGTGATGGATTTCACTGCTGCAGCTTATAGGCATCAGGAATGTTGGTCCTTTTATTAGGTCCTTTTCTCAGGTCCATCCGTATTCCTGTTCTTCAATGATAGGGTAAGTGACAAGTATCATGACCCTGTGATCTCAGCCTGACCTGTTTCATTCTCCTTCCTCCCCACCTCTCTGTTCTCATTGAATAACTCCTCTACCTCAGTTTGAATTATCTGTGATGCTAACACATCTTTTTTTTTTTCTCCTAGCTAATGTACTTAGGAAAAAGATCTTTAAATCACCTGCACATTGTCAGGGACTGGTATGGTAGCTAGTATAGTACAGTATAGTACAGTAAGGGTTGCCAGATATGAATTGAGCACTAAAATGGTCAGAGGATACCTAAGCCTAGTCTTCTCCATGTGAGCTCTTTTGTGTCTATGAGACTAGAATTTGGAGTAGAGACTAAGCTACAGTGGTGACCAAGAGAACCACAAATACTAAGATGGTGCTGAAAAAGTGGAGACTGTGAAAGGCCAGTTAGGCACTGGCTAGTATGAGCAAATAAAGCCCCAGTTCAAGAGTAGAATGGGAGTGTGGTGCATAGTCAGGAGGGCGTGCCAGGGAGAGCTAATGAGGATCATCAAAAGGCTTAGGAGGAAATAGGAGAGAGGCATCACATAGGAGAGATTTTTATGCGTAGTTGCCATCTCATGTGGGGCTGTATAGCGTGGTGGATGGTGAGGGCCTTGGACACAGCCCTTCTATTCTTCATAAGGCCCCGGGATATGAAGGGATTTTGGCAGAGCCTTATTTGGATGAGGTAGATGTGCTGGTTGATAATGTGCTGGAAGGAAGAAAGTGCGTAGTCTCCTTGTTACAGTAGTTGGAGTGTGTGACCTAGATGTACCGCTTTCATCTATGGGAAGGTCCCAAGCATCCTTCAGACATGACTTATGGTCCCATGCCCCTTCTTCTCATCCCCCCTTTTTTCAGCATTTCCCAGAAAAGTTCAGTGAGAATATAGATGCGGCTGCTGGGAATTTCTCCTAAGTGGGCTTTTTCTTCTGTGCAAAACGGGCACAGAGGTTGGGCAGGGTTGGATGATGGGGTAGGTTTTCACTTCCATTCACTTGCCTGGGTAAGACATAAGTGAGTTACAGCAGATGCTGGCAGTGTTCTTCCAGACTCAGGCATGAGGATACCCAGCTCAGTTCAGAATAGCATCATTTGAATGTTTTGCATGCTGACCTCAAGTACAAGACCAGATACATGCTATCCCATTTCTTCTTTCCTCCTTTCTTAGCCTCCCCTTCTTTCTATTCAACTTTTCTTTCCTGTATTCTTCAATGGATTCTGACTCCCATTCTGCATTTTTGCCTGTCTCTCTTTTGTCTCATTCATCCTCACCATTTCTCCATTTCCCATCTTCCTTTTCTCTTGACCCTCATGTGTGCATGTGCATATCACACATACACACACACACACACACACACACACACACACATACACACACACACAGAGAGAGAGAGAGAGAGAGAGAGAGAGAGAGAGAGAGCATACACACACAGTAAGAGGACACAGAGTTACACAGAGACAGAGGGGGAGAGAGAGACAGAGACAGAATCAGACACCCTGAGAGTTAGAGTGCAGTGCAAACATATGCTTATGTATGTATTCAAGTCTAGAATTCAGACTTTTTGACCCTTCTGATTGTAAATTTTCTTTCACATCATGTGGTGGGACCAATATCTCTGAAATCATCTCCATGAGTGAGGCTCTGGGTCCCACTCCAGGCTGCCTGGCTAGATTCTAATTGCTGCAAAGTCTTCTCTGGAGAAATCCAAAAGCCAAGAACTAGAGCCCAGCAGGGTATGAGCAGCAGGGTAGTTGTGGGGAAGAGCTCTCTCTTGCCTATTCTGCCTTCTTCACAGACAGGGTGATGCAGCTGCTTCTGGGTGATAAGATTGGGATTTGGGGCTCAGAAAACTAAATTTTGGTTAAAGCACTAGGCAGAACTGATCCAGCCTTGTAATGCCTCCTTTCCTTCTTTTTTTTCCTTTCTTCTTTTTTTTTTAATTCACCCTCTCTGGTATGTAATTAAATGGTCAAAGCATTCAGAAGTTTTGGAACTGGCCTCACATCACTTTTAAATTGTGTGCAGCCTAATGGACCATTACCTTTATAAATATACCTTATGGACACTCACATAATTAACTCATTGTGGTTTAATCAACACATCCTTAGGAAAAGTTGGGTGATATTCTGTTTGAAATTCTCCAGACTGAATTTTTATGTGTAATTTGCTTTACGAGTGCATGCCTCTTATAGTGTGATTAATTACTTCTCCCAAAGAGGCCTTGGCACCCTTCCAGCATTTAGAAGCTCTGTTCCCTTGGGCAAAGAAGTAACCTTGACACACTGGGGCAGGAGCTGGGACAAAACAGAAATGGTCCAGAGTAGAGAGGGGGCAGGGCTGGAATAGGCTTATCATAAAAGCCTAGGACTAGTGATTTGGGTTGAAATGGGGTAAGAAAAGCTAGAAAGCACTGCATGCCAGAGATCAATCTCTCATCTCAACAGATCCAAGGACAAGGAGAACAGGAGAGGTCAAGTGAATGGGGTTCAAAGAGAACAGGCAGCTCAGTGAAAATAGATGCCCAATACTGCATACAAGAAATGCACCTCTGTGATAAAGACAAACACTACCTCAGAGTAAAGGGCTGGAAAACAATTTTCCAGGCAAATGGTCCCAAGAAACAGGCTGGAGTAGCCATTCTAATATCGGATAAAATTGACTTTCACCCAAAAGTCATCAAAAAAG
>CM052703.1:113894988-113928953 GCA_028551405.1 Uromys caudimaculatus | reverse complement strand
TAAAATAATCCCATGCCTCCTATCAGATCACTACAGATTAAGGCTGGTCTTCAATGGCAACAAGAACAACAGAAATACCACATACACATGGAAGCTGAACAACGCTCTACTCAATGATAACTTGGTCAAGGAAGAAATAAAGAAAGAAATTAAACACTTCCTAGAATATAATGAAAATGAAAGCAGAACATACTCAAACTTATGGGACACAAAGAAAGCAGTGTTAAGAGGAAAACTCATAGCATTGAGTGCCTCCATAAAGAAACTGGAGAGAGCATACACTAGCAGCTTAACAGCACACCTGAAAGCTCTAGAACAAAAAGAAGCTAATACACCCAACAGGATTAGAATGCAAGAAATAATCAAACTGAGCGCTGATATCAACCAAGTAGAAACAAAGAGAACTATACAAAGAATCAACAAAACCAGGAGCTGGTTCTTTGAGAAAATCAACAAGATAGATAAAGCCTTAGCCAGACTAACCAGAGGGCACAGAGACAGTATCCAAATTAAAACCAGAAATGAAAAAGGAGATTTAACAACAGAATCTGAGGAAATTCAAAAAAATCATCAGATTGTACTACAAAAGTGTATACTCAACAAAATTGGAAAATCTGGATGAAATGGACAGTTTTCTAGACAGATACCAAATACCAAAGTTAAGTCAGGATCAGATAAACCATCTAAACTTTCTCATAACTCCTAAAGAAATAGAAGCAGTCATTAAAAGTCTCTCAAAAAAAAAAAAAAAAAAAAAAAGCCCAGGACCAAATGGGTTTAGTGCAGAATTCTATCAGAACTTCAAAGAAGACCTAATACCAATACTCTTCAAACTATTCCACAAAGTAGAAAGAGAAGGAACACTACCCAATTCATTCTATGAGGCCACAGTTACACTGATACCAAAACCTCACAAAGACCCAACAAAGAAAGAAAACTTCAGACCAATTTCCCTTATTAATATCAATGCAAAAATACTCAATAAAATTCTCACAAACAGAATCCAAGAACACATAAAAACGAACATTCATCACAATCAAGTAGGCGTCATCCTAGGAATGCAGGGATGGTTCAATACCTGGAAATCCATCAATGTAATGCACTGCATAAACTCAAAGAAAAAACCACATGATCAATTCATTAGATGCTGAAAAAGCATTTGACAAAATTCAAAATCCCTTCATGATAAAAGACTTGGAAAGATCAGGAATTCAAGGCCCATACCTAAACATAGTAAAAGCAATATACAGCAAACCAGTAGCCAACATAAAACTAAATGGAGAGAAACATGAATCATTCCCACTGAAATCAGGGATTAGACAAGTCTGTCCTCTATCTCCCTATCTATTCAATATAGTAATTGAAGTTCTAGCTAGAGCCATTAGACAACAAAAGGAGGTCAAAGAGATGAAAATTGGAAAGGAAGAAATCAAAATATCACTATTTGCAGATGATATGAGTGTATACTTAAGTGACACAAAAAACTCCACCAGAGAATTGCTACAGCTGATAAACAGCTTCAGCAAAATGACCTGATACAAAATTAACTCAAACAAATCAGTAGCCTTCCTATACTAGAAAGATAAACAGGCTGAGAAGGAAATAAGGGAAATGACACCCTTCACAATTGTCACAAACAATATAAAGTATCTTGGTGTGACTCTAACCAAACAAGTGAAAGATCTGTATGACAAGAACTTGAAGTCTCTGAAGAAAGAAATCGAAGAGTACCTCAGAAGATGTAAAAATCTCCTATGTTCATGGACTGGGAGGATTAATATCGTAAAAATGGCCATCCTGTCGAAAGCAATCTACAGATTCAATGCAATTCCCATCAAAATTCCAACTCAATTCTTCATAGACTTAGAAAGAGCAATTCTCAAATTCATTTGGAATAACAAAAAACCCAGGATAGCAAAAGCTATTCTCAACAGCAAAAGAACTTCTGGGGGAATCAGCATCACTGACCTCAAGCTATACTACAGAGCAGTAGTGATAAAAACTGCATGGTATTTGTATAGTGACAGGCAAGTAGATCAACGGAATAGAATTGAAGACCCAGAAATGAACCCACACACTTATGGTCACTTGATCTTTGACAAAGGATCTAAAACCATCCATTGGAAAAAAGACAGTATTTTCAACAAATGCTGCTGGCTCAACTGGTGGTCTACATGTAGAAGAATGAGAATTGATCCATTCCTATCTCCCTGTACAAAGCTCAAGTCCAAGTGGATCAAGGACCTCCACATAAAACCAGATACACTGAATCTACTAGAAGAGAAAGTGTGGAAAAATCTTGAACACATAGGCACAGGGGAAAAGTTCCTGTACTGAACACAAATGCTTATGCTTTAAGATCAAGAATCGATAAATGGGACCTCATAAAATTGCAAAGCTTCTGGAAGGCAAAGGACACTGTCAATAGAACAAAACAGCAACCAACAGATTAGGAAAAGATCTTAACCAATCCTATGTCTGATAGAGGGCTAATATCCAATATATACAAAGAACTCAAGAAGTTAAACTCCAAAAAACCAAATAACCCTATCAAAAAATGGGGAACAGAGCTAAACAGAGAATTCTCAACTGAGAAAACTCGAAGGGCTGAGAAGCACCTAAAGAAATGTTCAACATCCTTAGTCATCAGGGAAATGCAAATCAAAACAACCCTGAGATTCCACCTCACACCAATCAGAATGGCTAAGATCAAATACTCAGGTGATAGCAGATGCTGGTGAGGATGTGGAGAAAGAGGAACACTCCTCCATTGCTGGTGGGATTGCAAGCTGGTACAACCACTCTGGAAATCAGTTTGGTGGACCCTCAGAAAAATGGACATAATACTACCTGAGGACTCAGCTATACCACTCCTGGGTCATATACCCAGAAGATGCTCCAACATGTAATAAGGACACATGCTCCACTATGTTGATAGCAGCCATATTTATAATAGCCAGAAGCTGGAAACAACCCAGATATCCCTCAAGAGAGGAATGGATACAGAAAATGTGGTATATTTACACAATGGAATACTATTCAGCTATTAAAAACAATGACTTCATGTAATTCGCAGGCAATGGATGGAAGTTGAAAATATCATCCTGAGTGAGGTAACTCAGTCACAAAAGAACGAACATGATATGTACTCACTGATAAGTGAAAATTAACCCAAAATTTCCAAACACCCATGATTCATTTCACAGCAACTGTTGGACTAGCGTGAGGTTCCAAGTAGAGGAGTTGGAGAAGGGACTTAAGGAGCTGAGGGAGTTTGCAGCCCCTTAGGGAGGGAGCAACAATGTCAATTGGCCTGACCCCCCGGTGCTCCCAGAGCCTGGACCACCAACCAAAGAATGCATATGGAGAGATCCATGGTGCTGGCCACATATGTGGCAGAGGAGGACCTTGTTGACTCTCAGTGCAAGGAGAGTCCCTTGGGTGTTAGATGTCCCAGTATAGTGGAATGCTAGGGAGGGAAGATGGGAGTGGGTGGGTGGGTCAGGGAACACCGTCATAGAGGCAGGGGAGGGGGGTGGGATAGGTGGTTTCCCAAAGAGAGACCTGGAAAGGGGAAAATATTTGAAATGTAAATGAAGTATGAAAAAGAAAAAGAAAAAAAGAAAATAGATGCCCAAAGAGCATCTCCCCTCAAAACTTAAAAGCACAGATTGACGTAGATTTGGGGTATAACAAAGTCTTAACTAAGTAAATGTAGCAGGAAAACCTGTAGCCAAGTTACAGCATGTAGGTTGAGGAGAGGCAGAGTCTCGAAGTAGGGTCTGTGTTCATTGGGGTCTGCATTCCGGTTTGTTTTAAAAATACATATGCACTTTAATTTTTCACATTTATATTTTTCTATATGTATGTGTGTGGGTGTTCACATACCACAGTACCCTTATAGGGGTCAAAGGACAACTTGTGGGGGTCAGTTATCTTCCTTCCACCATGTGGGTCCCAGAGTTCGAACTCGGTTTGTCATGCTTGACAGCAAGCATCTGTATCTGCTAAGCCATCTCTCCATCTAAGCTCAAGTTCTTGTGCTGTTTGTAAGGAGTTTCCATGAGTACAGTTAATACCTATGGGCCTTTTAAGCCATTGCGTAAAGTGGAACAATAATTCTCTCGGTTATGCTGGGGACCGTGCGTATAAATTGCTTAGTACAGAGTTTGCTGTTTAGTAGCTCCTAATGACTGATAATTAACTTACATATGGCCTAGGTAAGGCTTGTAACATGAGCTGTAGGTCCAGAAATGGCTCTCAGGAGACACCCACATTTTCCTACCCTGACCTGGAATGACTTCAGAGATAGGCAAAAGTGACAATCCAGAGTGCTAATTTACCAAGATTTGCCTCAGTAATTATTAGAAGCACTGTCAGAAATATAAGTCAACTGTCTTAAATTCTAATCCACATGCTCCTCCAGTGAAATATCCAAGATGTAGTCACTTCCATTTATATTTTGAGTGAAATGAAACTTGTATCAAGGTGAGTTAACACCTGTTGAATTATTACAGAATATATGAAGCTAAATGTAATTTTGCATTTCCCAGGCACACTTTCATGGATGCCCTAGAGATCTGCCTATTTGGCTTTAATGATCATGTTTATATAAATATCATAAAAATAATACAACTTGGAAAGTGATGCGAACAACCAGGCATACCTTCTCCAGGGCATTCAGGGTGCTGATGGTTTGTTTTGTTCTATCCAGTTTACCATCACAGAATTTCTGGCAGTGATGACAGTGACTGGAGTCATAGAATAATTTGTGGACGAACTGTCTTACACCTCTGGCCTCTGTTCTGTCTAGTCAAAGAATACCAGAGGACTGTCAACCCTTTCATATCAGTATATGCCTGGTCATGTGTATGCCTGTCACAGTATTACCTCTCCACAAATGTGGTGGATAGAATAGAACATAGTGGACCTTTTCTGTATGACTTCAAACCAGAGACATAATGAGTCTCAGTTTTCTGATGCATGAAACGGGTATTTACCATGAGCTGTTTTGAAACTAGCAAAGTGCTTAGTAACTATGCCCATGAAGTCAGTGCCCTTGAGTTTGTTGTTTGTTACCAAAGCTTCTGGTTCTTGGCTTTCTTCATGGAATCTACCATGATCTCTCCAGATTCAGTGACGTGGGACTCAACCCTCCTACTTTGCCAACTCCAAGGAGTCCCTGTCACCCATGTGAGATCACATGTGGGCACGGACCTGCCTGGCTAATTATTGAATTGTGATCTTCATTTGTACAATTAGATAGATTCCCATGAACTCCCTACTCTTGTTATCATGTCAATGTTTTCATCAATACATCCGCTGCACCATAAATAGTGTCTTAGTAGAACTGTACTATAATATTTATCACACATGGATATTTTATCATTGGGCCAGTTACTACATCCAGAAATTGGAGATAAAGTAAAGGCATGCATAATTTTTTTAACCCCTGACTTTAAAGGGACCTGCTATTTGTATGTAACCCATGAGAACTCAGAAAAAGTCATTATTTTTGTTCAGTAAATCATACCATCTCAAGTGTTACAAATGCCAAATGTCTAGGTGCTAACGTGAATCCAATCAATACTAAGTAATTGCTGAGGGTTCTACCTGGGCTAGTGTTGAGGGATTTTCTAAGATGGGTAAAGTGCTTTCTGCAGAATAAGCAGAGCCAGTGTCTCCTTTGTACACAATTATTTGTACACAATTATTTATTGTAAAGACCAGTGACCGTGGTATTTAAAATTAGGGTACTTAGTGATTTACAAAGGTGGTTTCAGCTTGGTTTTGAGATAATCAAATGATTTTTACTTTAACTCCTATTTTTTTAAAACTAGCTTTTATTTGAAGATGGAAGCTAAGCAATGAAAGCATTGCTATATATTTTACATTAAGTGGTACAATAAAGTATTTTGTTACCAAAAAAAAAAAAAAAAAAGAATAGTGCTTACTTTGTGCTGATCACAGAATTGAGCACGGAGGTGTCAGTATGTAGCAGAGGAGCCAGGCTCTTGTAGAAACTTGGGCTGACTCAAATTTCTTTTCTGATTTTCCTTTACTGTATAGAATACTTAGTGGCAGACAAGGGTGAAAAGATCAGGTACAGAGACTACAAGTGGAAGAGAAGTAGAACAAAATAATACAATCAGTGAGGAGATGTATCCATTTGGTTTCTGGCCAATGTCAAGGCAAGGTATATGTTGAGAACAGACAAGCAGAGTCATCAGAGTCACTTGGATTCTTTTTTATTTTTTTTTAATTTATTTTTTTTTATTTTTTATTTTTGATACTTTATTTACATTTCCAATGTTTCCCCTTTTCTGGGTCTCCTCTTTGGAAACCCCCTATCCCCTCCCCATCCCTGCCTCTATGAGGGAATTCCACCTCCCACCCACCCGCCCACTCATCCCCATATTCCCACCTTGACATTCCCCTTTAATGGGGCCTCTAACACCCTCAGGCCCAAGGGCCTCTCCTCTCTCCCTGATGGCCATCGAGGTCATCCTCTGCCACATATGTGGTCCGAACCATGGGTCCATAGATGTGTATTCTTTGGTTGGTGGTCCAAACTCCAGGACGACTGGGGGGGGGGTCAGGCCCATTGACGCTCTTGCTTCCTTCATGGGGCTGCAAATTCCCTCAGCTCCTTCAGACCTTTTCCCAACTTCTCCATCTGGGACCTCACTCTCAGTCCAGCGGTTACTGTTAAGTGAAACTTGGGCATTCTGAACTTTAGGGCTAATATCCACTTATCAGTGAGTACATACCATGTTCCTTCTTTTGTGACTGAGTTACCTAATCCAGGGGTCACATTGCTGGAAAAGAGGTATGTGGGAAGATACAAATAGAATTTTTCTAGAGAGAGGTGAAGTTTTAGCTGAGGATATGGCATGCATTTTAAACCTGAGTATTAAGTTAAGGGTTCAGTGGAACAAAGAACAAGAGTGTCAGAATCTTGTCATAAAATTGTCACAGTCACGGAGGTTTGCAAGGATTTAGCTTAGTGATGAAGCACTTGACTAAAATAAGGAAGGCTCGTTAGCTGGGTAAGAAATGGTTTAGTGATAGGAAAATGTCATCAGCTGGGAGAGTTAGCCAAATTCAAAAGTCCAGAAGAGCAAACGCAATCTGAATTTCCTTCTGATAACAGCTGTAAGCTTTGGGCCTTCCCAAGCCATCCATGGTTTGGGAATTTTCTTGAGGTCATTGTACTCAAAAATATTGTAAATGTATGGAAAGTAGAAATTGTCAGCAGACAAAGGAGAGACCCTTAGCACAATTCATGAAGGATCAAAATATAGGCATATTTTGCTTTCATTCTATTGAGCTCTGGGTGGCTCTACCTCTCATCTCTACCATGGTCTGTCCAAAGTACTGCTACCCAGGAACGTTCTTCTAAGCCTCTGGTTTTTCCTGGGGGCTCAACTTTTCACTGACTATAAGACTAACCATTGGTTTCCAACCATTGCAGATCCTTGACCAGTGTTTTTAATTTTCACTTTTTACAGAAATAGTAATAGATGGAGCCGAGCCCCAAAATCTATCTTTTTTTTTTTTTTTTTTTTTGAGAAGATTTCATGGTGTAGTTCAGGCTTGCCTTGAGCTGAATCCTCCAGATTCAGTCTCCTAAGTGTTGAGATTAGGTTTCTATAGCATACTCAGCCATCCCAGCATTCATCTTAAATGACAGTGTCAGGTGTAAGCCCTCTGGCAAATATAATGTAGCCAGGCAGTACATTCTAGGAGCCTGAGGATCAGCTGTAAGTATCCCAGGGAAAGAACCAGCCTTCTCTTAACTGATTTCTTGTTGTGAACAAAAATCTGGTAGAAAGCAACTTAACGGAGAAAGATTCACTTTGACTTGAAATTTGAGGTGATAGAGTCCATCATAGTGGAAGGCACACTAGCAAGAGAGTGCCATAGCTGGTCACATTGCATCCAACATGAAGAAACAGGGGCAAATGCTGTTTTGTAGCTTCCAAAACTTGATATTGCCCATTTATTTGGGTGGATTTGATCATATATGGACCAAAGTCAGAAGAGAGGGAGTTTAAAATCACAACCAAATATATTAATTTACAACGAAATACACATAGCCATATAGGACCTTGCCTGTACCAGAAACCATGATGCTTTCCACGAAGGAAGGCTTGTGACCCACTCCAGCTGGAACAGAGTCTCAAAATCAACACAAAGCAAATGGATGTTAAAGATGTGGTAATTATCATGCTCTGGAGGACTTCCTTTTCCATTGTAAATACACCTTGGGTTAAAGTGACTGTTCCAGACTCTGAAAATGAAAGAGCTATTTCTCCTGGTCCATACTGACAAGTCTTAATGTACATTTTTATTGGCACCAGTTCTTTTTCTTTTAAAAGTGTGTGTGTGTGTGTGTGTGTGTGTGAGTGTGTGTGTGTGTGTGTGTGTGTGAGTGTGTGTGTGTGTGTGTGTTTGTGTGTGTGTGTGTGTATGTTCATGACTGTGACTGCAAGTGTGCATGGCACACAGAACACATTTGGAAGCTGGAAGACAACCTTTGGTGTCAATTTTTGCCTTCCACCCCATTCGAGACGGGGTCTCAGCTGTTCTCTGCTGCATAAGCCAGAGTAGCAAGCCTGCAAGTTTCCAGGAATTCTCTTTTTTAAATTTTTTTATTATTTTTTATTTTTTATTTTTGATAATTTATTTACATTTCCAATGTTTCCCCTTTTCTAGGTTTCCTCTTTGGAAACCCCCTATCCCCTCCCCGCCTCTATGAGGGAATTCCGCCTCCCACCCACCCTCCCACCCATTCCCACAAATTCTCTTGCCTCAGCCTCCCATCTTGCCCTAGGGGCCCAGAGATGCTACCACCTCTGGCTTTATATAGATCCTGGGGTGCAAACTCATATCTTTTTGCGTCCATGGCAACACTTTTTCTATGAAGCCATTTCTTCAACCCCAGTTTTATGATTTACTGTTAGGGTTCCATGACTTCTCTTGTTATATTTCTTTGCATTACAAATTACAAGTATATTTTATGTATGTGGCACCAGAGTGCAACTTGCTCTGGCGTGTTAGTCATGCTACTAAACCAATGCTAAATCACCATGAAGAATGGGCCAGTGCTGCTCTGTCCTATCGTTCCTGTTACAAGGGTCTTGATGTCCCCTGTCCTCTTGTACTGCAGATACCACAACACGGTGATTTGAAGGGCAACTTTGGGTCCCCATCTCCATCCTTCTTGCTGGCAGCCTGGTTTGTTTGTTGCCTGGAGGAAAATCTCAAAGTTACTTGCTATATCCCTGTTGCAGCCTCTCCTCCTTCCTGTTGTAGAACAGAGACCACAGAACAAAGTAACAATGATAGAGAAAAAGAAATAGATGGTAATTTCTGAGCAAGTCTGATGTGCTGTGTAGGCTTTACCACCCTGGCTTCTCGCTCCTTCTCCTGCATCTTGTGGGTTTCAGCACAGTGTGTGTACCTGTGTATAATACAATACACAAGCCCTGTATAACCCAGGAAACAAGAAGGGCAAATTCCAGAGCTCAAAATACAGTGTCATCATTTTTTTTTTTTAAAAAGCTGGAGTCACTGTTATATGCTGTCTGCCTCACTCAGGCAAACTTTAAAATAATACCATATTTCACAAAATCCTATTAAACTGTCACATAAATTCCTCTTATTTCCTTTTCCTGTCCATGCTGATTACCACTGAAGATATTCTGTGTCACTAGAGATTCTTTGCTTTCCCATCAGCCTTCTCCTTGTTTCCAGTTCTTTTGGGGTTCTGTCCTCAGCAAGTAATCTCCTGAAAGCCTTCCCAGAGGGAGATGCCACCACCCTGCCAAACCTGGTGCCACTGAGCTTGCAACTGAGCTGTGCTGAGAATCTGCAGGCTTTGCAGGGGGCTCACAAATCTTTATCATTTATTGAGTACTTGCTGCATGTGTAGTGCAGGCCAAGCCCTTTACATTACCTTCTGTAATTCTCTCAACCGTGTAATGAGGTCAGATCATTTTTGTTATTAGCCCCATTTTTGCAACAGAGGAAATTGAGGCTTGTGGAGCCTGAGGGATTTCCTGCACATAAACCTTCTGGGACTCCCCTGAATAAACCACATTGGTGGTCACATTGTTCACTATAGTTTATAACTCTCTAAGCTCTTTCCTTAACCATTAAATACAGACTCACCTGCACAGAGCAGAATATAATAGAATAATATTATTGCATCAGTAAATTGGAGAACAATTAATATATTCCTGTCCTTCTTTCCTTTTATATTTATGTTAAGAATGTGTATATGTTTGTGTCTGCCTGGGAGTATATGCACATGAATGCATTTGCATGTAAGTGAAGTTTTCTGGGAAGATCAAAAGAGGCTGTCAGTTTTCCTGGAGCTGGAGTTATAGGCTGCTCTGTGTAGTCCAAGAGTGTTGGGAACTGAATTCAGGTCCTTTGCAAGATCAGTATATGCTTTTAACCACTGTGCAATCTCTCCACCTTGTATGGTTTTATACTTTAGATAAAACTTTCAAAGTCAAATTTCACTTTAATTTTACAATTAAATTTAATTTTACAAATTAAAAATGACTACACCAATAATTCATCAATCATTCAGTTACTTTATTATGGTCACAATAATAATATAATTCTCCTTTTAAATTATGCCAGTAATTAATTCTATTTATTGAATATCACTACAATCTTTGTAAATAGCCTTGCATGCATTATTATATCTTATTATATCTAATTTTAACAATAATTTAATGATATAGGCAGCATTACTTTCCTTAGTATTGCAAATAAGTCCTTGAAGGTCATTGTACAGTATTACCCTATTATCCATGAGAGGTTTAACCTAAGACCCTATTGATGATGCAAACCAAGGAGAACTACAAGCCCAGTGCCATATTTTTCTTATACATGCATATCTATGATAATGTTAAATTTTGCTAATTAAGATACAATAGGAGAGCAGAAGCAATAATAAAAACTATAACACTCAATAACAATAGTGAACAATAAAAGGTATGAAAGTGTGGATTTTACTCTCCGAAGAATCAAGAATAACGATATATTCCAACTCTGGTCACTGAAACCCTGGAAAACAAAACAGTAGTTAGTGGTGGATGATGGTACTTCAGCCCAGCCGTAAGAGTGCACACAAGAGTGCAAGATTCTGACTTCCCACTGAAGCAGCTTACCTCACTGACGCAGGGTAGGCTCATCAGAGCATGATTTGTTTGCTTAGTATGAATGAGTAAGGAGGGGTGTATTTGCCTGTGCATGTGTGAATGGAGTCAGACATTGACCTTGGCTGTCTTCTGCTAACACATTCTTTGCTGAGACTGGGACTCTCACTGAACCTGGAACTCATTGTTTCAACTTGGTTGATTGGCCAGTGAAACTCAGGAGCTGCTTGTCTCTGTCCTCCCAGCACTGGGGTTACAGGTCTGAACTGCCACATCTGATGTGTTTTGTGAGTGTTGAGCATTCCACCTTACCTTCTTAAGCCTACACTGCTAGTGCTTTTACCTCCCCATCCCGACGGCCATGTTCTGATCCGGGGAACACAATGTCCTTGTTCTACTTCCCAGATCTTTCAACTCCCTTCTAGTGCTTTGCAGACAAGCAGTCCAGTCACACCCATGCAGCTGTGTTTCACTTTAA
The DNA here is from genome assembly GCA_028551405.1 of Uromys caudimaculatus. Classification (NCBI taxonomy): domain Eukaryota; kingdom Metazoa; phylum Chordata; class Mammalia; order Rodentia; family Muridae; genus Uromys; species Uromys caudimaculatus. The sequence goes on along the minus strand of CM052703.1, from coordinate 113,917,298 downwards.
AAATGACACGGGCAAGCCTCACTTTTCACAAAGATTCATAGCAGGGTGTTTCAAAATGGAGAGCTCTTGAAGTGTGTTTAAATGATGACTTGGTTTATAAAACACCCATTTACATGCTATCTGTAATGCCTGCCACTGGCACCATCCTCTGGCACAGCTTAGGGAACTGCCTAGTGGGATGTCACTTGGTTTGTATTATATAGCTTTCTGGGGATCTTTAAATCCATATTGCTCAGGAAAACCTGGTGACCATAGCTATCCACATGGCGAGATCATTTAGGTTTGCTGTGTAATCCTTCCCATGTCCTTCTTACATATCGGTCTGTATCTTTCAAATCTCTTTGTCATTTGTCTGTCCTTACATCATAAAAATGAAAGCATATCACTAACGTCTGAATTTGTAAGGCTTGCCATGCACACCATGATGTACAGATCTTTTTCACTGGGCTCCAACTGGGACACTGTTCCTTACGGGCTGTTCATTCTCCTATGAATCCACCGTGGCACTGTGAGTCTGGATGGCTTGACTGCACAATGGGATCTTTAGGCACCTGCCTGATTCTCAGACATGAAGATACCTCTTTTTAGTAGTTTGTTCTCCTAATGCACATCTTTTATTAAGCATGTGTGCATTCCCTTGGTTGTCTTGCTGGTTTGTAATTCTTAGGGAAACAAAACTTGATTAAATCTGTGTACTTGAGGGGTCATTTTATAAGCCTTTTAGGTAAGAAGTAAGGTAAGCATTGGAAGCAATATTATTAAACACAATCAAATGTCTCTTAGTCCACACTGAACATGTTTTGATTGTTGAATCTGAGCTGATCTTGTGTTTGCTGTTCAATTAATTGGCTGCAGGTGAAACTTTATGGGTGGCTGTCACTCAGCAGCTCTGATTATAACTAGGAATTCTTCTGCAGTAGAGAAAGCTTACCGACAAATTGCTTTCAAAAGCAATGGATTTTTGTGAATACTAAATTTAACAATTAATAAAGTTTACATAATATTCTATTTTTGGACAATTAATTAATAGTTTCCTTTCATGTTTCGGAGCCAATGCAGTTTTTCAAGTCACGGTTTTTTTTTCTTTCTGAGTTTGTGTAGCATGGTGTTGACTCTAGATGCTTTGACTTCGGACTGGAGTAGTAAAAAGAACCTTCATATGCTCCTTGTCTTGAGGTTGGTCATGGCTAGAGATGAATTAAAAAATCAAGAATTGAAACCAAAAGCAGCCTAGAAAAATTTAGTCTGTGGTAGAAATATATTCCAGGTAAAATAGGAGCAAGGATTTAGAAGCACTTAACTTAGACACATCCTGCAAATGGATGGAGACTGAGATGAAGTCCAATGAAGCCAGGAACAACAACAACAACAACAACAACAACAACAACAACGACAGGTAGAATGGGCATTCCAGTGGAAGAAATGCTTATGCAAAGACATGAAACTGAAATAGCATCCATTGAACTGGAAGATCATAAGCTGTACTGTAATTTCCCCTTATCCATGTTCAAAGACACCCAATATATCCTGTGTGTTTTCCTATGGTTCAATATTTTAATAAAGTTAATGTATAAATAGGCATAGTAAGAGATTGACAACGACAAAAACACATAACAAAAGAGCCAGAAAATATGCAGAGTGGTAGACTTTGGAACATTTAGTCCTAAGTGAGACGTCTCCATCAAATCCTTCTTTTTCGGCCTCAGAGAACCCTGTGTAAGAGGAAGCAGAAAGACTGTGGTAGCTAGAAAGGACTACATCATGTGGCTGCATGTGGAGGCAATGTGGTATGTGGAATGCAGAGGGTTCCTGTTTGAAAAGGCAGATCACAAACAATCTTGCACCCCAATAAGAACTTTTAATTTTAACTTAAAACATGAGGGAGCCATTAAATATTTTAAAAGAATGTTCATTAGATATCTCAAAAAGTATTTAACAAGAAGGGACCACAAGACTGATAAATCTCTAGAGGTGGGGTGACTCTGATTTGGCTGCCTGTTGAGTCCACTCAATTTCTTGATATGCTGACTAGAAGAGAATGACGTCCTACACCTCCCTTATGTCAGGTCATGCAGAGGATCAAGAGGACATCCCCATATGTAAGGGATATCTTCTGGGCTATTTTCTCAAGCCACTGCTGCTGATGCCATCCAACACATTAGGGACACCTTAGCAAGACAGAAGAATGTAAAGGAGGGTCCTTGCTTGGGAGCAGATAAAGTTTTGTAGTTCTCAGCCTCTCAAATTCAGGCTTCAGTGTGTCACTAATATTCTCTACCAACCTCTCAGAGCAGACCTACTCTCCATATACATTGCTGTATCCACACACTCAGATTTCCCCGTCTGCCTGGGGCTCTTTCTTGTTGCTCAGTCATCTGTGAATATACCCAATTCAGAGGGTGAATACATTTAAATGGTTTAAACATAAAAGGCACGTTGCCAAGCAACTGTGAACCCAAAATACCTGTGTCAGGCTATCCAAGTGAGGAATGGGTAGGCCGCCACTGGAGTGATTTTGATTGCAGCAGTAGCAATAATAATGACTCTCATCTGTCTTTTCTTCCTTATCTCTTGCTCCTTCTCTCCCTCCGTCCTTCCATATATTATAGTTAGTCAGCAGCAGCTCAGCCTTAATTTTTAAGAGCAATTGGCTCTGTTTAAGCCAAAGGACACCCATAATAGTTGATTTTTTTTTGGTAGGGTAACCGAGTAGCCAAGTGATTTTCTTAATCCCTGCTTTTCTTCTCATTCCTTAAGAATCTCTAGGTTTGCCCCCAGATAACTCACCCTGTGCTGAGCCTTGAAAGAATGAGAGTTCCCACATCCTAAGATGAGTAACATAATCATGGGAATTCCTTGGCATACTCTTAGGTTGAAACTGTTCTGTTGTGTGTCGGAACGTATTGGTACTTCCAGCTCTTACGTTTTCTCCTCCTACTTTATTGGTTCCTATGATTCAGGGCCATGAATGATCCATGAAGCTGATGCACTCACTTGGCAGGTTTTCTTGTGTGTGGATGTCAGTCTTACACAGCTGGACCTGGAGAGTGTTTAGGCTCCTGAGTCATACTGGGCTGAAGAGAACTGGCTTTTAGTATGTGCAGTGATTCCCTGTTAGCTTTTGAAAATATGTGCATTGCACAAGTTTCACGTTTTGGGTGCCTCACTCTCCTCATTTTTATTTTGTTTTCTTTATTCACCTGTTCTAATGTCCAGGATAGCCCTTATGACATTAAAATTGCTAAAGCTTTTGTTTCCAGCATTAGCCCTGACTTTGGAGCCTACAGTGTACCTCCTTGGGGACTTTGCATTTCACCTAAGTAAGGAGGCAATCCTCAGTAATCCCAGCACTTGGGACAAGAATGTGGGATGAAGAGGATTATCAAGGCATCTGGGGCTGTGTCATGAGACCTTGTGAACACCTCATTTTTCTTGTTACAATGCTTGTTTCAAGAGAAGTGAAGACCTCAAAATTGTATTTGACCTGGAAACAGAATTGGTTACTAGGACTGATTGCAAAGTGTTTTGAGTGAAGTGAATAGATGTGTCCCTGTTCCAGCTTCTCATCTTTCAATGCCTTTTGATATACCAATGATGAGCGCAAACATGAGAGTATAGCAGACTGAAAGATGTTCGGAAATTCATTAGCAAGCAAAGTTCTGTCTTACTTTGGTTATGTTTCTAGCAGTTTCTGCGACATATGTACTATGTTGAGAGTATGCACAGGCCCTGGAAAGAGACTGCCAGAACAGTGGCCATGACTTCATAAAATATTCTTTTAGTGACAGCCTTTAGTGACTTGGCTTCATGCTCAGTAGTCTGTTGATGCTGGGGGCATCCCCAGAAACCCTAGAAGCTTTCAGGCATCCATTCATGTATTCCTCTTGGCAGTAGTAATTCTACCAGGAAGATGTAGGAGCAGAACTGGCTCCATGGCTTACAAGAGAGGCTGTAAGTCTGAGTCACGCTTGCAAGCATTTGTGACTGAGATCAGCTGACACACTGGTGCAGGCAGGTGTACAGCATCTGTCTGCAATTTTCCTGGTATGATTTCACACTTCTCCCCAGTGACTGTTGTTTCTCTGCATAGCAAATTTCTCAAACCCAATCCAAATATGATATTATTACTCTATACATATTATGTATCATTATAGCACAGATGTATTATTTTTTATTTTCCACATATTATAACAATCTCCAGAAGAGTCTGTAGAGTTTGATGCAGATGAGGAAATGCAGATGAATTTACTCATATTTATGCAGAGTCTAAAATTGTTATCTCAGCCTCTATTACACCACTTCCTCTTGGTTATCTGAAAATTGCCCAGGAATAGATTTGCTGATTTTCTTTTCATTTATACCCATTATGTGAACCCACTTTCTCATAGTGCAGGCAGAAGGCTACAAAATAAGAAGGCGAAATTACCCTTCACAAAGAAATGTAAGTTTATAATATTTTGAAATTGGATTACTTCATGAGAAATAAGGCAGCGAGACAGAATGCTTTGTGGGAAAGCTTTATTCTCTTATTCATTTTCTCTGTGTCTTGACTCTATCCCATTGGAGTATAATAAGCTTACTATGAAGTGTGGTGAAAAGAATCAGTGAGACACACCTGATAGAGAGTATAGGGTTCCACCATTCACTATAGTAAACTATGAGCCATGTGAAGCTATTGAGCAATTAAAATTAAAAAGTAGTTTAAACTGAATGTGTTCTAGCTAAAAATTACTTAAGACCTCTGATTTCTAAGCATCATAACATAAAAAACTCTCATGTTTTATGTTTATATTATCATCCCATTTTTATATTAAAATAAAACATGTTAATTAAAATTAATCCCGGTGTTTAAAATTTTTTAAAATTTATTTTTATAAAAATGCACAGAGGGCATCCAATACATAGAGAGCTTTGAACCTCAGAACTGTGATCTCTTATCAACAGATTTCTCTTCTTCCTTGTGTAGGGGTTGGTAGATATGCCGTCTTGAGTTCAACCCCAGAAGTGTGGAACAGGATTCCTATTTTAACACAATCAACTGTGCTAGTTGAGAAAAATATTCCCAGTTAGTCATTTTAATGTCATATTGGAAAATAGAGGCGTCTTTGATGAGCGGGACTCCGTCTAATAGTCATCTGTGTCCTTGGTGGTTGATATAATCTTTGACAGACAATCCTGTGCATGGAATAAATAAGTGCCTGCTTATCCCCAATTGATAATTCATGGTGGGCAGTCTCTCAGTGCTCACATGAAGAGTCTGATGGATTAAGAAATCCAAAGCAAATAAAGAGATACATCTCCCATAGCATCCTTTTCATATCTGAGGCATAGAGCACTGTGCTTCTTTCTGTTTAAGGAAGCTGGATGGTCTCCTTATATCTAGACTTTAAAGACAATACTCTAGTGGTGACATGAAAAATTTTGTCTACAAAATGGGTAAAAAGCACAAATCAGATCATGGTGTGTGTACAGAGTGCCACCCCCACACACTCCATTCTAGTCCCACAGAAGTTTACTTTCTTTCTGGAGCTGGTGACTTTCCACAGTCCAGGGAAGCACTAGCTTGGATGTACATTCCTCAAACCTCCTTTGATGAAGTCATGAACCAGCTTCTGGTTGTTTTCCATGCCCTACTTCTACTTGGTTTCCATTTCCAACACTTATGTAATACTACTTCTGCCTCTGTACCAGAGGGTAAACTTATTTGGTACTTTGACATTTTTCCCCTTAGCACTTATACTTCCAACACTTGTTCCTGGGTTATTGCAAGAGCTTAGTATATATCCTTTGAATTAATGAGTGAAGCAATGAATGAATGAAAAAAGGGTTATCATGTGAAATAATTGGACTGAAGGAATTACAGCTTATTACAGTGACAGACTCACATCTTTTCAGCACTCCTCTGCCCCAACAGTGCTACTATGCTGAGATGTGGAGACAAAGGTAAGATAGAGGAAGTAGAAAAGTGGGAAGAACCAAAGGTCAAAATGGATTAAAAGGTCACATCATAGTGAGCTGTGTACAAATTCACAGATCAGGTGCTGTTCATTCTACTGGAAGGGTGAAGAGGCATTTCAGAATGAGGGTCAGTGTAAGTCTGTCAGGCAAAGAAGGGCAGAAAGAAGAAAATGGACATGGCGTGTTTTAGGAATAGTAAATAGCAAAATGGAAAATATGTAGCATAATATTGATAGGAAATTATATTAGATATTTCAATGAAAACACTGCCAAGAGTGTAGATTCTCTTTGTCTGCCTCTGTCTCTCTTTCTTTATGTTCTCTGTCTCTGTCTCCCTGTCTCTCTCTGTATCTGTGTGTATGTGTGCACGCATGTGTTCATATATATGTGTGCTGGTATGCATACTTGTATATATATGCACATGTGGAGGCCAGAGGGTGCCAAGTGTTTTCCTCTATTGCTGCCCACCTTAGCTTTTTGAGACCAACTTAGTAGTTCTCCAAGGGTAGATGACCAGGAACCTCCGTGGATGCTGCTGCTTCCATGTCATAAATACTAAGATTATTGGAGCCTAACACCTCTCCCAGCTTTTCTTTCATGGAATCTGAACTCAGGTACTCATGCTTTCACTGCAAGCACTTTATCAACTGAGTTGTTTTCTCAGCTCTGGGTGTATGGATACCATGACATTTTGTTATAAAGAAGATAAGGGACTGAAGGAGCTGAGGGGGTTTGCAGCTCCAGTGCTCCAGTGAGGGGGAGCGAGCAACAGTGTCAATAGGCCAGACCTCCCAGAACTCCCAGGGACTGAACTACCAACCAAAGAATACACACGGAGGGACCCATGGCTCCGGCTGCTTATGTGGCAGTGGAGGGCCTTATTGGACATCAGTGGGAGGAATGGTCCTTGGGCCTGAGGGTGTTCGATGCCCCAGTGTAGGGGAGTGCCAGGGAGGGAAGGCAGGAGTGGGTGGGTGGGGAAGCACCCTCATAGAGGCATGGGGAGGGGGAAAGGGAGAGGGGGTTTCCGAAGGGGAGACCTGGAAAGGGGAAAACATTTGAAAATGTAAATAAAGAAAATATTTAATTAAAAAAGGAGATAATGCGATTGGACATGGGAGTCTATGCTATTTCTATTTCTCATTGTCTCTGTCTCTGTCTCCATCTCTGTCTCTGTATCTCTCTCTGTATCACTCTCTCTTTACATATCTATCTATCTATCTATCTATCTATCTATCTATCTATCTATCTATCATCTATCTATCTCAGTCTTTCTCCCTTTCTATCTTAAGATCAATTGGGATGCTGGGTGGTTAGTCCTCATGAAGAGGAAAAGGTTGCTGTCAAGAATTGAGAGAGGGGGATTAGGTATTTGAGAAAAGATTAAGAAGAGGGTAGATTCTTTGAGGCCCTGAGCATTCATGAGAAACATACTATAACTTTTCTTCTCTTCTGTGTCTGCTACTCATTATCTGTGAAAAAAGGTTTAAAGGTTTAAGAAAAAGCCTTATGGGATGACAATAAGCCAATCTTAATCTTCAGGTCAGTTTCACTGCTCATCAGCTACCCAAAGCCTATGCCCAGTCTTTGCTTTTGGGTCCTCTCCGCAGTTGTCCCCAAGAATCCAAAATGTGGCAAACTGGCTATAAGAACCACCTTTCCCCAACTTTACCTGTGAACAAACTCCATGTCTCTTTGTTTAAAACGAGGGACATTTCAGAAGGGAATTCAGAGCTATTCAAACTAGTATACTGTGTGGGTAACAGGCTAGAGGAAAAAAAAAAAGCAGGCAGCAAAGTTGACAAAAAGGATGGAGTCTGAGGGTACTTGTCAATGTCAAGAGTGTAGAGGTAAAGATGGGTCGTTTAATGTAATTTCTGTTTTTCTTCTCATACCGGACTTTGCACAGCTTCCTTCCATACTAGTATTTGCATTTAAATACTAGGAAAGATGAAGGAAGGATGAAAGGACAAGTAATTTTTTTCCCTTTGTGTACTGCTGTTGAAAAAAAACTCAGAAGGATATAATAGACCTACTATGAACTGAAGCTACTGACTAAAATATTTAGGTCTTGTCTATAAATGTTAGAGTCACCATTGATAACCATGGACTTCAATGCTATGAAAGCCCAAGAGAGTTTGCTTTATAAGTCTGGAATCAACAGATTTTTAATTTTGCTAAATCTATTCCACTAGAAAGAGGCAAAACACAGCTCAAATATGTCTCCTTATCTATAATTTATATGGCTCTTGTTTCTATCTTAGTATACGATACTTTGCTTTGGTAGGATTGCTTTCAGCTTTCCTTTGGATCTACACACAGAGAATTATACATGATAAATGAGAAGAACATTGCAATATGATTCAGAACACAAAAGTTCTTCTCTTCCTTGCTGTCCTCTCTACCCTAGCTAACAGGAAGAGAATGATAATGTCCATCTTCCTTCCTTTAAATTCCCTAGAAGCACTAAGGGATGAATGATACTGGAGAAAATGACTTCTCAGTGGCAGGGTGCCACTGGCTGTCTTCAATGGGCACTGATCTACGTGTTTCAACAGATCCTGATGAAAGTATTCATTAATCAGACAGATATCCACCAAATCCCCATAACAATGAAAGGCTTTTCTATTTTACAGTATTGAAGAAAATCTAAAAAATTAGAAATGCAGAAAAAGAAAGGCTTTATAATGTATTTGTCAGTGTTATATCCCTGGAAGTTACAGGAGAATCAATAAAAAAGACTTAAGCATGTATAAGACAATTCAAGATTTTTTAATGATGATGGACTCTTTTTTTCCTACTCTTGGAAAATGTATACAGAAAGCCATACAACAGAAAACAAAAGCTCTCATTCTTATCTTAGATAAAAAAGAGACACATTTATAGTTACTTCTAAAAGGACTGTTAAAGACAATTAACTTTTCATAAGACCCCAGGGAAAAGAACATGAAGAGAAATGGGAAACAACTTATTAGGCATGATGGCAATCTACGTCCAACATAAGTATTTCTTAAAACTGAGAATAAAATGAACCTGTTTTCAAGTAAAAAGCTTGAGTCCTTATGGTTGGTTGACCTCTGCTGGAAGAAATTCTAAGGGTGATTTTCAGGCAGATGGACCTCATGAAACCCACTTGAAGTTTGTTAATACAATACCAAGGAAAAAGTAATTTAAAGGACAAATATGTGATTGAATCTAAACTAAAGTGAATTTATAATATAATAAATATGTCTCATGAATTTTAATACACCATAGAAACAAAACAGATTATTTGAATACAAGAAAAGGTGCATCTTATAATTATTAAGGTGACCAATTGGAGAATAATAAAAAGTTCTGCAACTACTAAGCTAATCAAGGAAGCAAAGGAACAATGGGATAAAATAGCTGAACAATTAATCCAGATGCAAGTGAGAGAGGGAGGGAAATCATTAATAGAGAAGTTAGGTCAATTGGAAAGTGAAATTATGACGGATGACATTAAACCTGCACCTGTCATCCATCACAATAAGTGTAAATGGAATAAATGCTACAGCTGAGAAAAAACAGTATCAAGCTGTATAAAGTACAATATCCAGTTTTGGGCTGCTCTGAGAGACAAATGTGCATTGGAAAGTGATAGGAAGTTCAAAATTAGATAAAAAGATACGAATTGTGAATACAATTGAGAAGAAATACCACATTGCTATATTAATATGAACAAAGGAGATATTTAAGCAAATTGCCTTAAGAGAGCAGGCAATGCTGCAATAATGACAAAACATTCAGTAAGTCAGGAACATAGAATGGTTCTGTGTGGAGTTAAGTAAAGACTGGACAACAATATGAGGAGAAATAGGCAATTCTACAAAAATTGTGGGGGATCTTCACAGGTCTTTCTCAGTGAAGTATAAACAAGTAGATCTAACATTAGTAAGAATATAGGAAACATTAGCATTATTAACCAATTTTGTCCAATTGCTACATAACGAGTATTGCATCCTGTAACAGCTTTTAGTTACATAGGTGGCATATAAAAATTTTTATGTGTTTGGCCTACATCCCATCTTAGACTTAATTTTATCAAGGTATAATATATTAGAACCAAAGAAAGGAAAGGTTAAAAAGTCATAATATAAATCAATGAAACACAAAACAATTTTAAAAGGAAGAAAGCAAGTCAAGAGGAATGGGTCCTTGAAAAGGCATAAAATTACAATGCTCACTTTTAATAATAATAAAGAATAAAGTACCCCCATGTGGTATGAATTAGAATTTCCCCAACCTCTGATTGGTGCCTATGTTTGACTATTTATAGCTTAGTTGGTGGAACTATTTGGGAAGGATTAGGAAGTATGGCCTTGTTGAAGGAAGTATGTCACTAGGGGCAGGCTTTGAAGTATCAAAAAAATGGCAGTTCCCGGTGTGTTCTTCATTTTCTGCTTTGGTTCAAGATGTGAGCTCTCAGCTGCTGCTCCAGCTGCCGGCCACCTGCCCTTGGTTCTGCCATCATAGATTACTATCTCTTTGGAACAGTAAGCACCAAATAAATCTTTCCTCTATAAGTTGCCTTGATAAGGGTATTTTATCACAACAGTAGTAAAATATCTAATATTTCCCCTATATCAGAAATAAAAATAAAGGGCACTGCTACATGGATTTCAAAACAATTTTATGCCAATAATTTTGGAACCATAAATTAAAAAGTGCAATTATAAAAATGTTTAATTATCAAATTGACCAAAATGGTAACTAAAAATCTAAATAGATGAATTGTTGATATTCAGTTTGAGTGTGCTTCTTAACAATTTGGGTTTGTGATCATATAAATTAATTATTTAACTCATCAGATATTATTACAGGCCTGGGTGAATGAGTTCATTACTGAATTTCCATGTACATTTAAGGAAAAACTTAAGTATGACATTTATAAATCTTATATAAAAAATGAAGAGGGAGTGCTTTGCAGTTTAGCATATCCTTGGTGGCTAGGTCTTTCTAGGATGTTGCAGAAAAGAAAAATTATTGGCTGATTTTCTCATGAGACACTGATGCAAAAATCCTAAAGAAACAAGTCATTCCAGAATTGCATTAAAAGATAATACTTCATAATCCAGCTGATTTTATTCCAGGAGAATACTGTTGACATAACTTAAAAAAGAAGGTCAGTGTTGAAAAATACGATGTCCAAGATCTGTTTAAAGCAATCTTGTCAGATGTGATGAACAGGTTGAAACCGAATGGCTATGCTTTGGTCATCATACCCAAAGGATGAATTTTTTTTTTTTTTACTTGCAGTTTCTGTAAAACAATTGAAGATGAAGCAACTGTTCTCTTTCACTACATTAAGAATCATAAAAGTCTTGTGGTTATTTTAACAGATGGTGAACATTTCACTTGAAATAATTGGTATAATTTAACTATAAGACTTTTACAAAGAAAATGGAACAAGCTTTGAGGTTGAATGTTTACCTACCATGCATGAGGTCCTGTGTTTAATCTCCCAAGCCTCAAAAACATTCCTTTGAGCAGAAGAAAGGCGCTTACATGGGAAACAGTTACTTTCTACAGACCTAATGGTGAAATGTTTAAAGCCCATTGCCATGTCTCTTCAGTAGTATGCTGCAGAGTTGAGCTTGTGGAGTGAGCCAGACTTCTTCACCCTCACTGTTTTTATGTTTTAGGACAGATAATCCATTTTGTGGGCGAGTGTCCTATGCACCATAAAATGTTGGCAGCCTCCCTAGCCTCAACTCAGTAGATGACAATAGCATTAGAATCCCCAAGTGTGACAATGAAAAATATCTTTTAACATTTCCAAATATTCCCTATAGGAAAACTGTGCCTTTTCTACCAAGAAAAAGAAATAAATATTTTAAGATTTGGAAAGGGGAGATGAAGCTATTGTTACTTGTAGAAGATTGAACACATACAAAATCCCAAAGGAGACATTTATAAGAAGTGAGTCTCAAGTTTTACATCATTGTGTATTCTGAAATCTATAAAATCTGATGCTCTAAGACCTAACCCTCTAAAACCTAACACAAACAGCCCTAAATGTAAATCAAAGCAGGAATCTTATAGAAAAATAATTTTGGTCTTATTGAACTTGGAAGGGATTTTTTTTTTTTTTTTTAGAAATGAGCCATAGAATAACCAAACAATTAAAAATGAATGAACTTCAGGAAATCATTTTGTGTTTCAAAATATAGTCAAGAAAATGGGGGGAGGAGGAAAGGAAGCTAAAGTCTTAGAAAAGATTTTGTTTAATTTTTATCTCTTGATTCTATTAGGAAAATATTTTTTAAAATAACACCTTGAACTTAATAGGAAAAGTAAATTGAGTTTGAATAGACATTTCACTTATAGTAAGCACATGTCCCCAAACACAGAATTTTTCCCATCATTATTAGTTATTAGAGGAAAATAAATTAAAAGAGCAGTTTTATACTCTATATTTTTGTTCAAATAAAAATGTTTGGTGATATCAATGGCTAATCAACAAAAAGGTCAACGGGACCAGTTGGTCACTACAGTTGATAGACCAGGTGCTGTAGTGTCTTTTGAAACCATTTTGACAAAAGTTGGCAATTACTTTCCATAATACCAGATTATTGTGGTGACCAGAAGTCCTATTCCTATGTAGCCATACTGAAGAAAGACAAACCCACACATAAGTTTAGGAATGCTAACCAAGAAAGAGCTGCAGACCCATGATTTGGTGAAAGGATCCAGAAAATGTGGAATATCCACAATCTTCTGCTTGACATGTCAGAAGAAAGTCTAGTGATTGAAAGGAGCAAACCATTGATATATCACTCACATAGGTAATGCCCAAGGAATTAACTTAAAAACTGATTAGATGCTGTATCTTCGTTAGCTATGTCAGCTTGATGTAGCCCAGAGTCATCTTTGAGAATAGCCTTGATTTAATAATTTCCTAGATTAGACTGACTTGTAGGCATACTTCTAGAGCTTTATCTTCATTATTAATTGATGCAGGAGGTGCATTGTGTTCGTTGTGGTAGTACCATTGCCTGGGTGGCTGACTCTTAGCTGTGTAAGAATGCTAGTTTATTATTATTGAGTAAGTTAACCCAGCAAGCAATATTGATTTGCTGGTACACCTATACCATATTCCCTCCTCCAAGGCTCAGGGACCACCATGGAAAAGGAGGTGGTGGGATTGTGAGAGCCATAGTTCTGTAAAAACCAGAGCAAAACTGTATCATCTGGAATTCTAATAAGGCCACTGAACTCACAGAAGCTATGATTGTCTACATAAAACCTGAAGAGAATCAGTCAACATTCTACCAAGGAGGGAGGCAGTACTGGTGAGAGCCTCAGCCCCTACCTGAGAAGCTTTTGACAGTTGATGGCTTCTGTCTGGTGAAATGAGAGTTGTTTTTTTTTAAGAGCTTGTTTCTGGTAGGTAGATTATATTTCAGTAAATGGTTCCACATCCAGGAGTATATGAGCAGTCCAAATCAACTGAGTGGATTACAAACAACACAACACAACACAACACAACACAACACAACAACAACAACAACAACCGAACATGAAATTGGGAGGGAGAGGGGAGATGGGTATGATTTTGGGAGGACTTGGGTGTGAATATGACCAAAATATATTGTATGCATGTGTGAAATTCTCAAAGAATTGGTAAGACTATTCTATTAAAAGAGCGTGGGGAGGTGATTTTCGACAAGGTGAGTCAGTAGAGTTGGCATGATTAATGATGGTTTACACCAAATCCATTTCATTTTGTAGCATTAGACACATGTGGGAATCTCTCTGAATTATAAAACCAAAATTGATAGAAATGTTTTTCATGCACACTATCCTGATGTAATGCCAGTTTTAAAAACTGTATGGAAAGCTAGAATTCAAAATCCGCTCTTTGTTTAGCATATTAGTCACCTTTCCGTTACTGTGAGAAAATATCTGGTACAATCAACTTATAAAGAGATTAACTATTTCAGAGCTTACAGTCCATGATTAGTTCCTTTGGGGACTATAGGGACACTGTTTTGATAGCTGAAACTAGACCAATAAGGCTGCTGCTCTCCTTAATGGAGTATGAGATATGAAGAGAAAGAGACAAGGTTGGATTTCCAACATCCCCTTTGAGGTCATCCCCAGAGGGCCTAACTTCCTCTTAGCCTCATCTCCTGGTGATTCCTCCACCTCCTAAAAGCATTATAGGCTAAAGAATAAGCCTCCAACATGTGGCTTTGAGAGGAAATTTAAAATTCAAACAATAGTCTCAGAACCATATATATATATATATGGTGTTTGTGTGTGTGTGTATGTGTGTGTGTGTGTGTGTGTGTGTGTGTGTGTATGTGGGCACACACATACACACATGTGCATATTTGTGGAGGGCAGAGGACAACTTCTGGTGCCTTCTTTGCTTTCTAACTTGTTTGAGAATGTGTCTCTCTTTCTCCATTTCTCCACTGCATACTGCCAGGTTACTTCAGTATTAACTTTCAGGGATTCTACTGTCTTCTGCCTTCATCTCACTGTAGATACACTGGCGTTACAGATGTGTGCTACCATGTCCCTCTTTACATGTGTTCTGGAGACCTAAACTCAGTTTCTTACGTTCGTGTATCAAGAGCTGTTCCCACTGAGCCAGAGTTTCATCTCCTCTTATAATTTTGTCTCCTTCCTCACCCCATGGCCCATGGTCAATATGTTTTCATATATCATTTTCTAGGTTTTCTAGATTTCGTATTAAATGATTTCATCTGGAAATCAGTCTGCTCTATTATTATTTTCTCTTTTAACCTCAGTAGCTTCGCTCCCCTGGGCAGTCTATCTGGGCACACCTCTGCATCATCATTTTCCATGGTCCTTTGTAACTCGCAAAGTATTTTTATAGACTCCTGCACCCACTACACGCTTGTGGAAGCAGGTGCAAACTAGTTTGTGGTTGCCTTCCCACGTTTTCTTTCTGTACAACTAATGATACAACATCATATAATCAGTCACCTTTAGGGATAAGCTAAGGAAGACATAGAAATTACCCAGATGACCTTCCCTGGCAGATGCATTTCTATGTATAGATATCTCTAAATATATCTTATAACTACGAATACATGAGTACTGCTCTGGTGCAATATTCTTTTTTTCTTTTCTTTTTTTCATTTTCTAAATCTTGTTCTAGATACCTTCTTATATCAACAATCTCAAAATACTTGTATCATTTTTGTCTTTAGTCTCATATATTTCATTATTCTGTGTTTGTTTTCCTTTATTATTATTATTTTCCTTTTAATTTTAGAGATTATAATACCTTCTATGGCTGAATAGGATTCTTTTACACATTAATTCCTTAAACTGATGTCCTGTGGTTGATATTTATATCACTCTCAGTTACTAGAACTGTTATGAGTAATATAATGATGAGAATTTCACTTTAAGAATATCTTGAGAAATTTCTCTGGTCGGGCAGTAACTATCTGTATCGGCTCTCTTTCTCACTAGACAATTACTAATTTCTCTTGAAAGAAGAATGTTACATTTCTCTTGTAATCTGTACTACCCTGCAGTGTGCCTGTAGGAGCAGAATAGATTTTGTTGAAACTAGAAGGTAGAAGGTGGAAATGAACAGATGCTTAAATAATTGGGCACACATGTGTAACATAGTAGATGCCTTTACTTTCCCCTCAACTTCTGGTGAGCTAATAGGCTAATATCTCTTGACCATTGTTCAAGTTCATACTTTTGTCCTATTTTTATTTCATAAATCTCACTTATCACTGATACAAACTCAGGACTTAACTTTTCATTTAAAATATGGCCAAATTATTGATACCCCATAGGTTGTAATGTTCCTTTGGTTGATTTCAAGAAATTCAGAGGGAAAAAAAAAAGTGAATATAAGATTCTGATGTGTTTTGCCCAGCAGAAATGATTTACTATGGCTCAAATCATCAATTATATGGTAAAACCTCATAGGATGGGTTTTGCATGCTCTTTACAGCTGTTACCTATTTTGAGTTCTCAGGAGTGCCATTTGCTGCTACAACCCACTGGTCCCATAAGCTGAAGTCATCGATATGACTGTGGAATTGTTTTAAATCACAGAGGGAAAAAGAGCAAACCAACAAGAATGACTGAAATGCTGCTTCTGTCTTCATTATATCCCACGGGCGTCCCTGTTTACATGCTGAAGATGTTACAACAGCCTGCTAAATCATGTGAAGTCTTGCAGCATAATAGCTTATCCACCCAACTCTCCCAAGGATACAAACACACTGCTGAAGCCTCTCTTTCAGAACTTCTGGTTAGCCTATTGACTCGCACAGTGCATTGTAGTGCATATAAAGGTAATGGAGCCATCTGGCCCAGACAATGAGAGTATTCTGTTGGTATCAGAAATCTGCAAGAGAGCATCTAATTTTTATTTCTTCTTCTTATGGGGCAAGGAGCGCTTAATATTGTTATCTAACGTTGTCAGTGAACATAGTCTAAGAGGGACAAAGAGTAATATGTAATTACAGATCTGAAAATATGCTTCTGATTGGTGGCATATCCATCAAGCCTTTTGATTTCTCTGAAAGATTTTTATTGGATGCCAACACAGCTTGATTTGGAAGGAATAAAAGTAGCTGAATAAATGACATAGTGAGAATGCTGACCTCTAGCTGATTTCAATTGTGCAGTTAGTGAACTGTACATATTTTCCACCTAACATACTTGTTCATAACTTTTAGTTAATGAATGATTAGCTATTCATGGAAACCTAATGCAGTATAGACCAAGTTTTTACCTTCTATCTAATTTCTTGTTGCAATATAAATGGTAAAGCATTGTAGGGCCTTTGAGAGGGGCCCTGCTCTCAGAAATAGGATTAGTCCTAATGAAAAGGATACTGAAGGTTGTTCCTTGTCCTCTTTGTAATGTGAGGATGTGGCCTTCTGGAAAACAGGAAGCAGACGGTCAACAGACACCAAATATTGTCACTTTGACTATAGATTTCATCCTGTAGGCTGTTGAGGCATACCAGAAGTTATGTTTCAACTCCTGTTGTATGTTACAGATCTAGCCCATGATATCCTGGATAGTATTCTTGGACAAACAAAGAAAATCCAGTGTTCATTTACCCCTGAAACTACAATGATTCTTTTGTTTTTGTTTTTTTTTTAATTAATTAATTTATTTTTTTTATTTATTTTTTTTTAATTTTATTTTTTTTTATTTTTGATACTTTATTTACATTTCCAATGTTTCCCCTTTTCTGGGTCTCCTCTTTGAAAACCCCCTATCCCCTCCCCCTCCACGCCTCTGTGAGGGAATTCCTCCTTCCACCTACCCACCCACCCATTCCCATATTCCCACCTTGACATTCCCCTTTACTGGGGCCTGTAGCACCTTCAGGCCCAAAGTCCTCTCCTTTCTCCCTGATGGCCATCGAGGTGATTCCTCTGCCTCATAAGTAGTCCAAACCATGGGTCAATAGATGTGTATTCTTTGGTTAGTGGCCTGAACTCCAGGACAACTGGGGGGGAGGGTCGGGCCCATTGACGCTCTTGCTTCCTCCATGGGGCTACCAATTCCCTCTGCTCCTTCAGACTTTTCTCCAACCCCTCCATCTAGTACCTTACTCTCAGTCCAGCGGTTACTGTTAAGTGAAACTTGGACATTCTGAACAACAATGATTCTTTTCAAGCATGAAAATAAGGAAACAATTTTTGATCCCTGGAAATATGATTGGCTATCATCCCAGACAGTGTATCATGCAAATGCATTGTATATATACTAGAATTTTGGCACACCTTTCTTCTGATGTTAAACCATCATAAGGTTGTTTTTATACCCCTCTTCTTTTCTCTTCTTTTTCCCTTCTTTCTTCTTCTAGATGGGGTCTTGGAGTAGTCCAGACTGGCCTTGGACTCTATACATAGCTTGGGACAACATTCATTTTCTAATCCTTCAATTTCCAACTCCCAGGTTCATGTGGTGCTAGGGATAGAGTCCAGGATTTCATCCGTACTGGGCAAGGACTCTATCAACTACGTCCCATCTTCAGTCTAGGTCTTTTTTCTTAAAGTAATAGTTTATAATTGCTCTTTTCTGCAAAGTATATCAAATATTCTTTTCATTTCAACTCTTTCTTTCTGTTCCATTGCAGAAAGCACACCTGAATGAATGCAATTCAAAATATTATTTTATGCTTGGTCTTATATTTGCTTGGCCAATTTTTTATACTAGGTCTTATATTCACATGGTAGAATTTAGCAGTATGTAACGGAAATCTTATTTCACTACCATAGAAAAATTGTAAGTTATTTTTCTCACATGTTCAGACATATTGAGGAGCCAATGAAGGCACATGTAGTTGCTTAAAGAATTTACTAAGAATACTCATTCTTTCTACTTGACATTATACTTAGCATGTATGGTCAATACTCAATATGAGTTTCTCACTGGAAGATACTACATTTATGAGCAAGATGAGAAGAAAAGGCACAAGAGACATATTTTAAAAGAAATAGTTATTTGCAAGGTAAACTTGTCCCTTTGATCAGATCTTCACTAACACCCTTCTGCTACCATTTTATCTCACTAGGAACATTTATTTTCCATAGCCATGCCGACTTTCAAGTGTATTGATCAAGTTGAGTATTTTATTTGGGGAAATCCTTACTCCTGTCCCAAAGTAGGTCTTTGGTAGTTAGGAAGAGAGACGGGATAATATACAGGCAAGCAGCAGTTTGTGGCATGTATAATATCATAAACCAAGCATTTTCCCTTGCATTGGTTGCTGGTAATTTTACAGAGTGCTCTGTTATGGTGCATGAGGTACCAGTGACACGCTAACTTTATTGTTAAGAATATTTGACGTACAGGACAAATCCAATTCCTGCCCATGCTCTGACAAATGCATGTATGTGGCAGTTGTTTTTTAGTTCATGCTTCACTACCTACATCTCTTTGCTTCAGGCACTACAGCATCTCTTCATTTTATAGTGCACTGACCTCCTCTTCCTCTTTCTCTTCCTCTTCATCTTCATCATCTTCTTCCTCCTCATTTCCTTTTTACTCTTGAAGATCCTTTAACCTTTCTTGTCTGATAAAACATTGCTTATACTTCAAGACAGCCCAAATAGCATCACATCCTGGAAATGTACTTCTCTTCTCAGATCTATTTTTGGTGCTCTGTACACAACTCCATTAGTTTTCTTGTCATTGTATGCTTGCATATGTGTCACTACTGACAAATAGTATGGCCTCTTCTAAAACAAGGCCTTTAATTTATTTGACTTTTACAACCCAATGTCTGTTGCAGTTCCTGGAATAGGTTCAAAAAACATGCTTAAGGAAATGAATAGCTGAAAATTACCTCTAATGTATGGATGACCTACAAAGAATTGAAGCAAACTGCTCTCACTGCAGTCAGAAAAGGCGCCTTGATCTATGCCCCTTCTGTCTAGACCTCAGTGGATCAATGACTGGTGGTAGAAATATGAAAGAGAAAAAGTGGTATTTTTTGTCTTAATTGGTAAAATTAACATAAATCAGTAATATAAAGGATATTTGTATATTTTGTTGTCTGATCTTCAGACCTGTGATCAATAGTTACTCAGTTTTATATTTTTGTGTACGTGTGTGTAATGAGAGATAAAGTTTGTTTCCTTATTTTAAAAAAATCTCTATCATTGAAAAGTAGAAATGCTGCATTTAGTTTGGACTAATTCAAACTATAAGTAAAGAAATTGTTTCTTAATTTATTTATATCAGCAAACAGTACTTGTTATTATAGCAAGATTAGGAACAGTCAAGAATCAGGAGAGGATACAAAATAAAAAAGGAAGTCAGAAAATAGTCCATCCACAGATTTGGCCATGGGTTTACAGTTGACAAAAGTGAATTCTTGATATGATGCCTTCTTTCCTTCTTTATCTCCCAGTATATGGAGAATAGACATTAGTAGTCACTCAGAGCACCTTTCTCAGGCTGGGGATAGAGTGCAGCAGTATGACACTTGCCTAGCATGTGTAGGGTATTAGGAGCAATCTCTACCACCAAAACAGACAGACCAATAAACACATCAAACACTTTTCTGTGTGAGCCCAGGAATGGTCAAGAATATATCTCAGTGCTAGGGTGCTTCTGCTGTCTCCTGTGGATAAAAGGCAGAGTAGCGAGCTTCTCTGTCCATCACTGATGCAGGCTCCATGAGATCTATGCGGTCATTTTCTGTGACTCAGTATTACCTTTACCCCTTTATAAAATGAAGGAAGTCATCTTGAGAGTGTGTCTGCAGGTCTGCAGTTGCTGATTCCTTCTTTTGAAAGATAGATTTGGTGTCTTTCAGTCATCTACACATAACCTCTCTCCTTGCTTTCTGTCTCTGCTAGGGAATGGGAGGGCTTACCCTTCCCCCAACCCCCATAGACTGCAATTGAATAAGGAGTGAGCTAACATGGACTGAATAGAAGGAATTATATTTGACACTTATATTTATATCTTTTTGTTTCTCTAACCACATGAGGTCATTATTATAAATATTCCCATTTTATAGATGAGGGAATGGGCACCAAGAGATTTAGTCATTTGCCTAAAATCTCAGAGCTGATACATGATGAAGATAAGATTCAGTCCAAGATCTTTGATATCCAGCATCTTGCTAATGGACTGTGGAGAGTTAATTGGTTTAAAATCTTCTTTGTGGCTTTTTATCACACCACAAAGTACTTTGCTTTGATAACAGCCTAGAGCCTTGGTGTCCTCAGTCTCTTGAGTCTCGAAGCTTCTGGAGGCACATGGAAAATGGATAAATGTAGATCATATATATCAAAAACAGCTACTTAGGACTGCCTTCATACCCTCCAGGGATCCTTCCTTCCCCCTGGAGACTCTGTTGATGGAACTAGAAAACATCAGGGCTTCATTTCTTGTGCTCCCTTCTCTGCAGGCTGTCGACCTTATCAGGTGATCACAGCCCGAGTTCACCCAGGAGAGAGCAATGCCAGCTGGGTGATGAAGGGAACCTTGGAGTTCTTAGTCAGCAGTGACCCTGTGGCAAAGCTCCTGAGGGAAAACTTCGTGTTCAAGATTATCCCTATGCTCAACCCAGATGGTGTCATCAACGGCAAGTATGTCACCTGTCTGGCCCAATGGAGCCACTACTGCATTTGTGTCACTGTAATAAAAATCCACTGCCGTCTCATTGAAGGGGCATAAGTGTAGAGGCCTTGGTACTCTATAGGGATCTCCCTTGGGCTCCTTCTATCTGAAACAATTAATAATGTACACTCCATGCACATTTGTATATGTCTCCTGGTATTTATTTAAATAGGATTAGGTGAAAATACAAGTAATTAGTACCAGAGAGTCACACAGCTAACCTAGTCCAATGCTTCATTCATAAAGGAGGATGTGGGTTTACAGGGTCCCCAAAACTCCCCCCAGCTCAGTTGGTGAACCAGTAGCATTTCAGGGTTCAGTCCATGCGTCTTCATGGTGACTACCAATGCTTCTGCAGTAGTATTACTTGTAGCTGCAAAGAAATATTTATTCAGTTATATGTTACTGGTTTCCGGTTATAATTAAAATAAGAGCTTCATGTCGATGGAATGGAATGTTGCCTGGTATCCTTATTTTCAAAATGCTGCTGTATATCTTTGGGATGTATCAGGGAATAAAACTCTGGGGCCTGTCAGAAGGGCTCAGAGTCTGAGCTCAGGCCCAGATGAGGGCTCCGAGGTCACATGACCAGGGAGTGAAGTAGCAAGACTAAGGTTTACAGATACCCATTTAGCTTTTTTTAGTAAGAGATGACTCTTTGTCCTAGAAGAATGGAGATTCTGTCCCATAGATAAATAAAATAAAAGATGAATAGAAAATACTGTGAGGAAAAAAATTATTTCAAAGACTAAAATAAAAAAACATACTTTAAAATATCATTAGCATAGAAGCAAAAATTAAATTTAGAGAATACAGAAAATAAGGTGAGAGTAAAGCGCTGGAAAACAACAAATAAAAAGGGTCATCAAGAAACATAAAAACTTATAAATGATCATGTGACTTAAACAGAACGAGATAAAGGTTAATTCTTTCAAGAAAGGAAAGGAAATATTAAACAACCCCAATAGATTTCGTTTTTGATAACTATAAAGATAAATTAAATTTAAAGTGTTAAGAATACGACTGCAAACTGCTGGACTGAGAGTGAGGTCCCAGATGGAGGAGATGGAGAAGGGACTGAAGGAGCTGAGGGAGTTTGCAGCCCCATGGAGGGAGCAACAGTGTCAACTGGCCTGACTCCCCAGTGTTCCTGGAGGCTCGACCACCAACCAAAGAATATACATCGAGGGACCCATGGCTCGGACCACATATGTGGCAGAGGAGGGCCT
>CM052703.1:113802187-113894888 GCA_028551405.1 Uromys caudimaculatus | reverse complement strand
AGGTGGGTGGGAGGGGAAATACCCTCATAGAGGTAGGAGAGGGGGGAGGGGAAAGGGGGTTTCCAAAGAGGAGACCTGGAAAGGGGAAAACATTGGAAATGTAAATATAGTATCAAAAAATTAAAAACAAAGAATATGACTGCATATAACAAATATGATACATGTATTGCATATCATATAGAGCACACTTTTAAATATAAATATTATATATTATAATATATAATCATATAATATATAATATAACAAAATTATATAATATAAAAGAACTAAGACAAATCCAAAGCATGTAATATGTCAAAGCATGCCAATGCAAATCAATTAAAGCTATAGACTCTAAAAGTAATAGTTAAATACTAAAAGGAAAGAATGAATGAAAGAAGTATAAATGAAGAAAAATGCCAAAAGAAAAAGTGTACCAATATGTATTTAATATATTAGATTAACACAACTAAGTTAGCTTAGTAGTTCACAAGTGTAATTTATTTATTTATTTGCTTATTTTCTTTCTTGATTACTAATTGATTTAGTCATTCATTGATTTCTTATTTTCTTGGTAGAGTTTGTTTGCTGAGGACTGCTCAATGCTGAATGCATTGAGGGTCCTTCACTGAAGAGCATCCGTCTCCTCTGGCAGCAATGAGGCCTCTAGGATCTTAAACTGGATCAGGCCTTGGAGTGGTGTCTTTTAAGGCTACCCAGAGTTCACCTGTCTCATATCATGTGCTCCTCTAAGTTCACAGTCAATCTCTGGCTGCTCCCTGCTTGAGCAGCCAAGAATTTTACTAGCAGTCGTTCTCAGCCTACACAGATGGAAAATAGCTAAGGAAAGTACTTGCGGGCCATGACCCCATTTGGTTATTGTATTATCCAACTTGGCTCACTTCTCTGTTTCCATGGAACTATCAGGGGCCAGAAAGAAATTGGAAAGCATATCAGACTAGGCATGTTAACTGAACAGGACCTCTTGGTGGCCCCTAATCTACTCAGTTTTCCCCTTTGGTGGAAGTTGATAATGTACTCCTGATAGACATTTCTGGAAAAAATCGGTCTCACATACCGATAGCTCAGGGATTTCATGTTCAAGCTCAGGGATTAAGTGTTGAAACTCCTTTTATTTCACATAAACATGCATCCAAATTAGGACTTACTCCAGGTCTTTGGTCAAAGTTAATGGGGTTTCAGTCAGTGAGGAGCCAGTTGGCTCATGTGCACATTATTTCCAGCTCACAGCTGGTTACTTTGTTTCCCAAATGGCAGGGCAGCTTCTTCCTAGTGACAATGGCATTCATCATCATTACTATTATTTATTATGACTCTGATTGCTCTTTTATTTATACAACATCTTTCATCATAGAGCCTGAGGCACTTTGTAGATCAATCGGACTGAACAAACTAGTATGGCTAAAAAGAAATGGGAAATCATAACACTTTCCACAGATAGAATAATCAGCAGGCCATAGAATACCATTTTGAAAAGGACTCAATGCTGTGATAAAAGCATGGCATTTCACAATACAAAGCTTAAAACTTTAGGTCCTGAGCTCATTTCAGAATGGAATGAAAATATGCTTCATCTAAGTTTCACTGGAGATACTTCTGTAGTTGATATTCCATTGTCTAGTCATGCTTACACCATTGTGTATAATTAGGTAGGTGTTCACTCTTATCGTGTTTTAGTCTCTGCTCTCTGAGCTTCACCTATGGTAGTCAGTCTTCCATGTATAGATCAAATTCTTCCTGTACATAGTCTGATTTCCCCATGAGAAATATTTCCCAAGTTTGATGCAGTTCACCTAAACATTGTACATGATTATCATTCCCGATTTTCTCTGGAGTGAGGCATTTGTCTTGTTGACTGAACAAATACTGGATTGCTGGCTTTTTGGTTGGGATAAAGACATTCTTGGACTACTAAGACCACATCCAGTCAGTCATTTTAATAAGTAACTCTTTGATTGATATAAATATATGTATACATATGACATATAAAAATATATAAATATACAAGACAATTTAATTATACATATCATATCCATTATATATTTAATACACACACACATACATATACATACATACACACACAATAAGTATTTTTTCCTTTAGAGAACCTTGATTAATACACTATCCACATCAAAATGATAATAGCATGATCAAGTAGGCTTCATCCCAGGGATGCAGGGATGGTTCAATACCCAGAAATCCATCAATGTAATCCACTACATAAACAAACTAAAAAAAAAAAAAAATCACATGGTCATTTCATTAGATGCTGAAAAAGCATTTGACAAAAATTCAACATCCCTTCATGATAAAAGTCTTGGAAAGATCAAAAATTCAAGGCCCATACCTAAACACAGTAAAAGCAATATACAACAAACCAGTAGCTAACATCAAACTAAATGGAGAGAAACTTGAAGCAATCCCACTAAAATCAGGGACTAGATAAGGCTGCCCTCTCTCCCTCTATCCATTCAATATAGTAATTGAAGTTTTAGCTAGAGCAATTAGACAACAAAAGGAGGTCAAAGGGATGCAAATTAGAAAGGAAGAAATCAAAATATCACTCTTTGCAGATGATATGATCGTATACTTAGGTGACCCAAAAACTCCACCAGAGAACTGCTACAACTGATAAACAACCTCAGCAAAGTGACTGGATATAACGTTAACTCAAACAAATCAGTAGTTTTCCTATGCTCGAAGGATAAACAGGCTGAGAAAGAAATTATGGAAATGATACCCTTCACAATAGTCACAAACAGTATAAAGTATCTTGTTGTGACTCTAACCAAACAAGTGAAAGATCTGTATGACAAGAACTTCAAGTCTCTGAAGAAAGAAATCGAAGAAGACCTCAGAAGATGGAAAGATCTGCCATGCTCATGGATTGGCAGGATTAATATAGTAAAAATGGCCATCTTGCTGAAAGCAATCTACAGATTCAATGCAAACCCCATCAAAATTCCAACTCAATTCTTCATAGACTTAGAAAGAGCAATTCTCAAATTCATTTGGAATAACAAAAAACCCAGAATAGCAAAAACTATTCTCAACAATAAAAGAACTTCTGGGGGAATCAGCATCCCTGACCTGAAGCTGTATTACAGAGCAATAGTGATAAAAACTGCATGGTATTGGTACAGTGACAGGCAGGTAGATCAATGGAATAGAATTGAATGGAATAGAAATGAACCCACATACTTATGGTCATTTGATTTTCAACAAAGGAGCTAAAACCATCCAGTGGGGAAAAGACAGCATTTTCAACAAATGGTACTGGTTCAACTGGCAGTCAACATGTAGAAGAATGCAAATTGATCCATTCCTGTCTCCCTGTACAAAGCTCAAGTCCAAGTGGATCAAGGACCTCCACATAAAACCAGATACATGGAATCTAATAGAAGGGAAAGTGGGGAAAATTCTGGATCACATGGGCACAGGGGAAAAGTTCCTGAACAGAACACCAATGACTTATGCTCTAAGATCAAGAATCAACAAATGGGACCTCATAAAACTGCAAAGCTTCCGTAAGGCAAAGGACACTGTCAATAAGACAAAACAGCAACCAACAGATTGGGAAAAGATCTTTATCAATCCTACATCCGATAGAGGGCTAATATCCAATATACACAAAGAACTCAAGAAGTTAGACTCCAGAGAACCAAATAACCCATTAAAAAATGGGGAACAGAGCTAAACAGAATTCTCAACTGAGGAAATTCGAAGAGCTGAGAAGCACCTAAAGAAATGTTCAGCATCCTTAGTCATCAAGGAAATGCAAATCAAAACAAGTCTGAGATTCCACCTCACACCAATCAGAATGGCTAAGATCAAATACTCAGGTGATAGCAGATGCTGGTGAGGATGTGGAGAAAGAGGAACACTCCTCCATTGCTTGTGGGATTGCAAGCTGGTACAACCACTCTGGAAGTCAGTTTGGCATATCCTCAGATAATTGGACATAGTATTACCTAAGGACCCAGCTATACCTCTCCTGGGCATATACCCAGAAGACGCTCCAACATGTAATAAGGACACATGCTCCACTATGTTCATAGCAGCCATATTTATAATAGCCAGAAGCTGGAAACAACACCTATGTCCCTCAACACAGGAATGGATACAGAAAATGTGGTACGTTTACACAATGGAATACTACTCAGCTATTAAAAACAATGACTTCATGAAATTCGCAGGCAAATGGATGGAACTTGAAAATATCATCCTGAGCGAGGTAACTCAGTCACAAAAGAATGAACATGGTATGTACTCACTGATAAGTGGATATTAGCCCAGAAGTTTGGTGTACCCAAGATTCCATTCACAGACCATATGAAGCCTAAGAAGAATGAAGACCAAAATGTGGATGCTTCATTGTTTCTTAGAAGATTGAACAAAATACTCTGAGGAGGAAATATTGAGACAATGTGTGGAGCAGAGACTCAAGGAAAGGCTATCCAGAGACTGCCCCACCTGGGGATACATCCCATATACAGCCACCAAACCTGGACATTCTTGTGGATGCTGGGAAGTGCTTGCTCATGGAAGTATGATAAGCTGTCTCCAGAGAGGCTCAGGCAGAGCCTGACAAATACAGAGGTGGATGCTCCCAGCCAACTATTGGACTAAGCATGGGGTCCTGGATGCAAGAGTTGGAGAAGGGACTGAGGAGCTGAAGAAGTTTGTAGCCCCATGGAGGGAGCAACCATGTCAACTGGCCAGATCCCCCGTAGCTCCCAGAGACTGGATCACTAACCAAAGAGTACACATGGAGAGACCCATGATGCTGGCCACATATGTGGCAGAGGAGGGTCTTGTTGGCCATCAGTGCTAGGAGAGGCCCTTGGGCTTGAGGGTGTTAGATGCCCCAGTATAGGGGAATGCTAGGGAGGGAAGAAGGGAGTGGGTGGATTGGTGGTGGAGCACCCTCATAGAGGCAGGAGGAAGGGGGATTGGATTGGGTGTTTCCAAATGGGAAAACATTTTAAATGTAAATAAAGTAAATATCCAAAATAAAATACACTATTCATCTGTATTTCAGTGGCCTGGGTCATACCAAGTAGGCTGACTGAGCAGGGAACTCCAGCAATCTACCTGTTTTTACTTCTTCTGCTCTGAAATTTCAAGTGCTAGTTGTCATACCCAGATTTTTTGTTTCTAATTTTGGTTCTGAGGACCAAATTTATCTTCGAATGCTTGGAAGGCAAGTGCTTTACCGATCATGGTATTTTCTCAACCCCATAACAAACTTTTAGGTTAAAACTTAACCTGGATCTCCATGGAGCTTGCAAACATGTGTCATAATACAGCAGTTTCCTCTTGTGGCATTGGTGATGGAACCTCTGAGGATGACTGGGAGATTTTGATAATAGTGGTCAGAGAGACACAGCCAGAATTTCTAGCAAGAAAAATATAGTGAGTCTTGCCAAGTCAAGGATCCCTTAGCAATGCAAGTCTGAACAGGGAAACAAATACAACGGTATATCTGCTATGATTTCCAAAAGAAACAATTTCCCATCTCCTGGCTGGGCTATGTATTGAATTAGTCTGAGTTCTCAGTGAGATGAGCAATGCAGTGGTTCTGAGACTCATAATTCTTCTCAACATGGGATAGAAGAAAATGAGAATTAGCAAACCAGGTTAAATCAGGAGGGGTGGTAGACAGATTAACGTGAGAATGGAGGAGAAGGCAGATGGCTTTCAAGCTGCTAAAAAGGTATAGGTACTACATAAATGGGGAGAGAGTGAAAGTGGGAACAGGGCAAACCTGATTCTCATTTGTTAAATTTTGGGTGTTGATGGTATCATCAGCATAATTCTTACAAAGCCAACACAGAGCCTAGTGCTTTATCCATAGGAGACTGAGCATATTGATCCTAGGAATATGTCCAACTCCAGAAACATGATTATCTTCTTCCAAACACACTGTGGATCAGACACAAACAATAATAAGCACATGACCCAGTGCAAGCAAACACAACAAGGTGTTTAAAAGTAACCGCATAATGTATGAGAGGAAACAAATCAAACTATAAAAATCACGTTAAAAAATCTCAACAACCTTAACAATCTCGGGAACATTTCAAGTGTGGGCCAATAGTCTACTTTACTGCAGGCTGTGAAGGCTTTACCTTCCCACAAGAAGATCACTTTCAGACTTGACCTAAAAAAATCATTCAGTAACTTTTATGGGTCAAGAAAGTACCTCATTATTTTACTTATATTGCCTTATTTCATTCTCACTATGACCCATGGTGTGATGGATTGGTCTGGACCAATGGTACATGTCTGACTGTTACAATCAGATGTAACAAAGTCAACAAATGATTAGAAACAGAAGAAACAGGTGTTCCCTGTTAGGATGAAGGGAGAGGATGGCAGAGGTCGATGCGCCAGAACCCACAGTTTTGAGTGACTGCTCCAAATACTAGGGGTTGAAAACCGAATCAGGGCTGTCATAGTTAGTTGCAGCTGTCATTTTGACATAACCCATAGTCACTTGGGAAGAGGAAATCTCAGTGGAGGAATTGTCTAGATTGTCCTAGGCTATATCTGTAAGGCATTTTTTAAATTTTAAATTGATATAGGGGAGCTCAACCCACTGAAGGCAGGGTCATGCCTGAGCTGTGGGCTTGAAAAATCTAGGAAAGGTAGTTGAACTAGTCAGATGGAATGAGACAGCAAGCTTCTTTCCTTCATGGTCTCTACTTTACTTCCTGCCTCCAGGTTCCTACTTGACTTCATGTTCTGACTTCCTTCCATCAGTGATACACTGGCATGGAAGTGTAAACCAAAGAAACTCTTTCTTTCCCCAGGTTGCTTTGGGTCATGACATTGATCACAGCAAAAGAAAGCAAACTAGGGCACAGACTGACCTAGTTGGGGTTTCCGTGGACATCGGGGCACAGGATAGAGGACGAAGGAGTCTGGAGTCTGATTCCAAATGCAAACTACCATTCAGTCCTCTTGCTGCTGGTTTCTTGGCAGAAGGGTAGCAGTTGTACCATTAGGATGGAGAAGTTCTCGATGCCCCAGTGTAGGGGAATGACAGGGCAGGGAGGCCGGAGTGGGTGGGTGGCTGGGGGAACACCCTCATAGAAGCAGGGGGAGGGGGATGGGATAGGTGGTTGGGGGGGGAAGAAACCAGGAAAGGGGATAACATTTGAAATGTAAATAAAGAAAATATCCAATAAAAAGAAAAGAAAAGAAAAGAAAAGAAAAGAAAAGAAAAGAAAAGAAAAGAAAAGAAAAGAAAAGAAAAGAAAAGCACTACTTGTCTGCATCTGCTCCAGTCATGTTGATTAGCAACAGGTAACAGGAAATGTGCCCTTCTTTCCCTAGTGACTTTTTATGGATAGAGCCTCTGTGGAAAGCCAACCAGAGAGGGATTCTAAGAACTGCCTGACTTGCTGCTTTTGATAACAAGCAATAAGGTGTCCTTCTATTAAGTACCTGATAAGCAATACCATTTAGCTTGTTTGTTTTTGTTTTTGTTTGTTTATTTCTTTGAAATCGGATTTCTGGCTTGGAACTCATGATGCAATCCAGGCTGGCCTCAAATTTATAGCAATCCTTCTGTCTCTGCCTTCCAACTGTTGAGACTGAATGGATGGACCACCCAGGTTCCACTTAAACATATGTGTCTTAGCACCACATAGATGTGACCTCTTTGGTTTTTTTTTTTTTTTGTTTTTTTTGTTTTTTAAAAGTCCATGGTTTCCAGTGGGATAAAAGATACATATTCTGTGGTTAAGCACACTTGCTGTTCTGGCCGAGGATCTGGTTTCAGTTTCCAGAACTTACTTGTTAGCTCACAACTTTTCCATAACAGTTCTAGGGGATTAAGTACTCTCTTCTGGCTTCTATGCACACTGGGCACACATGTAGTACACATACATACATGCAGACAAAACACTCACACATATATAATAAAAATAAAGAAACTTCAAAAATTCATACTGTTTAGAAATGGGGGCAAGGAGGTACAGTAGAAAAAGGTGAGGATGGACAGGCCAATGAGGGTGGCTGGGAAGAGGAAGAATCAACAAAATAAACTGTGCATGAAACTTCCATTTGGGAATGTATAACAGTGTAAACTAATTTTTTAAAAAACACCAAATTAAAAAACATTCAAATTTAGGAGTAATATGTTGTATAATTTCAAAGTGTATAAGTCACTTAAAATCTTGTAACAGATATTCTTTAAGAATTCCACAGAAAACACTGTTAGAAAAGATTCCTTAGTTATTTGTCAATAAACTGGCATCTAGGTTTATCATCTATTTCTTTAAATATAATTATGTAACCATATCTATTGAGACTTTCCACAAATAATATATTCCATGATATAACTTAAAGACTAACAAAACCTTCTAGGGAAAATAATGCAATCAATATTATTTTTAAAATTGAAATCTCAGAGTATTGACAAGACAACAGTTAATAAACAATTTTCCAACTTATGGATGGGTAGTATTGTTGCATTTCTAATGAGATTATTCGGCCATTTCATGAAGATAAAATTTTAAGTGCATATAGTAGAATCAAATATTATGTAAATTGTGTATTTGATGCCTATTTGGATGAGTTACTTCTATTATGAAATTCATAGGTTTATGTCCACACTAAAAATGGATGGTGTTGCTCCATGTTCATTCCCTTGTGAATAAATACTGCACATTATAAACATTAGCATTTCCACTGGTTTGATGGATACATATGACTTTAACCTTTTATAGTTGTGACTTCTAATTAGTAAAACTCCCAGAAAGCTGGGAATCTCCTCCATTTATTCATAATTTCAAGATTAAAATGAAATGAGCAAAAGTGACATTCTCCTGGGTGTGACACATACTTTGTAAGTTTGGAGTCAGTAATTTGATTAAGGTTTGTCTGGCTGCAAAGCTTGTGTTTAGCTTCTAAGTTATACAATCTCACCACATCATAGCTTCTAGTCCACCCTCCTGGTGACATCTGAAGGTTTCTGTCTATAAAATGAGAAGTGGAAAGTGTCTAATATGTGTTTGTTGAATTTCCCATTGACTGTACCTGATCATTTTGTAATTTCCTAAATTGTGGCTCGTGTGTGAAATTGTAGCAGAGAAAGAGATCTGAAAGATTTTGATTAGAAATGAATATATGTTCATTTGGATATATACTCAATCAAATATTAGTTTGTGGGTATTATATTGGTATATGGGACAGTAGTGCTTTAAATTAAAAGAGGAAATTTCTGTCCTAGCCTTTTGGGATCCACGTTCAGTTGACTCTGTGGCCATGATAATTATTTGGTGTTTTCATTTCCTCCTTCCAGTTTTCCTCATCATTTATATTCTTGAAAGAATTACCAAGGGCAAACAGGGAGCCTGGTTTTATTTCTGAGTGATTTCAAGCAAGCCAAGGCTTAATAAGCTTGGCATGTGTGGCTTCCTCTAAGCTCGGAGGATTTATGCTTTTAAGACCTTCAGAGCATCGGAGGGAGGGAGTCCTGTTTTCCATAGGTTTCCTGGTCTATTCTTGATTTCTGATGCACATGTTGCCTGTAGATGCTGAGTTCTGTAGTATTCCCCAACAGAACAAGGGCAGAGGACCAGGTTTCTCTTTTGGGGGATTGAGGAAGGACCAGAAGGAGGGTGGGATGATCAAACCTGCCAGCATGTGCCTCTGTTTTTATTGTTTGTTTGTTTGTTGTTTTTTGAATGTCTATCTCTTTGCTTCTAAACAAATTTTCTGTCTCTCTGTTTCTCTTTCTCTCCTCCCTTGCTTTTCACCCACCACTCAAAAGATACCTTTCCGGAAACTTAGATCACAAGCTGCAGAACTTGTAAGAGAACAGTCTATGTGTTCTTTAGACTTTGGAAAGACAAGCACTTTGGTCCCTGTTTTCTTTAGAAATGTGGCTGGTGGTGTCGATGATATAATAGCAGTACTTGCTCTTGAAGGCTCAGCTCCAAAGTTCTTCCTTCAGAGGGAGCTCGTGGCAATGGAAATCTCCTGCTTTGACGTTCATCTGCAGAACTTTGGTTCCTGGTGGGCTCGCCCTCTTAGCTGTACATGTTTAACCTGCACCAATCATTGGTTCCTTCTACACAGTAATTCTTCAGTCTTCCTGAGAGCTGGAAAGGGGACTGCTGGTTCAATCATCTTCCTTTTTCCCTCCTACTCTTCCTCCTCCCTTTCTCCTTCCATGCCTCTCTGCCCTTCCCTATCCCTTTATTTCTTCCTTTCTCCATTTCTTTAGCACTAGGAATCACACTGAGGCTCTGCATGAACCAGTTAGACACTCTACTCCTCAACTAAAGACTCAGCATAGGATTTGTTTGCTTGTTTCAAGACAGGGTCTTACTGTGTAGCCCTTGCTGTCCTAGAACTCACTATATAGACCAGGCTAGCCTAAAATTCATAAGAGATCCACCTGCATCTGCCTCCTGAATGCTGGGAGTAATGGTGTGTGTCACTTTGCCTGGCTGCTCACATAACTTTTATTTGCATTGATTCTATTCTTTTTGTATTATTTGTAGCAGCTCAGAGTTAACAGTGGGTGAACCTTTTTTTTCTTCTTTATTCATTTTTAAGAAATATTTCAGTTTTTTTGGATACAGAACAGAGCTTGACTATCTGGATAAAATGTTAGTCTGGATTCTTATTGCATCCTATTTGTGTATCTCTGTGTTTGGGGGCTTTGAGGGGAGGGGAGTGAAGAATATCTTATCTCCTCTTTGCTTTGTCTTGCTTATGTTCAACATGGTAGAAAATGTGTTACTTTGATCTAGTCCGAGAAACTATAATTTTCTCCATCTGCTTCCCAGTCTCAATGGAAGGCATAGAAGTCTCTATTGGTCCATTCTGTATTCTAATATATTTTATTAGATAAATGGGACAAGTAAAAGGAATAGTTAGATCTCATGGTTTCCCCCTACGACTTCATAAAACGAAAGGCACAAATTTAAATTTAAAAATAAAAGATATCGAAGAGACTGATTTTTTTTTTCCTGACTTAAATTCTTTCTTTGCAAATGCCTGTCAGTAATTCTCAACTCCTGGTCTAGAGGGAAATTGCAGGGCTTTCTTGTCACCTCTCCTGACAGGTGGAAGGAGACAGGAAAGCCCTTAAAGAATGTGGTGTTTGCTGTGACTGTCAATCCTCCTCTGTTCATAAACCACAGGCACAGTGTGGGCTCAAAACAATGGAGTCCTGGTTCAGAGAAAAATCGACACACTCAATCTTGCTGATGAACTTGTTCATGGAGATCAGAAATTATTTGCTCTGGGAACTCTCAAGGTCCTGCTGTTAAGTCATTAGCATAGCATGCAATGCTAGATCATTTTGGGCTAGGAGTTCTGGGAAAGCATTCTCAAGGGCTTCCTCCATTGCCTGCATGCGGAGACTGGATCAGGTGCTGTAGGACTCCATTTGCCTTTTGCAGACATTTTAGATTTGAATAAATATTGCTATTTATTATTCCCAAATTTAGGGTTATTAATTATATCAGCATAAACCTAATTTATGCCATCATAAACAGCGATAATAAATGCTGCCAACTGCTAATACCCAGCTCTTGCCAACTGTGCCTGTAGTTGATGGGTTTCCCCACCCCACTTCCCAGAAATATTAAATTAAAAATGAGCCAGTGTTGCAGAATCATTGATCAAGTGGGAACTGAGGCTCTTGGGAAAATGTGTTTGTTTTGTTAAATGTTTTGATCCTTCATTGGCTGAACAAGTTCTCATGTTTGACTGCATTCCAGTGTCACTCCCCTCTTGCCTCCGCCTTCAGCCCTTTTAGAGGAGAAAGAAATTGGAGCAGGGATAGCAGGGTGTAAGGAGGCTCAGGACAGCATTCTTCTTTCTCATAAGCCCTTTAGACATGTGTCATCAAGGAATGCCCAACTCCTAACATGTTCTTTCAACATAGCCTTAGAAATGTTTACGAAAAAATTCTTAGGTACTATATAGATGCAGTGTTTCAACCATCATTTCATTTACCATGGATCTAGTGAAATATAAGACCTTCTAACATACAAACAATTCTGTGACTGGAAGTGGGAAACACAGACCTCACAACCCTGCTAAAACAGATAATGTGTTTGAAAAAAAAATGTTATTTAATCTCAAATCTCATTGGGAGGACATCTGCTTTGTGAGGGGACAAGGAGTCTGTTCTGTAATCAGAGCTCCATAAGATCACATTGCCTTTCTCAAGGGGAACAATTTTTTTAATCATTCTTTGTCCTGGTTCCTATTTTATCTCTCTGTGGTGATTGCAGGGGTAATACAGTATATAATCCTGAACAGATAATCAAACGATCCTGCCTGAGGTCAAACTTGACTCCCTTTCAGAGGGGTGGCTTTGGACCAGTTACTTAACCTCTCTACTTCCACTCCTTCAACATATTACAAGGTCACAAGCTCTACCCAATGTGCCTTACCTGCTTAATGTCATGATCAAATATCACAGGACTTTGAAACTATGCTGTGCAAAGTAAGAGAGGTTCCATTCACTGCTGTGATGCCTGGATTTCAGTGGTGACCATCAAAGCTCTTCTTTGTGGCTGGGCCAGCCGGGTTTAATCATCTTTATCTTGCTTTTTATTCCTCACTTTCTCAAAGAGTCCCAGATATGTCATACCAGTATGACAGAAATCACAGAAAGAAGAGATGAGATTGAAGGCATGAAAGGCTTCTTTTGATATATCCAGATATCATATGTAGTATATATCTCTGGGGTATCAGGAAGTGGCTATAGAGCTGATTAAATCTGAGTGAAAATATAGTTGTATTGAAAGCTTGAATTTTAGGAATGGAAACTAATAACCTTTTTCTCTTCTTTATGCTTGGTCATTAAATGACTTAGCTGGCCCATCAGAATAAACTCAAAACCTTACTTCTTGGCGCAAGAAGTCAGTCTATCATCAGCTACCTTCATGAGGACATCTGTAAGAGTTTTCAGGGTATTTGTAATGAGCCAGGTCTTGGGTCTTGGGTCTATGGAATCTCTTTTCACCAGCCTGAAGGCTATATACCCCAAACTCAGGATCAGAAGAGGCTCAGGTTTCCAGAAAAGTTCTCTTCATTAGGAGCCACAGAGAACTTCTCTTTTTAGAACTGGTTATGGAAAAATCACTTCAGAGCCTCAATCACTACTGTCTAGTTCCTGGTCCTTCTGCCCAGTGCTTAGAAAGCCAGGGGAAAGCCAGAGACAGCACTTAAACTTTGGTCATGAAGATCCATTCTTCATCCTACCTTCCTTTGCTTAGTTATTTATCTCTCTGAGCTACCTAGCCCTTCTGAATTATTAGGCTTATTCCTTCATTGCCCTGCTCTCTTTTTGCAAATATCATCCTATACATCTTCACTTCCCAACAAACACTTGCTTCTCTATTTACAGCTTCCCCCGCTCTCTACCCTTCCCCCTGGCCCAATAACAGCCAAGGAGATAAATAAGATACATAACTCTTTTTGGCTATTATTTTTTTTTGTTACTCTGCACAGTAACATATACAATAACAAGGAAACAAATCTTATTACTAAAGTAATTACAATAAATAAAAAATAACCGAGAGGGGAGCTTTAGGAGGGTGAGCATGTCAGGGGAGTGATTGCAGCAGGATTAAAAAAATTTAATTTACTAGCACCAGTCACTGTTGCTGTGTTGAAATCCCGCTTAGGAGATGGTGTCTAATTAGAGTGGTTATTATTGTGCTTTGAAGACACTCACCCTTAGTTGACTTATGCCTTGGGTCTTTAAAGAGGAAATTGGCCCAAAAAATCCCTGGAGAAATCTCCCTGTCAACAGCTCTGTGTTTGCAACAGCAGCATTTAGCATGTTCAGATGGATCATCAACAGAGCTTGCAAACTGCCAGGAATGGCTTGCTATCCATTCTTCCGTCTGCAGATAAACTTCTCTTGAATTGACGTTTACTCATGTGACTTTATCCCCCAAACTATGTATACCTAAGCACAGGTGATGTTGTGTCCCTTAGTGATATAGGCTAGTGCCAAACAATCACAGTTAAAATGCAAGTGGGCAATCTAATTTTACCTCAAAGCAATTTAAGCCCATTTGTTCTTATATGATCAGCAGTGCAAATGAAGAACTGTCATTTTTCTTCATCAATTATGATTATAATCCTGTGTCTGGTAGTCATCTTCCTAAGTGTTTTTTGATATTTCAATCATTTATATTTCCTTGTGATTGTAAATCATATAAGGTCTAATTTGGTCCTAATATACAATATTTAAATTATAGTCTAACAGTACTCTTTAGTTCCTTAAACCTTTTGCAAGAAGTTATTTTGGGAGTGTGCATGACAGATAAACCAGCAGAAAAAGGTTTTTCTGTGACTCTTAGCATCATTCTTTAATAATACCATGTCAAATGCATTTGTTAATTCATTACATGCCCTTGATCTCCTACATTATTCTAGAGAATAATCTCCATATTTAAAATCTGGAAAAATCCGGAGTATAGACAAATAGTATGTAAGAACTTCTCTTTAGTCACTGACATCATTACTATCTTTATTACAACTATACCATCAGATAATAACTTGAGTAAAGTCTTTTTAAAATTTATGTTTCAAATGTGGTCCCCCTTCTTGGTTTCCTCTCTGCAATGCCCCTATCCCAGCTCCCTTCCTCTCACCTCTATATGGGAGCTCCCCTACTCATTTCTGCCTCATCACCCTAGCATCTCCCTACACTGGGGCATTGAGCCTCCTCTCCCATTGATGCCAGATAAGGCAATGCTCTACTACACATGCAGCTGGAGCCATGGGTCATTCCATGTGTACTCTGTTGGTACAGAGACAAACAAGTAGATCAATGGAATAGAATTGAAGAACCAGAAATAAACCCACACACCTATGGTGACCTGACCTTTGACAAAGAAACCAAAACCATCCAGTGGAAAAAAGACAGCATATTCAATTATGGTTCCACTGAGTAAAGTCTTAACCTGAGTTCTTATCTCTTCTTCCCTCCCTCCCTCCCTCCTTTGCTTTCTTCTTTCCCTCCCTCTTCTTTCTTTTATTACTCCTTTTTTCTCTAATTCTCTCTCTTCCTTTCCTTTCTTTCTCTCTCCCATCCCTCCTCTCTCTCCCACCTCTTTTTTCCTCTTTTACACTCTCCACCTCTCTCCCTCTCTCCAACTCACCTTCTTTCTTTCCTCTTTTCTTTCCTTATATCTTTCTTTCCTTCTCTCTCTTTCTTTCTTCTTTCTTCTGTCCTTTCTTCCATCCTTTCTCTCTCTCTCTCTCTCTCTCTCTCTCTCTCTCTCTCTCTCTCTTTCTTTCTATGTGTGGGTAACTTAAACCTGCCCACTTACCATACTACATTATTATAGAATCAGAGGCTATAGAATTCTATAGTGTTAATGCTGAAAGGCATTCCAATATATCAGCAAGTCCAACCCCATTCTTTATTCATAGAAGAAAAAATGTATGCTGAGAATGGCACAAGAGTTTTAAATCTCTACAATGTCAGAGTTGAATTTAGAACCTAGGCCTATAAACTTGCCTGGTGAATGACAATACCTCCACGTATTTGTCCATATAAAGTTGGCTAATTTACACCCTGTAAAGATAGTTACATATACTCTTATGCATAAGATTGTGATATTTGGGCCCATAAAACAAAGTATTCATTTAAAAAGAATACAAAGAACTCTGTATTGAAATGGATGAAATGGCAAAAACTTGTTAGCTCAGGTGTTATCAGGAGCTATAAATGAAACGAGTTGCAAGAGTGACAGTGTCTCAAGCCCAGTATTTCCAGAGTGGTTCTGAGGGACAGCCTGCTGTGATTAGGCATTTTCACTTTAAATATTGCTGTTATTGAAAGTTTAGAAAAGTTTGAGTCAAAAGATTTTTATTTAAAATTATAGAACTTGTCATTGCTATTGAAATATTACATTAGGGCTCCCCAGAAATTATTAAGAATGTGCCATGTCCTAAAGTTACTTAATCAAGCGCAGAATTGTAGACATACACTGAAGAACACTAGTGATGCCTCCAGTTGGGTAGTATCTCTCCATGAATTTCACTGAGGTCCAGACATAGTATGAAGCCTTCGTATAAAGAAGCTTGAAGCACAGTGGCTAAGAGCATTCAGTTTGGAGGAAGAGAGCTTGCATGTTCCATTTACGACCTCTATAGCTTTGGATGAGAAGCTTTTCCTGAATTGGATAATTTTGAAAATGGACTAGTAATGGCTGGCTAGAAAGGATTTATTTCTTGTGTCCTGGGATTTAACACTTGTGAGTGAATGAAGGACGCTGTTATAGGATTGAATGGGATGGAACCACTATTACAGAGCCTTTGGAAGGTCAATGAGGACATCTGGAAATGGCATGTCTTACCAAGGTCCCTAAAAGTAGAATGGCAGCAAAAGAGGGGTATAGCCCTTGACAAAGAAGATCCCATTGGTTCTTGGCATTTCCCTGTGTAGGTACACAGTGAATTATTTAGTTCTAATGTGTGGTTCAAGGGACAGAGCACAGCACCAGTATTTTCTTCTGTACAGTGTAATGATGGTGACACTGTCTTTGTAGCTTCATTGAAAGTTAAAAGTCATTTTGCAATGTGCCTATATTTAATAGTGCTTTATGATTACTAAAGTAGCTAAGATAAAAATACACAAATTAAGTTACATACTAGCTGTCATGGAGAGTTTAGCTATAGTAAGGATGCTGAAAGTGGAAAAAAAATCAAACAGAAGTACTCTTTTCCCCAGTATATTAATGGGCTATATTTTGTCATACATTCACAATGGCAAGGCTCCTCATTTCTTTTTCTTAGGCTTAGTTAAAGAGGCTCCTGATCTATTTTCTGTTATATAGTTTCCTTAGCGATGCAGACTACCGTGATGAGAATCGCCCCTTCCTTCAGAAGATGCCCTCGCTGACAACTCATGAGTGTGCTAAACAAAGAAGAGCCACTCCAGGCAAATGTGTAAGCTGAGTAGAGCTTGCAGATATTGACAGATTCCCTAGGAGTTCACTGTGATTTTGACATGATATAAAAAAGAGATGGGCTATGTTAATGTGATATCAGGTGATTCGCTGTCAGCAGAACTGAGATCAATATCTCCCATTAGGTGCAATGTTAAGGGAAAATGCCCAGAGCTTGGGCTGTGTTTGCCCAATGTCAAGACAAAAAAAATTACATTGTTTGTGAGTCCTGATGAGGCTGGGCCTCTCTCCAGAAAGATACTGCGTACATCAATGTCCATCCTTTGTGGTGGTAACTCTGGAAACTCAGACAGCAAGACTCTTCTGTAGTAACCAAAGCCCTGGAAATCCATCTGATCTCGTGTGGAAGGAAGATTTTTAAGAATATAATCCAATATCTAGCTATTAATCTGGTCATTTGGACACTGAGTTATTGGGTGCTCTCATTTAGAAGAACTGGCCACTGAGAGACCGAGTAATAATGCATACAATCTAATGGATCTGAGGAAAATAGGTTACTCTCCTCTGGCAAGCCATGTTAAGGCATTATATAGTATTGAATAGACAATACATCCTGAGCAATAGTCCAAAACATTTGATTCAACTCAGAGTTTCATCATATAGAAAAAGGGAAAAGTTTAGATTTCGTGCTATTTATAAAAGATTGCCTAGTTTCCTAGAATAGATGAAATGAAATCAAGTCGAAAGAGAATTGACTCCTCCATTGTACTGATACTTCCACAAATGACATTTCTCTCTGACAAAACCTGGATCCCTATCCTCCCAAAGAGAAAGACAGTGTGAATTATAGAGGAATAGAGTTCTGTAACATCATCATATAACCATGAACTCTTAAAGAAATTAGCATCTCATCCAACTTCACACCCTGGGCTTGAGTTCCTTCAAAGCACTCATGCCATTTAAACACACACCCTGCACTCCTGCATTGCACTCTGCCTTAATTTCTTCTCATAGAGACAAAATCCATTATTGATAGATTTATTTGAAAGCTGTGATGTGAACTACAATAAAACATTTATTTCTAAGATTCTACTATTAATATTATGATAAATACATAGAAAATTCCTGTTGGGATTATTTGAATAATTTATTTTATATTAATTTATTGATGGATTGATGAATTAAATTTTGGAGTGGAGGACTGAATTAGGTGAGCACTCTACTGCTGAGTTAAATCCCTAACTCTTAAATAATACATTTATTTTAAATAGAAACATATCAGTTTACCCTTCTCTTTCTTCCCCGCGGCCCCTCTTAGGTATCCTCATTCTAAGCCCTCCCATACCACTCCCATCTCAAATTCATAGAAAAAAAAATATATATAGTGTGTGTGTGTGTGTGTGTGTGTGTGTGTGTGTTTGTGTGTGTGTGTGTGTGTGTGTGTGTGTGTGAGAGAGAGAGAGAGAGAGAGAGAGAGAGAGAGAGAGAGAGAGAGCACAAATCTATATAACTGCAAGCTTCTGAGTCTGTTTCTGTTGTTTTGTTGTTTGAATCTTTATGATTTCAAGGCTGACCACTTTGTATTGGATTACCAAAGAAGGGGCTCATTCCTGGGTGAGAGTTCAGGGAGATCCTGGGAAGAAGGCTATATTTCTCTATGCTCTCTGCCTCATTGTATATCTTAAATTCTTTCACTGCCCTGAGTATCATTTTAATCTCATATAATCTCATTCATTGTCCAGGAAATATTTATGGAACATCTCTTAACTGAGAAATATTAGTAAGGTTGTTGATGAAATTGTAAATATAATAATCATCATATTATAGAAGTAAAAAGACATTAGCACACATTGCAACCTACTATTAGCACCATTCTGATAGCTGTTAAGTATAGTAATTTTTTTATATAATGGGACTTATTAAATAGTCTTCAGGTTCAGGATGACTCTTTGGCATCCACATTGAGATCTGAAGTGAGGGTTAGCCAGCAACTAACTTCTCCTACGTGTGTGTGTGTGTGGGGGGGTCAGGTAATGATAGGAAGGTATGATAGCTAACTGCAAGTTAAATGGGCATATTCAGAATTTTGGGGAAATCTGAGTTTCTATTGTGGTGAGAGTTCCAAATTCTCAGGTAACCACACCATAATTTTCCTGAAAACACAAGTATTTCTCAAGCTTGAAACATGGTTTCTTAACCAATTTTGATGACTTAATGTTGCTAACTCATGTTCCATTTCTTGTTAAATAAAGCTGTAAGTACTTTTATTATTACCTGCCATTAGCTCAATTGCTTCTCCCTCTACCACTGTGTAGTTAGTTGTTCTGGATGGATCAAGCACTTAAAGTCACACTTACCCAAATGTCATTCAATTAGATTTCATTCTTAGGAGACCACTTTGGATCTTGAACCTGAAACCCACTTCATTTGACTATCTCCTAATTTACATAGAACTTTCAACCCTGACATGAATTTCCTTTATCTTTTTATTATGGCAGTGATGCATTTGCTGAACTTGAGTGAACCAAGGACAATATACAGAAGGCATATTACCAAAGACACAGATCTATTTAGTTACAATAGCTCAACTGCACGCTAATCTATTTTAAGGCTGCTGTTGAGCCCATCCTTCTTTATATTACTTGCGAGGGTATCTTGAGAGACTTTTGCAAATTCCTTCCTGAAAGCCTGGGAAACCCTATCTCCTCATCTAATAACCTGTCGTACTATGAAATGAAGTCAGGCCGACACAGTTGGAATGATTCACTAAGATGCTCGTTGTGGTGGTTGTTGCTTTCTATGAGTTCTACTTCCTTTTCTATGTGGCTCTGATCTTCCCTGCTTATGTCTCCCAGGACTTTGTTGAGGGTCAGTGTCTGAATCAGTATTTTCATTTTCAGTATTCTCTTCCTCCTCCTCCTCCTCCTCCTCCTCCTCCTCCTCCTCCTCCTCCTCCTTTTTCTTCCTAATGGGGGATATTTACCCCTCTCAAAACCCAAGAATTGTGCACAGACAGACATTTCTTAAGTGAAGGGCAGGCTCAGGCAAAGCCTTTGAAAAGTCAGGAGCAGATCCCCAACTTCTGACCTAGAGTGATTCAGGCCTCTTCTGTAACTAAAACTTGTGGCTCTTGATCTTTTTAATTTGTATTATGCTGGTCAGGAAAGTTTAGTCTGGAAGGAATGAGAGTTGCATCTCCCAATCTTAGTTCACTTGACTGAGATGCTAGACATGAGTCAAATCAGTGCAATATAGGTTTTTTAACCTAGCAAATTTCT
Source organism: Uromys caudimaculatus (assembly GCA_028551405.1). Taxonomy (NCBI): domain Eukaryota; kingdom Metazoa; phylum Chordata; class Mammalia; order Rodentia; family Muridae; genus Uromys; species Uromys caudimaculatus. Next base: position 113,874,700 of record CM052703.1, on the reverse strand, counting down.
TGTGACATTAATTTAAATTCTTTTTTATTAACTTCATGCTTTGGTACACCAACAGAGGTCCCTCTTGAATATGAGTAAATCATAGATTATAAAGATCACCTGAGCGTGAGAATGTGACACACTGTGAATAAAATTTAAAATGAAAATATTGACAACAAATGATAAGCTTAAAACAAGTCTCAGGCTATTAATGTAACCTAGGAAGCAATGTCAGGTAAATGGTCCCTGTACATGGTGGGGTTTAAGTAGAAGTGTTTTAGAACCAGTTGAGCAGCTAGTTATTTACAATAGTTCTTTTCAAATGTGCTAAATCACCAGAATGACTTGACGATTTTTCTAAAATCAGAATCCATAGCTCCCCACCGAAGTTTCTGATTTTTTTCATTTGGGAGAGATTTACTGATTTTTGATTCCGGGAGAATCTGGATTTATAAAATTATTATTAATTCTTTGAGAATTTTGTACAGCATATTTTGAACACATTCACTTTCATCTTAACTCTTTCCTAGACCCACTCCATATCTCACTCAGCCAACTTCTGGCCCCATCCCCATCTTGACCAGTTTGTGTTGCCTAACTACTACTCTTAGGCATTTGGCCTGGCCTAGAAGTTGTGCTTGACCATTAATAAGATAATACATATTTCAGAAATTAGGCTATTTCTATACCACTTGTCTATGCTATACTGTGCTTCCATCCATCTGCCTGCACACTACCATATAGAGAGACATTGTAAGCATAGGCAAAAGCATGTGAATACATGTGGTATGATCATATGTGTGTGTGTGTATGTGTGTGTTGGAGGTTATGAGAGAGAACATAAAAATGACACACATGAAGAGAATTCATCAAAGCAGAGAAACACCAGCCACTCCTGCCTGAGAAGCAGTATATATTCTTTTCTAAGCATGCAGTGGAGTCGACATGAAATTAAGACATATGTCTGGACTATGGGACATTAATAGCAAAGAAAGTATAATAAAAACCTGGAGAAAGAAAATGGAAGGCAATACAGGGATAACATGAGCTTTTATTCTGTATTTAGAAAGTACACATTAAAGATTTATAGGCAGAAAGGCTGAAATTTCTGTGAAGTAAAAGTAAAATCCCTCAAAGAAATACCATGTTTGTCAGAGTGGGACCAATCAACACGAGATACAGAAAAATATAGTGGTCAACTAAAGATCAACTTCACGCAAGAAGAGGATTACTGTACTATTGTAAATCTGATAAAAGACCATCCTAATATAAAGATTATAATTTTCCCATCAGCATAGTGAGCCTTAATTAAATCTCTGTATGGGTACACAGTGTGAGTTCATTCACATATGTATAATGTTGTGTCCCATTGGTCCAATCATAGCATTCTTCTAGGTCAAATCAGTCCGAACCATAGAGGACCTTCTAAGAACAGAGACTAACCATGATGGTTGAAGTACCAGAGGGGCTGCATTGTGCTACTGTCAGTGGAAATTGAAGAGGCTCTGAAAATAAAATATAATGTGGGAAGCTCACATCAGGTGAACTACTCTGTGGATCCTGCAATAAAGCCCCTTCATGAGGCAACTGCACCCCTTCCCTGCTTCTATGAGGGTACTCCCCCATCCACCCACCTACTCCCGTCTTCCCTCCCTGCATTCCCCTATACTGGGGCAGCTAACACTCTCAGGCCCAAGGGCCCCTCCTCCCCCTGATGTCCAACAAGGCCCTCCTCTGCCACATATGTGACCAGCACCATGGGTCCCTCCATGTGTATTCTTTGGTTGGTGGTCCGGTCTCTGGGAGCACCGGGGGGCCTGGTCAGTTGACACTGTTGCACCCCCATGGGGCTGCAAACCCCCTCAGCTCCTTCAGTCCCTTCTCCAACTTCTCCATTTGGGATCCCACACTCAGTCCAACAGGTGATCTGAATTGAATCATGGGTATTCCGAACTTTTGGGCTAATATCCACTTATCAGTGAATACATACCATGTTTGTACTTTTGTAATTGAGTTATCTCACTCAGAATGATATTTTCAAGTTTCATCCATTTTAAAGCATTCCCCATATTTAAAGATTGAAAACTAGGTAAGCTGTGAGGAGAAAGCCTACAGTATGCTGCACTCCTCCAAGGCTTCTGCGTCAGTTCCTACTTCTAGTTTGCTGAGTTGAGTTTCATGGATAACAGACTATCATATGTAAGATGAGATAAGCCTTTTCTCCCCAAGTTGGTTTTGGCCATAGTGTTTTAGCACAGCAATAGAAAACCCTAACTATGACACTGGGGACAGATAATGCATACAAATACTTTTTATGTGCACATGGAGAAAAAAATTCATAGTTCATAAAACAAAATTATAAAAGTGCCATTTTAGTAGGGCAGTGGCAAGTATGCTGGATCTTTCTATAATATTCACAACAAAGAATCAGAAATTGCATGAGGATGAATATTCTTTTCTTTCATCAGCATATCCTGAACATACTGGGTGTCATTAATTAGGGAATATTTCTATGAGTTTGAAACTAGGACACCTCCAGAGTCCTACATGACATTTACAGCTTTATGCTGACATTCAGTGCCTCACATTGTTTTAGTTTTCTCTCTGCTTTAATAAGACCTATATTTTACAGTCAAAGATGTTCTGTAAATTTAAAAATTGTTCATAAAACACTTGGTGATATTTAGCAAGAGTGACCATTCAAAGGTTTTGCCCATTCATATCAATTTTCACAAGGAATTCCCTCTTATTTATATTTTGTGTATATATATGTGCATATATATACACACATATGTGTGTGTCTCTCTCTCTCTGTGTGTGTGTGTGTAGAGACAGGGGGGATGCTGATAAGACCAGGGCTCTAACAGCCAAGTCTAAATTCCCTTAGATACTTTTGAATTTTATTCCCTTCCTTTTTCTATATATACTGGATTTTCCCAGTGTGATTATCCAGTATTCTAACCTTTAGTTACTGAAAGTTTGGGTAATGTATTATTACTAGTAATATGGCTAATAGAGTCAATATATATATATATATATATATATATATATTAGACTAACTGGCACCAGTGCTTTCCAAGCTTGATTGCATTTAATACTTCATAGTTATATTATCATCAGAAGTGGAGACACATCCTCCTCAAATTTCTCACAGGTGCAACATAATAATGGAAATAGGCAAAACACACAGACACCCTCTCGTTTCTCTTTCTTATTTCTACACTCTTCGAAATAACTCAAAATGAGATGAATCTTAATTAATCATTTATGCGTCTTTAGCCTTCACTTCTATAAATGACATTCAGAGAAAGTATGATGCCTATAGTTGATATACTTACACCTTAGGCCAGCATTGCTTTCATTTCCATTGATTAAAAGAAAATTCATTAAATGGAAGGAATCTGATAAAGCTAAGCAAAGGTGGAGGTAGAAATTTAGATATATTAAAATGAAACTTTGGACGTTTGAAATGCTAATCAAAGTTACCTTTGGACAGAAAGTCTAGAAAATAAGGAATAGGACAAAGGGTAATTAGTTGCATTTTAAAAAGTCAGTTCTATGACCATTGTATTAAAGCACAACCGACAGGGAAAACATCAGAGGGAAATGCAGAAGACAAGACTACTTCTCTAATAACCACGTTTATAACTTCCCTTACATACCCAGGAGTTTTTGTCCCTTTTTTTTATATATATACTGTTTTTTTCTACATGCAGTATTTAGAAAGAATCTACTGCATTGTCTACTGGAAAATATCTAGACGATACATTCTGTGATTTTAGTGTGTGCTTATTATTTTTGTGAGTTTGTATGAGTTCTCCATTTCCCAGGGAGATAGCTACATTAAGGAAGCTTATAATTAAAATTAAGGACTCATTTTAATGAGTGGATATTTCACTCACAAAGATGAATTAACAGAGTACACAGAGTCTGTCTGAAGGTAATGAACAGAGTTTTGTTTTTTCTTACTGTCTTATAGCTAGTTAGGTGTAAACTTAGTTTTTCTAAAAGTAAAAGGTTACAGAAGACCTTTGCTGAACCAGAGATTGAATTTATCAATTGAAGAGTCCTGTTCTCATCTCTCACAGAAGGAATTACTAGTTCATATTCCAGGAGTTTCTGATTCTATGATGTTACAAACAAGTAGTGAGAACAGAATAGATACAGGAGGAAAGAAATGATGACCGACTTTATAGAGACTTCCAGAAGCATGTAGACAGTGCCATTTTATGTGAGTGCTTCCCTTACAAAGATACCTAAAAGGGTACCAATTCCTAAGGCCACTGAAACCCTTGGATCTTTGGAAGAGGACTAGTCTCTTTGTTAAGACATTCCTCATTCCTCCCTGAGAGAGGGCCCTACACCTTGCATGGGCAACACAGTAGAGTTGTCTCTGATAGCAAAGGCATGAATGAACCAGCCCCAAGGATGTGAGAGCAGGAGAGCTGTCCCAGCCCCTCACAGGCTGTAGCACTTGGGAGAGTGGGTCATGCAGCTCAATGAGCAGCATAGTGGAGCTGACTCTGGAGGCAAGGGTGCAGGTGAGCCAGCTCTGAAGTCATGAGAGCAGAAGAGTTGACTCTGCCTCCTACTGATTGAAGCATTGGGTGGCCTAGCTGAAGCAGTGCTGGAGAGCTCATTCTGGTAGTATGGAGAAAGGAGAGCCAGTGGGCTTACCAGCTCATTTATCACCCAGACTCAGATTTGAGGCTTTGAGTGGGCCACCCCAAAATTTTTACCATCTGTGGACAGTTGGGGCATCCTAAAGGGACACTCCTGCTGGTCTAAAACTGTAGGATCTGATGACACAAGGCAGCAACAGGATAACCTGGGGGAGTCCCAGGGAGAAGCCACTGTTGTTGATGTCACAGAAGACAGAGATTTCAAACCAGACCAATGACTCATTGAAATGGACATTCCGAAGTGAAGATGTATAGACAGAGGGACAGGGGGCCAGAAGGACAGAGGGACAGAGAGACACTGTGACATACTACAGCTCCCACAATGAGATGCTTTCTATACTTTGTTTTGTTTGTTTGTGTGATTTTTATTTTGAAGTAGGTTGCAAGGGTGGAGAGTAGATATGAGGGGACAGGGAGATGAATGCGACTTGGGTGCATGATGCGAAACTCACAAAGAATCAATAAAAATGTCCAAAAGAAAAGAAATTCCCATCATATACTTGGTGGTAGGAATATGTATGCACTGCCACATCTCTCAAGTACTAGTTTGAAGCATGTTAAGTACTAGAGACTTGCCTCGGCTTTTTTTTTTTTTTTTTTTATGACAATATTTTATTTTATTTATTTTTTGATACTTTATTTACATTTCAAATGTTTTGTTCCCCTTTCCAGGTCTCCAGTTCGGAAACCCCCTATCCCATCCCTCCTCCCACTGCCTCTATGAGGGTGCTCCCCAACCCACCTACCCATTCCTGTCTTCCCTCCCTAGCATTCCCCTACACTGGGGCATCTAGCACCCATAGGCCCAAGGGCCTCTCCTCCCACTGATGGCGAACAAGGCCCTCCTCTGCCACGTATGTGACCAGCACCATGGGTCCCTCCATGTGTATTCTTTGGTTGGTGGTCCAGTGTCCAGGAGAACTGGGGGGGTCAGGCCAGTTGACACTGTTGCTCCCTCCATGGGGCTGCAAACTCCCTCAGCTCCTTCAGTCCCTTTTCCAACTCCTCCACCCGGGACCCCATGCTCAGTCCAATGGTTGCTGTGAATTGAATCTTGGATATGTCTCAGCTTTATTTGAGACTAACTGGCTGTGTCTCTTCTACAACATGGAAAGGATAACAAATAATCCTCTAAAAGTCCAACATGGGACATGCATGTATGATGAATAGAAAAGAATAGGAAGGCTGTAATTTTTCTTTGAAAGTAAAAGTTTAAAAAAAAAAAGTGCTTTGAGTATAATAGATTGTCAACTGTGCTATCAAACTTGAAATTACAGCTGGGCCCAGCTAACTCACAGCGTAAATTTGACAGATAGGGCAACTGCCAAGTATTGTGCAAATGCTTTTTGGGTTCATAGTTTCAATTCATCTCTGAGGAATCCACATGGAAGACCTTCTCTCCCAGCTGCTCGTGCCCTTATAATTTCAGACTGTTTTCACTGTGTGGCTGAATACAACCGTCAACTATGTCTACGTTTTTCATCTTATTTCACACAAATGAATTCCTCCAGGACATGTTACTTGTGAAACCACACATCTTTCTTGTCATTGCCTTTGAGCTCTGTGACTTACAGTGTCACAATGGACAAACACACAAATAAAAAGGGAACCTAAAGGAAATTCATGGTTACAGCAAACAGTGGCAATATATTGACTTTGATGGATATTCTTTACCATCACCCACGCAGGCCAAAACGTTCAGTTCAGGCTTCAATGCCAGGGGTTAGGGCTGTTCTTCTGGGAGATTAGTAAAATGGAATGAAGCCTATTTTCATTCCAGCAATTTCCATATTCTTAGAAATAGAGGTCTTGTTTGAGGTAGCCAATTCTGAATGCCTAAGACAGCACAAATGAAAACAGGATATCAACAGTACTATATATTTTGGAGAAATAGTTTAAAAATGTCTATCATTATTTTGATTTTAGTTGTGATATGTAGAGTAACATGGTTTTTCAGAACTGAGATAGAATTCAGTGAGTTGCAGTACACAGACACAGACACAGACACACACACACACACACACACACACACACACTTTATGAAGAATAAACGTGAAAGGTCCAAGAGGAGTCATGATCTTGTCCTCCAAAGCACAAATCAAGCATTAACAGACTAACAATCCTTAACTAACACACCTAGGGTACATGCTTTATTAGAAGTGTCAAGTTGTATGGGAACAAAGAAAGGAAAGCCATACAGGAAATTAATTTTGTCCCAGAAAGACAATAACACTATCAGTATTTGAAGGTGGTAGTTGGAGTTTGGAATAGGTCTTCAAAAGAATAAGGGCTTCATAAACCTTAAGAGGAAGTAAGAATGTATTACAGTTCAACTTTATCGTATATACTTTTTACAGGTTCCTGAGTATGCTAGCTTACTATGTAACAGGAAAATAACGAATTTTGCATCATTAAATTCCATATGATTCTTGGGACAGCCTTCTAGGAGAAGTAATATTAAACCCATTATATATGTAAGAAAACTGGGTTTCAGAGATAGTAAATAACTTATTCAAGTTCTCACAGCTACCAAGTGGTAGAGATGAGAGTTGAACATGGTTTGCCTTGTTCCAAAGTCCCAGTATTTTAATGCGCATATCAACACTGGCTTTATCAATTAGCTAGCCCAATAAGTGTTCTCACAATGAACCTTGCTTTACAGAACTGAACCTAATATTATAAGAGATAGTACTAGAGCTTTTTTTTTTTTTTGATACCTAAGGGCCGCTCAAATGATCATGTATGAGTTTATCAAGTTGAATAGCTCTCTTCTGTAATACTAACATAGTCACCTCTCCAGTATGAGATATTTAGCAGAATAGAATTACATGGTTTGCATCAATAAAGGACTTAGCACAATGTACGGTATACACAATGCTCCCCTGAGAATGTTGTTACTAGATTAATTCCCAATTATCATTAGAGACATTCAAATGGTTCCAACCTTTGTATAAGACCATCTACCACCTTTGCTTCTTGTCTATGTAGTGAAAAGCAAAATAACTACATGTAAAATATTTCTGTAACTCAAATTGCCCTTCATACTAATTAGTCTTAGTTAATAAGATTTTGTTGTGCTTTATTGTGAATTCTGAGTGCTTATGCAGTATCGGAGAAGCCACTGGACTCCACCAGCATTTCAATATGCTAAGACTTACTTAATAGTCTGTATCAGCATTGTGACTGGATTGCAGCCACTATGTTAGAATAGTACAGAAATGTTGGTGATGTCATCCTCTTTGACTTTCTTAACCCTACCTTATATGTGCTCCCTCAGTGGAGATCCTGTTTTGCTCTGGCATTGAGCAGGCAGGTTTAATCAAGGCCAGATGAGTCATCTCCCTCTAGAGGACTGGGCATAACGTGGCCCTTGGGTTATGCACCACTAACTATGATGATTCTGAAACTCTGAAGCCCAGGTATTCATATCCTAGCCTAGCCTACAATTCTTCCTCCAGTGTGGGGATGCCAGCAGTTCTTCATCGTTCTGAGATATTAGAGGCAGGTTTTATCTTTGTGTGCTAGGAGTCTGCCTGTTGAGAATCTGACTTTGTCCAGCTTGCTCTCCTATATCAACTTCTACAATAGCTATACATACATGGACCTGCAGGGTAAGAATATTGATATATGTTTATTAATTAAAGCCAATACTTTATTAAGGTGACCTTAGTTTCTATTTAATTCTTAACTAATTAATTAATCTCAGTCTACCATCCGCAGTGCTACATTTTCCTTAATTATATCCCCTTAGTCTCATTAAGGGCTATGGTACTTTCTTGAGCTTCCTTTGGTTTTGATGAGCCTGGTCATTCATGTATTTTGCAGAATGTCTCTTAATTGGGATTTGCCTGATGTTTTATTCTTGGCTGGATAAACTACTGTGCTTGGGAAAGAGGAGGGCAGGTGTCAGTGTATTTCCCTGTATTTTATTGAGGAAAGACACATATATCATAAGGCATCAATATCGATGCTGACCTTGCTGGGCCGTGTTTGTCACATTCTCCACCATGAACTTGCTTCACTTTACACCCCATGCTTGATACCATACTCTTCCTGAACAGTCCTTTTTTACTTAAATAGTATCAGGTCAATGCCAAGGATACCAGAGATCAAGAGGTGCTCAGATAAAGGCCTGAAGGCAGATAAGGAGACCTACAGCCTAAGGCTGTTCTGCTTTGGGTTAAATTAATTTCCTGGGTCCAGTGGTATGAAAAATTGAAACAATTTTCTTCACCTTGAGATCAAAGAGGAATAGCTTTGGTTCGGTGTCTGTAAGGCAGTATATCTGCATAAAAATGGGTCACATTAGTTGGGGTGACTCCTGGCCTCATGCTTTTAGAGGACTTTAGGGGGCAGTATTTAAATATAGTCTGGTTTGATGATAAATCAGGACCAGCTTTCTTGTTTAAGGTTGCCAAGGACCAGCCTCAGCCTGGAGGGGAGCAGCAAAAACAAGTGACTCAGAATCAAATTGTGGGCCCAAGCTGGTGGCCTATGTTCTGCTCAAGACAGCTTTCCAGAATGCTTTCTCTCTGTTCTCCTTTCTCTGGAGAGCGCCAGACAGCTCTCTATGTTCTGCTTGGTAGATTCCTCCAAGAAGTTCACCCTTGCTATTCTAAAAAATTATCTGGATAGCTCATCTCTTGCAGATCATAAGCCCAGTCTTTTATTTTACATATCAATGCAGTCATTTATTCCAGGTTGCCCTTTGATTATAAATTGGCATCTCATGACCCCAGCTTTTTGATTCTTGGGAGACAGCAAGCACATTTTTTTTTTAGTATTGCAAAAGAATTCAGAGATCTGCTTGCCTCTGTTAGCTGAGTGGGACCCCACCATGAAATTACCATTTCTACCATGCCTGGGCCTGGTCCTAAATTCCCTCTGTCCCAGGCTGACCTTGAACTCAGAAATCTGTCTGCCTTTGCAAGCAAAAAAAAAAAAAAAATTAGCTGAGTGGGATATCCTATGATGCCCACTCCCTAAATCTCTTTGTCTCCTTTCTTAGTATTATTCTGACAAGTTGGCCAACAGCACAGCTGCTTTTTGTTCCTTCAGATTTATGAAGCCTCTTATATAATTTATATTGCATCCTCATATTTTGCATAGTTGAGAAATTACATATTTTTGAACTCATGTCTTTATAGTTCTTTTCCACATCCTTAAGGCTGTCCTGAAGGTTTCCAGCATTGATCATTTTGCTGAGACCTTAGCCACAACCTTTGCTTCCTGGACTCATGCTGTCTCTGATTATCACGGAGTCATTAACATTAACAGGGAGGGTATTCCTTGAAGGAGGAACATAAAAATATATACAGTATTATACAAACAAGTCTTATGCCCATAGCAGCCATCTGGGCTTGTGGATGCCCATGCCTGGTTGGTCCTGTTTCAGAGGTAGGAACCAAGTCACTCCACCCCTACCAACGCCATGCCGGACATGTCATAAGGTGAAATATATTAGTGCCAAAATGGCCTGAGGTGATTCAGTGTGTATAAGCCAATGGCTACTGACACAGGGAGGATGAAAACCTGAAAGTCAGTGGAAGTGGAGAAATGATCCCAACCGCCTCTGAGATTCAGGGATTCTCAGTGCTTCCCTTGGAGAAGATGAAGTTCTTTTCATTCTTCTGGTAGCCATTGACCATTTGTTTAATGGATTGGTACAGGTGCTGTGAACAGTAGCAAGATGGCTGATATTATTCTAAATGAGCTTATTGAGTTATTTGTAGATGGGAACTGTGAAAGCTTCTGTCCTGGACTCTTCCCTGAAGTTAAGTTGCCAATTACATGTGAGAAATAAGGAGTACATGTCAAGGAGAAATATCACTATGCAGAAGTCAGTCACTGCTCCAAAATCCCCCTCTAGACACACAGACAGACAACTTTGAGTGTGACCTATGCCTTTTAGAAGGAGGCCTACTTTGTCAACACCTACAGGTTTGAATTTGGTAAGAATTCTGGCATTTAGAGTGTGCTGCCTAGTCATTCCATGAAGGACACTTCTACAATCTAACCTGCTGCTATCAAAGTCTATTCAGTTTCAGACCTTCAGCCTTTCCCTATTAGACTTGGGGAAATCCATCAATTTGTTTGCAAATCCAATCTGGAAACTGATATTGAGGGAATGAGCAAGGAGCTGGGGATACAGTGAGACCCATTCTTGGATAGTTGGTCCTTCCTCCCTTTTGCTAGCTAGAACTGTCTTCGTTTCTGTGAGCCTTTCTCTTGAGACACAACAATTTACACAAACAGGAGTTTTGGGGATATAATATATAAGGTGTTCCTGACTGTCTTTTAATTTCCAAAGTAGAGCTGCTATGAGGGTTCCTCCTTTATCCAGACAGTAGAAGAAACTACAGACATTTTATGACCTGTCTACACAACCAATCAATTGTTTTAATTGTGACTGAAACACTGGAAGGCTCACTTTCCCAATCATTTAAACTTTTTAAAATCGTGTATAGGTATCTCATTGCTCAAATTAACCTTTCTGATGACTATACTAACTGTCTGGCTTAAGCTCTGCACTGAAACCAGTTTCTCACATAAGCAGACTTTTAAAGTCTCATTTACCCTGACCTTTATTCTAACCACCCCTTTATCAGAAAACATATGTCTACAAAGTGGAAAAGGTCTGCTTGCTTTATACCCAATTCAATAATATCTGACCTTGCTCCTCAGCAGCAGAGTATATTGTTTGGATCAGGAAGTTGATGAGGCGAGAAAAGAGATGCTGTGAGGGAAATAACTGAATTGAAGGAGAGCAAAGGAAAAGCCACATAGCACAGTTTGCTTACATTTAAATCAACGGATGCAAATTTATTTACTTATTATATTTATGGGATGCACCCATTGGTTATTAGCCCCTGGATACATTTTAAAGGGATCGTAAAAAGAGACACTCCTTGTCATTATGGCTAATTAACATTCAAATTGACTGACTAACTAACATTTAAGTGCTAAGAATAAAATCAGTCATGGGCCAGTCAACATTTTCATCAAAAGTCCTTAAATAGAATCCATTAGATGGTCCTCTTTCCTCTACTTTTCTACCTGGTGCCAAAATATCTCACACTAGAGAATGTTGAAATTGTTCAGGGGAACTGTACAGTTACCGCTGAGGCAATTAATATCCAGTGTGTGCTGATCTCATGCCAGGTGGTAAGGGAAGCTTGATTAAATGGATATGCTTTCTTTTGGGAAGAGGTTTATAGTCCAGCTGTAATTGATGGAGAAGAAATGAACACGGCCATTTAGGGTTTACATGCCCTGTTGTTTTGGATTTGTTTAGTTCACACACTCACGACAATTACTGAAATTATAAATTAAGGTCCAGACTTTTCCTGGTTGAATATATGTACCGAAAGGTCCTTGTCCTGTTGTAAATCCATTCAGACGAAAAATATGGGCAGAACAGGGAAAAAATGCTGATTGGAAAACTTAGCTGGGATTTTTGGTTTTTTTTGTGTTTTGTTTTGTTTTGTTTTTCAAATTTCTGGGAGAGGAGGAATTACAAGAGAAGGCAATTCGCCTTTCCAGTCACTAACCTACAAGTAAATCTCTCCAAGAACACACAACACACACATTGAAAAGACATATCACACACATTGAAAAGACATATCATATTAATATTCATCTGCCTCCTATCGGGGTGCCCCATGTTTTTTCACTTTTCAGTCCTGAGTTGAAGTTATGCTGAAAGCAGCGTGGTATGATTAAGATCAGGCAGAGGTTCGAGCAGCTCTGCACCCTCAAAGTGTCTACCAAGTGTTGTGAAGAAGGTTTCAGCCCTGATAACTGAAGATCAGGCTGGTATCACCAGGTAGCAGTTAATATTTTTTATGTCAGACAAACACTTGGCAAATTCTCATGGAAAGAATTCCTAAATTTTAATCTGTGAAGAGTGAACTGTTTCAGAAGATTCTGTTCCTTTGTAATCTAAAATTGAAGCTGAACTGCAGACTTATGAGTCAGTTGATGACTTCACTTAGAATCCAGAGAATCTAAAGTTGGTTTGTAAGCAGTCGCTAGCCTACAGTATAAACATGAAGATTATAAACGGGCTTCACAATCATCATTCTGAAATTTCCTTCCTAGCTAATGAGCTTGCACATGTTGGTTAATCTCTTTGAGGCTCAGTTTCCTTAACTAGTAAATTTGAGAGGATAATAAAACGTATTGACTAAGTATTAAAAGCAAGTAAAGCACTTCAAACTGTGCTAGCAAGAAATTGATACTCGATTTATCTTAGTTATTGTTTTTATAGTAGTTAGTTATCTACTTCATAATGATACAATAATAACAATCAACAACTCTTTTGGCTTCCTATTTTAGTTAAGAGTTACTCTCCTAGAAGATCGTCATTTAAAGACAACATTTCAATTCATTTTTTCTTTTGGTGAAATATATTTTCAGGTAAGTTCAGTAGGATTTTTAACTATCTCTTCAAGCATTTGTATTTTTTTTATTGAACCTTTGATTCTAAGCTTTTCTGTGCAAATGGATAACTGATTGTCATATCCCTCTCTATGATGGTAGACACTGCATATGGAGGAGCCAAGAGCTTCCAAGGGACTAAGCTGGGTTCAAGTTGCATCTTCTTCTCAGACTCTGTGTTTCAGAAAGGATTCATATGGATTAGAGGGCAGAGAGAAAGGCAGCAGCATATGAAATACCAAGATATGAAAAATAACTAAAATAAATAATTATGGGTAGCCACAAAATTAAAGGAAAACAAGCATAAAATAGTTTAAGTGTATCTAGTGAATATGTTGGAGCAATATCCTGTTGAGAAGGATGCCCTTTTCTAGAATTAGCCTTATGTACAAAACAGTTTAGGAACCATGAAATGCTAGCAATTTCTATCCATTCAATGGATATTTAATGAGTTCTCACTAAGAGCAAAGCACTGAGCTCAATATCAATGTGAAGTGTGACGAAGCCCAGAACATGACCTTGACTGTGGTGGCTGTTATTCTAAGTTAATGAGAAGAATTATATTAGTCATAATTAATATTAGTTGACAGCCATGATCCCCAAATTATTATTTTACAAATAAGCAGAGTAGCAGCTTTTTATAAGGTGCAGGCACCCAAAGTTAATTAGTTTAATGGATCAGCTAAGGTAAGATTAGAAAAAAAATGTATGAGTATTTTTCCAGAGAACCTAAGGATCTGCTTGGCTTTTTGGAGAATAGCTACGGGGGAATAAAGAACAAATAATCACCAAGTTAGAACTTCTCCTAATATTTTTCAACACTCTGCAACTCATCAAAATAAAACAAACTGGCCCTGCCAAATCCTGTAAAACCATCGTTATGCAAGGAGGTCTGATTAAGGTTTTATTTTGCATGAAATGATGCCAAATTTCTCAGAGTTTTTTCCATTAAAAACAGTCTTTCCGCTAGTTACTATCACCAGAGAGGGTGACTCTGTACTGATTATTTTTATAATTTTATAAATTATTTCCATTTCAGGATGCTGAGTATGTATATTAAGGTATCCACTAGGGAGGATAATGAAAAACATTGCTAATAAATCCTGGTGTCATGCATTGGATAGCATTTAAGTATCTTGGTTCTCTGAACAACACTCCCCTTGCAGTAATGATTTGGGGTTTTGGAAGTATATTAGTCCAGGATCTTAGTTAGGGTTACTATTGCTGTGATGAAACGCCATGACCAAAACAACTTAGGGAAGAAAGGGTTTATTTGGCTTATACTTCCACATTATAGGTTATCATCAAAGGAAGTCAGGACAGGGACTCAAGCAGGGCAAGAATCTGGAAGTAGCAGTTGATTCAGAGGCCAGGGAGGGGTGCTGTTTACTGGCTTGCTCCTTATGGCTTATTCAGCCTGATTTCTCATAGAACCCAGGACCCTCAGCCCAGGCATGGCACCATCCATAATGAGCTGGGCCCTCCATCAATCATTAAATAAGAAAATGCCCTACAGGCTTGCCTACAGTCTGATCTTATGGAGGGTTTTCTCAATTGAAGCTCCCTCCTCTCTGATGACTCTAGTTTGTTTCAACTTGACATAAAAGTAGCTGGTACACCCAGTGATCTGTTACTTCCTCTCCACATTAGAAGGAATGAAGGATCTAAGTTAGAGAGAGGGGTCATTGCTTCTCGTTCAGGCTATTACTACATTATCAACATGAGGTATTTATTGATTGCTGTATCTTCAAAGACCAGGTTCAAGTAAGGGAACTCTTTCTAGTCCAGTGTGATTTTTTTCTGTGTTTTCTGATTCTTAAGTTATTCCCCTAGCTCAGATGGCTCCAGTAGAGACATCAGTCACAAGCTTAGCAGGTCCTGATGTTGTTTAGTGAGCACTGTGAGTTCTTATTATACAAGTGCATCAGTAACTACAACTCACAATGAGTAATCGCTGTAGAGAAAAGATTGGGGTTTGATGATAAAATGATGTAAGAAGATCTCCTGGCTTTTCCTGTGCTTCCTACCCTACCTTCTCTTCCTGCTGTGAGAGAGTATTCAGAGAGTTAAAAGTATAGTGGGGTTCAGTCGTCTGAGATCAAATATAGGATCTCCCCACATGTCTTTGATCCAAAGGCATAGTTCAAGCTTCAAGATTTGTTTTCTTTCTTTCTCTCTTTTTTTCCTTATAAAATGGGACATAAAACATTATAGGTTCTGGAGAAAAAAGTAACGTTGGTAAACTGTGTTGGGTAGAATCTGGCACAAAATACTCAACACATTCGGCTTCTTACCTTTCCTTACTCGCCATCTATGATGTTCTAAGCAGATTGCAGCAGTCCTGTGCTTCACTTCTCTTCCCTTTTTATCATGCTGTTCACCTTATCAAGAATGAGCTTCCCATTTCTCAATCACTCCAATACCATCTAAGTCAACCTTATTTGATAAATAGAATGCAAGACACCAGTTCTCTTTGAATTTCAGGTCAACAACAGATGTGTGTGTGTGTGTGTGTGTGTGTGTGTGTGTGTGTGTGTGTGTGTGTGTGTGTGTGTGTATGAGTGTGTGTATGCATATCAAGCTTGAGAACCACATGAAATGTCTTCACTTACTACTTTCTACCTTATATGCTAAGGCAGGGTCTCTTGATGAAACCTGGGGCTTGTTCTTTCTACAAGGTGCCTGACCAGCTTATTCCAGGGATTCTGTCTCTCCTTTCTAGGTACCTGCCCAACTTTTAAATTGGGTCTATGCATACAAACTCAACCTCAGACTTGTGTTGCAAATATTTTATCCAATGAGTCATCTCCTCAGCTCCAAAGATAAGTTTTAAGCACAGTTATGTCCTATGCAGTATTCAATGGGATATTCTGCAGTCTTCCTCGTACAAATACAGCTGCCAGTGGTAGAACAGCTGGGCACGCTGATAGAAGTGCCTGTAGGATGGGAGGGGCTTATCCTTAGCTCTATATTTCTATGTCATTATGAAATTCATGTTTCTTGTTCTCAAGAATAGTTGGGAATTTTAAAAGTATGTATTGTTTGCTAATATTTAAATATTGGGCATAATTAAGTATTTGAAAACTCAGTCATAGATCACATGTTTATGATTAGTGATTTTCTCAGACCTTGCTAGAGATGGTGTCATTCTGAGCTCAGTAGGTGGCTCCATTCTTACAGACCAAAACTAATGGTTACATAAATTAGATAACAACTGTTTCCAAGTAGACTATAAACCATACATAGTAAGAACAATGCTCATCTTTTTAATTTTCAAGGCTTAGTAATTAACATGCTGTTATTTGAAAGAACAAATGAATAGAGAAATTCAAAGTGAATAAATAAACATTGTAGGACTCACTTAAGGTTATGAACAGGTAAAAAAAAGGAACAAGAAAAGAAAATGAAAGTAATGTGCAGCTTTTTCTTTCCTCCCAGGTAGTGACCTCATACCAGCTTCAAATTCTTCTTGCTTCTCCATTTTATATATTTCCTTCAGGATTCACAAGATGAGGAAATTCCAATAACTGCTTCTTTTCATGTCTCCTTCGCTCAAGAAGCCAAGAACAGAAGAGGTATCTAGACAAAAACATGCCTGGTTTATGTAGGGAGTATTCTGAGTCAGGGTACACAGCCCTACTGGTTCCCGAAGGGGCTTCAGTTGTGCCCTAGCCCAATTTGTCTCTAGAGTTTCTGCAGTAAATCTTACCATGGATAGAAATTAATTTTAACATCCTCAATATTAATAACAGCATTAAGAACTAGTATAATAAAAGTTTATTGACTAATTTCCCACCATAATTTGCTTGTGATTCCAGTGCAGCCATATTATATTTTTATGAAATGGAGATACTGTGTTCGTAGGCTGCATAATAATGATAGTAAAAGAGCAAATGATACTTTGAAAATCATTCATTGGGATCTGAGACTTTGGGGCTTAGAAAATTTAATGCTGTTTCCATGGGAGATGTATTGAATAATTTTTAAAAAATAATAAGGGAGACTTGCCAACTGGAAAAGAGCATAAAAATTACATAATGTATCCATGAGTAGTTCATGTGTTATATGCTCAGAAATAGGTATCTTTGTGAAAAGAAGAATTTGTTGTCAAGGTTTATATTAAGAATCTGTGAGTGTCCTACTCCTTCCAGAGAAATAGTAATTATAACTCTAATTATAAAATGAATGAGAATTAACCCTTGCCTTATTACAGGTACCATGTTAAGCACAGACTTGATTTTCCTTATTTTTCATAACCAACCTATAAAGTTACTTTTCTTATGTAAAGAAATATGTCTAATATACCCTTAAGTCACATACTAGACAATATCAGTGATGATGTAGCTTCAGGTGGAGAGGTGACATAACTTCCAACCAAAACCATGGTATAGATGTGATAGGGAAGAGAAACAGAAACCAGCAATAAGGTTTCAAAACTGTATCATAAGTTAGAATTGAAACAAAAAGGTATAGTCAGAGTGAAATGATGTTTAGCAGGGCATCAGATGCTACAAGTTAAGAGGAATTCACATCAGAAGCAGGGTTGGCTGTTAAAACATGCTCAGGGAATGCTAAGATTAAACATGGTGGCAGTAATGGACAATGATGTCAGGCTAATAAATTAGAGTAGGGTCAGGATGGATGGAGGTCAGATCTCCTCTCCATGGCAATGATGTCAGAGACAAAGTTGATGGACACTGGCAGCTGCTGTCCATCAAACTATAATGATTCAGGAAAGGTAATCTGCTAGATCTAGTGGATGAAGTCTTGCTAGCAGAGAACTGATGTGGAAAGGCTCTTTGGGGAAGTTTTTGTGTCTGGATGAAGGAGCTTCAAGAATGCTCACTGTTTATACTGTAAAGTTGGATGTCTTTAATGATTGTCATTGATCTTTTATACCAGTGAAATGCACACTTTTTTCCCCTTTTATATTAACCTAATTTCTTACTTTTGGAACTTAAATCTTCAATATCTCTTACCACAGATTGGAAAAAATATATATTTCTCTCTGTTTTCTTCTCAAACAATTTCTAAGATTTTGCATAAGGAAGGTCCCTTATCGAAGATTGTTGGGGGCACGTTAGGTCTTGGTCATGCCCTTCTTTTTTATTTCTTTTTTGTTCAGTGAGCGAAGGTCTTTTTTTCATCCAGATCACTAGGGAAACCAGGAATGTTCAACATACAGGGACTTCTCCACAACGGAGGAGACAAAATACCTGTTTTCTCAACCAGAAAAATGGGAATAGATATTGTCAATGACCTGGGGACCGCTTTGCGTTCCTGTGGAGGCAGACCTCACCTATTGTTTGCTATAAAAGCAGACCTCACTCGAATATCCCAGAATGATTATCTCAGATTCTTCTTCCTTAGACCTTTATCTTTAGCTCCCAGTCAATAGAACCAATCCTTAGGAAAAATGTCAGATGCATTTTATGGTCTGCTGATTTCCATGATATCTTCATCAGAGACCACACTAGATTCTAAGCCTTTTAGCTATATAACCCTTCCTCACGGTAATGCTTACTTTGTAAAGAAGTTTCTATGTAGTCACACCTTAACCTTTAGTGTTCACCTGAAATTGGAATGATTGTTGCCTGGAAACCTGGAATGGCAATGATTGTTACCTGGAATTTTGCCCCAAATTGCACTGTTTTAAATATGCTGACAGTGAACTGCCTGGCATTAGAATTCCTAAGGTTTGATCCAGGTTGACACAGTCAATCTGAGCCAAGTTTTCATCCTCCATTCTTCAATGTCTGTGTCCCTGTCTGACACCTGCAGTGGCTCCCTCAGCATATTGCTTCTATTGGAAATTTTTAAAATTATGTGTATATGTATATGTGCATTTGGGTTTGTGTAACTGACATGGGTCTTCAACAGGAATAGTAGAATGTTATTCACTGCCATCCCTCCTAGCTCCATAATTATCTTTGATAAGCAAATTTCTTTGAGAACCATGGGATACAATGCTAGAATCTGTGTATCAATAATCTACATATACATTTAGAGAGCTATCCAGGACCCTTGCTAGTAGGCCATCCCAAGCCCCTATAAATCATCTCCATGTGGGCTAAATGACTCAATGACAGTATTCACACCTGCACCAAAGGGTATTCTATCACTTGTTGGAGGAATTCTAACAGCTTTCATTGCCAGAATCTATCCATGCATACCAGTTATCTAATCAAGGTATCAATTCACTGGAGTAAATGATAATGATAGAACTGGCAGAGAGGGAGAAGCCAGAGTCTTCTGTCTTAACCAATCACAGTGAAAGGACAAATCCAGAAGAGCCAGAAGCCCTGCACCCAGAGTCCAGCAGTGATCCTAGACACTGGAGTGAGATCAGGCCAAGAAGAGAGAACAATCAGGGCAGCTTAAAAGAAATTCAGAGAAGCTCCAGAGAACTTCAAGAGTATCAAACAAACAAACAAACAAACAAAACAAAACCAAAAATACAAAACAAAGACAAAACAGTAATTTTAGAGGGGCCGATCTATAACATTTATACCATTGGGAGATTAGCACTTCTAGGACCAGAGGAAGGAAGGTAGAGCTAAGACTGAGCAAAATCTGTTTAAAAAATCATGTAGTTCTAGGAAGTTGTGCCTGTTTTCCTTGCATATTAGTAATATATAGTCTAGGCACATAACCAGAAAAAAGAGAAAAAATGGCTGTGGCTTCACATCTACTGGAACTGGGTGAAAGCAGAGAGGATCACATTTGTCCCCCATTTCTACGTGTGCCAGAGCATCATCTAATTGAGTGACTATGAGCTTCAGAGTGCAACAGGCCTGCTAAGCTCTTTCTTATTGCTCATACCACTCTGGACATTATTTATCCTGCCTAGATACCACTCTCTCCCTTATAAATGAGGATATTCACATCTACTTCACAGTTGTGTTCAAAGATCGAGAATGTATATCATAGAACCTGAATTAAGGCTTATTTTGATATTGTATTTAATAACGGAAGCAATCCCAGAAGACTACTTGAGATCTTCCATTGTTCATAAATCATTATCCCCTATATTCAAAACATCATCCCCCCTCTAGAAAATGAACCAGGATAAATGGGATGCGTGTGAGAAAAATATTAACAGTGGGAGATTCAATGTTGGAAAGCAGGGAAAATATCAAGCCATGCTGGTGATTATAGGAAGGTCAAGCAAGAATGACAAGAATGGAGTTGCTGGTTATCTTCATCCAGGTCTCAACTTTCATTGAGGAATATCTATCTATACTATCTATCTCTATATCTCTATATCATCTATCTATCTATCTATCTATCTATCTATCTATCTATCTATCTATCTAATATATCATAGTTTCAGGTGGACATTCAGATTTTCTTTGCCATTTAAAAGGATGTAAAGAAAAACAGTATGAAAGGGTTGCTGGACAGGATCTGTGCCAAGAGGAGGTGGTTTCAAAGGAAGCAATTGAGGCCAGTGTTGTTCAATGTTCTTGCCAACCTATCTGCATCCCCTTTATTAATCTGAGTACCTCATTCCAGAAGCTGTGCTGAATTGAAACCAGAAGCCTTGGTCCAGTTTTGAGCACTTCTGTCAGTAGGCAGAAGTCGGGGAAATTTCCACAGGTCCTATTGGTACTCAGTGGTTTTGCCAGTGACTAGCTGCAGCTGAGTAGATGGGCCTATGGGCTAGAAATCACACACACACACACACACACACACACACACACACACACACACACACACACACACACAAAATGTGACTTGTTGCTGTAACAGTGTTTCTAGGATGATGGGATGTAAGAGGAAATATCTTGAAACTTTTTTGGTTTGGCCAAAGCCAAAGAAGCCATAAATGAAGGTTTGCTTAGGAAACTTCACTCTGCTTCATGCAGTAAAATGTAATCCATTCTTGACCAAAGCAGGTTGGTCTCATGTCATTTCAGACTTACAGGACTCTGGCACTGAACATTCCTCATTGCCAAGCATGGCCAACATCATAATCCACAGGACAAAAAGAAGCAGGCATCTGCCAGGGACTATAGTAATAGAGTGCAGCCTCCATTTTCTGCCTCCTACTCCTTGCTTCCTCTTTCTTTCACCACGAAACAAAAGTCTGTGGTTGATATTTTTTCTTTCACTTAACCTCAGGATCCAGTTTAAGTAAATAAATAAGCTGTGAAGAAAAGAGAGAGAGAGAGAGAGAGAGAGAGAGAGAGAGAGAGAGAGAGAGAGAGAACTCTGCATCCTGAGTCCCTCCATTTGTGACTCAAGAATACAACATATTGTCTTAAACCATATTTTTCTTTCTTTTGATACATTAAGGCCATATAAAAGCCAACAATGACATATGGAAAAGAACCTGTCAGTAGTATTGGGTCTGTTCGGTGATAAATGACAAGAGTATGTCGACAAGTATCTGTTATTCATCATGCTAGCTTTCTTAGAATACTTGGAAGTGGAGGTAGGGGCAGAAAGAGGGTAAGGAAGGGGGAAACAGGAAGAAAAATAAGATAAAAAGGGGGAGAAGAAACACTGAGAGAAGGGGACTAAGAAGTGGGTAGATTGAGCAGAAGTGAGGCCATACAGAGTTTAAAGGAGGTAGGAAAACCACCTGCCAATCTTAGGAATTAAAAATGATCCAGGGTTGAGCCAGAGTGAATCTCTAGCAACTTGCCACTCTGCTGTACTTTTCATACTCCTTTCCTTTATATATATTTTTAAAAATTTAATCAGTTGAGCATATGAAACCATCACAGAGGTGAATGAGGATTTGAGCTGGAAGGAGTTGCTCCCTTCCTTTCATTCTTCAGGTACAGGGAAGGCTCTCTCCAGGGCCAGCCAAATTCAATCAAGCCTTCTGCTACTTCTTTGGCATGGCAAGCTCTGTTAGACTTGCCCCAGTGAATAAGTCATTGAAGCCCCTGTCTGAACGTGAGTTTAGTATCAGGAGGGAGCTTTCAGCTTGGATTTCCTAGTATATCACTCCCCTAGCATGCCTATCAGTTATGCAAATCCATGTCCTCCCTATCCAGAAGCTAAGTTTCTGATTACTTTGACAACAGAGGAAACTTCCGTTTGCAGTGGGCTTTCTGCGATGTGTGTATAACTCTTTGAGCATAGATCTGGGTACCCAGGAGGGTGAGTAGGTCCCTATTCCCTTCAAAGACACAACTGTTCCTCATGCTATCTAAGAGAATAACTTTGTATCAGTGAGTCTAGAAGATCAAAAACAGATGTCTCTGGATCTCAGAAGCTTTTATTTTAGATGAACTTGGCAGTAGGCATGCTTATTGAAAATAATTTTACTTTCGTATCTACAGAATTACCTTTCTTGGTGCTCCTATTCTAGGAATTATTTTTATCATTTTAATATATATCTGAACTGTTTTTCCTGTATTATATAAGGAGAAAAAGGAAAACAGAGAAATGAGAGATCCTTCTAGTCTCCAATCTGCATTAGCTGATAGTTTTTCTAAAATATAGGTCTAAGGGTCTGATGGAAGAGTTTTGAATGAAGTTACAAATCCGATTTTAAGAAGAGCTACATGATCTGGTGAGTCTGATGGTCAGTATTGTGAGTAGATTGCTATCAGACTCTACAATAATGTCCTCTTCCTGTTGCCATTAGTCTCCAGGCATTCTATTTTCCTCTTCTCTGTGCTCCACCCCTTCATTCATTCAATGGAGGAGAGTGAATCCTAAGACCAAGAACTATTTCAAAGTACTCCTTCTCTTTGAAGACTGGATGTGAACTGTGTGTTGCAGTGGGCATTACATTTCCTTTTCCCAGTTAAAACTTTAAACTCTGGCAGCTACTGAGTATGGCCTGAGAATGATGCTGACAGTGGAGATAGTTGAATGGGGAGATGGAGTGAAACTAGATCCTTGATGACTCACTTGAGCTTTTGAGTAGGCTTCACTGACTTGATATCTATGTCTATCCCTATCAGCAACTCCCAAACTATTTAAGCCAAGATAAATGGGGGTTTAAATTATTCAACATCAAAAGAGCTTGACGAAGTTCAAAGAGACACAATTAGGAATCCATGTTTTAAATACCCTTTGAATTAGGCAGAGAACATGAAATATTACCAATTCTTATTCAGTACCTGCTAAACACTGTCTTAGGCCCAGCATAGATACCAGGAATTGAGAAGCCCAGTTTCTACAGGTACTTATAAAACTGTTTTGGTTGGGTTCTCTAATGTACCACAAAGCGTATATGTTGAAGACCTAGTCCTAATACAGCCATGTTCAGGGTGGGAGGTGATGGGATCCTGAAGGTTCTAAACCCACCAATGGGTTTATTTCTTAATAGGTTTACAACTTTATGGGCTATTGAGAAGTAGTAAAATTTGGGGTGGGAGCATCTCGTTGGTGGAGACCAGTCACTGGAGATGCGCCCTTGAAGGATATATTCCATCCATAGCTCTTTTACTCTGCTTCCTAACCACCCTGCCATGCAGTGAGCAACATTGCTCTACCTCATGTTCCCTTACATGATGTTTCAAGTTACCGAAGGCCAATACACAAGGACCCAAGTAATTATGGACTCAACACAACAATTCAACAGGAAAATATTCAAAGTGGACATGGGTACCCTCTGTATGCAGGATAGAGGAAGAAGATGACTTTCACTATGAGCCAGAGAGATCTAGCTGCAGAGATGAGATAGCACTTGGATCTGTTTCACAGATTCTAAGAACCAGCTAGCCATCATATTTACCACAGCAGATTCCTTGTATCCTTCCTTGAGTATTTTACTATTTGAATATTGCTACCTAAATCAGTGGCTCAAAGAATTGAATCTTAAATCTAAAGATGCCTTTATCACATTAGTGCATTGAGGAAGCCCTTCAGCTGTCTTAGTAACTTCACCTTTATCCATCAAATGGACCCACTAGAAATATTAAAAATTATCTGATTGTAATCTCTAGACTCAAATATTATTCTTAGAGCTCTCTCTGTTCCTCATCATGAGCATATCCTGTATGACAATAATTTAGAAAAACTCAGTGATAGATTTCTAGTCTGACCAAATGGGCACACTAATTATCCATCTGTACATTTTTTATAGAATGTTTTATCTACGCAGTCTCTTTCCAAGACTGGCTGCTATTCTCTACACTTTTGCCTCAGGGACACTTTCCTTGGCCTCTCAATTGATGCAAAGAACCCTTCTTTTGTAACCCCATATTGCACAGTGCATCTCTTATGGCACTGATGAAAGTATGCATTGAGTCTGCCTATCTCAGAAATATCCATACTCCTTCATGGCAGACTCAGATTCTTAGAGTTCTTATTTCTTATATTTCACATGCATTTAACCAGTGTTGGAGTCAGGCATGGTTAGTACCTTATTTGTACTTTGTCACACTAAGGGACAAGGAGTTAGACTCCCTGTCAGACAGATTAATAGGGAAAGAGGGTAATGACCAGACAATAAAGGTGGCAAACTTTTAAGATGGTTGGCTTTTTTCTCACTATCCTGAACTGAAACAAGAGCATGGCAGCTTAAAACAAAGGCCTTGTGGGCTTTTTCTTCTGCCAGTAGCCCCACAGCTTATGGACTGACCCATTAAGTTCTAGGCTACATCAGTACACACCATTGGTGGCCAACCAACCACCTCATCTTTCTTCTAACTCATAAGCCCTAAGTCAGGGGAGGAAAATCTTCAGAGACTAAAACCCAACCTTCAGGAAGAGGCTGAAAATGTGGGCTTCCCAAGCCCCTGCTCTGCTTTGCAGGTCTTTTCCTCTGTCTGTCTTCTTCATAGACGTGCTTCCTTAGCCACAATAAATGTTCAACTGCTGAATCTGTCTGATTCTGTTTATGCTGTCCAAGATTTTTCAGCTGCTACTTGTCTTGTTGGGCTACAGATTTTTTCCCTGCCTTTTTATTCTTTAATTGGCAGAGAAAACAAACCTGATGAAGAGCCCTAGACTGTATCAACACCCTATCTACTGCCTCAAGGAAAGTCATTGAGGCACTCAATTAGAAAATCTTTCAGTGGTTCCCGTCAACCTCTGTATGTTCCCATATTCTTAGCAAAGAAGAAAATATCTATAAGCTATGACCATTCTGCCCTCATGCCTTCCTGACCTGTCCATACTGACCCTGCCTTCTTGTCACACCTTATCTGTCACATGTTCACTCCTCTTCCAGGGACCATTTTCTCTGCTCAGAATGTTCTTCTGCTATCTACATTCTTTGCTCTGCTCAAGTGTAGCTGCTCATTTTCACCCATTAGACAGGCATTTTAGGATCATCCTATATCATAATCGCTTCCTTGCATAACTGATCGGCCTTCCTGCTCATTTTCTCATACTTAGCCCTTCCTGAAATAGGATGTATTCAGTGGTATGCCCATTGTGTCTTCCCTCTTGCTATGGTAGCTCTCTGAGGGTAGAGACTTTGTTATGCTGTTCTATATCCAGCTATGACAACCATGTCTAGCACATAATAGGCAGTCAATAACTATTTTTTTATATATAATCAGTATGTGCCAATGAAATGAAAACACAAAGGGAACCCAAGCATGCAAAAGTGACTGTGTTTTTTTTTTTTTTGATATTGTTAACTAAAGGTAGCTTTTCCCATAGTCTTGTTCCTCTCTTCACATAAATAGACATTTAAATTAAATATAGATGCATGTTCCTGAATCTTCAGATCCAATATTGGTGCAATGGCATTAATAATAAAAAAGATGTCATGTCTGGCACTGTTTTGTGGAGAAGATTGAGAGAGATGAGAGGAAGATGCTGGAAATATTCCCCTCCAGCAATCCCACACTCCTCTTAATATTTCGCTATCTTGATAGAGGCATTTTATTCCTGGAAGCACCCTGACATTTACTCAGGATTGCCTGAATTTACTACTGCAGTTGCCAGAGAAAAATCTTTAGGTTGTAGAGGTTTCTCTTCCATAGAAATCTGGTCAATTTAGTTTATTAGCATCTTTTCCAGTGCCTGAACGTAAAATAGCTGATTTTAGTGTTTAGATGCTTGGAGGTGAGCTAACAAAGAGACCTTGGAAGCTACGGAGAACCTGGGGTGTCTCAGCAACATACAGTGGCTATAACATCAACATCAACACAAAAGCAGACTAACTCATTGGGAAAAAATGTTCTGTCTCTTATTTTTCAATTATCTTATGAGATTTGTGATCAGCAATTAATTAAAACAATTTTGTGATAAGTATGGAAGAATATCTGTTTCCATTCTTCTCCATCTTGGCAGTTGGTAGCTATGACTCATCTTTCTTAGAATAGCCTGTATTCTTTTTAGTTTATATTTTCTTGATTTTCTCACTTGTCTTCCCCTCATTCTTTTCTTTAGTTAATACTAAAAGGTTTTTGTGATTTACTGCCCCTTCTCCCTCTCTTTCTCCCTTCCTTACTCCTCAATCCCATTCTTTCTTCAGTTTCTCGAGTATCTTATATGACCCAGGATAGTTTGAATTCACTACATAGCCTAGGATGACCCTGAACTTCTGATACCTGTGACCTCCCAAGTGCTTTGATTACAGGAATGCACCATCAAATCTGGTTTAATGCAGCACTGGACATAGAATTCAGAGCTGTTTTCTTTCTTTCTTTTTTTTATACTCCATTTTTTATTGGATATTTTCTTCATTTACATTTCAAATATTATCCCCTTTCCTGGACCCCCCACCCCGTGAAATCCCTATCCCATCTCCCCTCCCCTGCTTCTATGAGGGTTCCTCTACCTACCCACCCTCTTCTGCCTCCTCACCCTCAAATGAATTCCCCAACACTGGGGCATAGAGTCTTCACAGGACAAAGGGCTTCTTCTCCCATTGATGCCCAACAAAGCCATCCTCTACTACATATGCGACTGGAGCCCTGTGTCCATCCATGTGTACTCCTTGGTTGGTGTTTAGTCCCTGGGAGCTTTGGGGGGTCTTGATGGTTGATATTGTTGTTCTTCTGAGAAACACTCTATAAAAGGAGTTGCATTTCAAGCCCTTCTCCCCCTTTTTGGAAAAAAATATCTGAGTCTGTAGAGAAGCTCTTAAGGAAATGCACTACCTGGCACCCGTGGACCAGTGAGTCTGTAGAGAAGCTCTTAAGGAAATGCCCTACCCGGCACCCATGGACCAGTATGTGCTTTGAGTCCTGCATGTGGATCCTTTCTACATGGTGAATTTCTGTTTGGCCATTATTCAATCTGCCAGTTAAGAATGAACACAATTGGCCCTTTCTTTGCTCATTGTGGGGTTGTTATATGGTCTGGTCACTTTGGAAAATAGTTTTAAAGTGTCTATGGTTTAAACTGCAATGATTATATAAATCCATAATCCCACTCCTAGCTATTTCCTGAAACAGTAAGTCAATGTTTCCATAACAGGTCTCCATGTAATCCTAAACTGTAAAGCTCTCAAATATTTATTGACAACTGAATACATGAGCTAATTGTGGCATAGTCATGTAATAGAAGAACACTGAGAGCAAAACAAACATGTGCAGATCTTCACATCCTCTGTCCAAAAAGAACTTCTACCTCTTTAAAACTCTATTGAGAGTTTAGCCATCAGGAACATTTGAGAAACCTTTATTGCATTTCCAAGAACAAACTCTGGATTCCAGCCCTGGTTCTTTATCACTCTTCCTGAGAAATCTCAAGGATGTCTAAGGCGATGAAAATGTTGGATGTGTATGAATTACACAGCATGCCTGACATTTCAGTTCTTAGCACAGTTCCAGGTGCACAAGAGACACATCATAAATATTTATTGAATAACAGGATATGCCTTATACCAGTATGATAAATGCATAATCATTTTATCACCACTTTAATAAATAGGAGGTTGAGGTCAGAGAGGTTAAGTAACTTTTTTTCAAAATCTCTGAGCTAATAATTGACAGAGCTAAGTTTTAAGTCCAGGTCATTGGCATTAGTTTGTCTATTAAATTAAATTTTGATTTAATATAAAATATTCAGTTTCTCGCTTGGATTCTATTGTATCCCAGTACCCACAATAACTTAAAACATGAGCAATTATTATAAACGTTCAACTTATACAGAAATATAGAAAATAGTGGTATAACTTAGTGTACAGTCTGAGATTATTTACTCTGTCACAATAGGAGTTAGCATTTGTGCTTTTGCATGCGTGTGTGAGCTTCTGTGGATTAATCCCATGCCCTGTGCATGCGTAAGCTAAGCACATGCTTTACCATTGAACTAACACTTAAGTTCTCATACTGTAGTAGCTGTCGTCATCATCATCATCATCATCATCATCATCATCACCATCACCACCATCACCATCACCACCATCATCACTATCACCAATACCATCATTATGGTCAAATTCTTTGTCATCTGTGTCTTACAGGTAAAAGAAAATGAAGTTCATGTAGGTTTTCCCAGACATAGAAATAGACCCAAGATTTCAGATCTCTCAAAGTCATTAACATGCATTTTCTTATCCGTCTATCCATCCATCCATCCTTCTCCAGAATTAGCATTTTGCTTGTAACACAGATGACAGATTACATTGCTTTAGGTGATGTTCTCATCTCTATTATAACACATGTGGTTGGATCATACAGATTAATAGAATGAAAGAAATGCATACTTTTTTGTGTGTGTAAGATGAAACTTCAGTTTACATTTTATTTAAAATAGAAATTATTTTTCTAGATTAAAACAATAGAAATAATGGTAGACAAAACACTCCAGTAGATTAAGGAACTCGCTGCCAAGCTTGCAGATCTGAGTTCCATCTTTGGGAATCACATGGTAGAAGAAAAAAAATCCAATTTTAGTAAGGTGTGTTCTGGCTGTGGCATGCACATATCCCAAATAATAAACAAACAAACAAATGTAATTTAAAACTTAGAAGAACAAGAAAAGAATAACAGACAAAAAAACCAAAACAACTGAATGTTTTAAATTTATTTTTGTAAACCCAAGTTAGGTGGATTTAACATTAGAAATTCATGTCACATTTATCCAGTTAAGAAACACATAAGGTTAGTATCTTCAGAAAGCCTTCACATCAATTTCATCTATGTTATTTTGTGTTTCTTTTTCAACTGAAATTTTTTTTGGCTAAGTTAAGCAAGATATCATCAAAATTTCATCTTTGACTCACTCAATGTTTAAAGAGCCCAGCCAGTCATGCAAGTCTTCCCCAAGGACTGTGTGATGCTGGTTCAGTTGGAATGGAAATATCCAGAGCAGCTAAGAAGAATCTCTGATCAATGTGACATAAAGACGGAGGAGACTTTAAAGAGATAGTAGTTTATTCTTCAAGTTGGCATGCATCCCTGGGATCCAGATCTCATATTTGGGCCAAGATGCTCAGATTAGAGTAAGTTTAGAGGACTGTAGGTTGATTAAAAGGTTTCAGTGAGGAAACTAATTAAGCATGCCTCTAGAGCAAATAAAATGTACTTCACGGTGGCTTGACATTTCACTTCAGGGAGAGAATTGTTGCATATCTATTATATACATGTGTTTTTATATACATCAGTTTTTAGCAGATTGATTTTATAAAGTCAAGAAAAAAAATCTATAAATGTTTCCTGTTTAGATTGTAGAACCTCTGCCATTTTGCTGACTCAGGTGGTATGGCTAACATTACAATGTCACACAAAGATTTCTTGTGCTTTGCAAATGGACATATTTTTTATATATTCATTACAATGTGCTTTGCCTTGTTAGTAAACTAAGTGGGCAAGAGTCCTTTCATTACAGCATCTAGCCAAACCATCTCATTTTTCTTATTTCCTAGAATGCTGTGCAACAGGCTCGAAGAAAATACATTCCACTTCTCCACATTATTTTTAAATTTATGTACATATTCTTTCCATTATGAAGGCAAATTTTTCCTTAAAATCTATAACTCAGGACAATCATTTTGCCTATCAGATATGCAACAAACTTTTTATTTATAACTTAGCCACTATATTTTGAATCTGAAATGTCTCCCAAACACTTATATATGAGGTATCTATTCTACATTATTCCCAATTTATATTTCTTTTAATAACTGCATGTGAGAAGTATTATTATTTTACCTTTTAATACATGGTACATGTGATCATGGGCTAGAGCAGCCAAAATTGTGAATTACTTTGACTAACTCTTGGACAATAGTTGACACTAAATTTCTTTAAGTCCTTAAAAGAACTTAAAATTCTACATGCGGAAGGTCAACTTGACAGGTTTCTGGGGGCTTCCTACCTAAGAATGTGCCAGAGACAATTCTAGTGCTGAAATCTGCCTCTGTCTCCAGAGAGGGCAGGGGATTTGGAAATGCTGAGCATCAGAGACATCATCCTGAAGTTGTGTTAATTCATTCAAGAGACTCCTAGAGTCAGGAAGGTATGACTAGACAAACCATCCCCCTATGCTTCAAAATTCATCTTCTCTTGAAAGATTTAGTGTAAAATAATCTAGAAATTAAACAAGATTAGAAGTATTCCAGGGAACGTGTCCAGGACCTGTCTTCCTAATGGTTACATTGGGCAGGATGATATGGGCTTAGTGGTTTAAAGGATGTCAAAAGATTATATAAATTATCTGTTTTGAGAAAGTTGGAAATAAGGGCTCACATTCTTCAAGAAGCAGGAAAAGAAATGTCAGAAGCATATGCTTTAGTCACTGATTGCTGTGTTTCCTGGGAGATTTCTCATCCTGGGTGCAGCAGGTTCTTCCGTGTGGGGCCCTTCACCACTTACAGTTTCTACTGCTTTTGATACCAGAGGCAGTAAAGTATAAAGGTTTCAATGATAACCAAAGTGGAGGCAGTGAGTATAGAACAGGGAGAAAATATCTCCCTGCTTTTCTGGTTGGGAGGCAGTAGACTGCTCCTTTATTTAAAATGAATATTTGTCTCAGTGAGCTGCAGGTAGAGCCTCTCAGAGGATAGCCATGCCAGGCTCCTGTCTGCAAGCACAAGATGGCATCAGTAATAGTGTCAGGGTTTGGTACACTCCCAAGGGATGAATCCCAAGTTGCGCCTGTTACTGGGTGGCCTTTCTTTCAGTCTCTGTTCTATTTCTGTCCCTGCATTTCCTTTAGACAGGCACAATTCTGGACTAAAAAGTTTGAAAGTGGGTATGTGGTCCCTTGTCCTCAACTGGGAACCATGTCTATCTGCTGGAGGTGGTGTCTTCAGGTTCTATCTCCAAACTGTTGATGCCATCCTTACTGAGTCCTCGTAGCCTCTCACATCTCAGGTCTCTTTGAGTTTCTAGAGGTTCCCCCTGCCCCCAACTCCCACTGCTACATATTTTGATTCATTCTCTTGGTCCTCTGGGCTTCTTTCCTGTCTGCCCTCATACCTGATTCTGTCTTAATCCCCACCTCCCACCAAGATTCCTCCCTCCCTCTGCCTCCCATGATTATAATTACAGCCAACCATTGGACTGAAGTCAGGGATCCCTATGGAAGAGTTAGGGGAAGGACTGAAGGAGCTGAGGGGGATTGCAACTCCGTAGGAAGAACAACAGTGTCAACTAACCCAGATACCTCAGAGGTCCCAGAGACTGAACCAAAAGCCAAGAATCATACATGGGCTGGTGCGCGGTGCCAGGCACACGTGTTGTGGAGGACTGCCTTGTCTGGCCTTAGTGGAAGATGATGCACTTAATCCTGTCGAAACTTGATGCCCCAGGAAGAGGGGTTCTGGTGGGGGTGAGGTAAGAGAGAGTGGGTGGGTGGGGAAACACCCTCTCGTAGGCAGCGGGAGTGGGGACAAGGAAGGGAACAACTTTTGGAATACAAATAAATAAAATAATTTAATAAAGGATAATATTTGTATTAATTCTTTGAGAAGTTCAGACACTGTATTTAGATCATACTCATCCTCCAGTTCTTCCCCGATCTCCTCCCACTGCCTACCCACCTAACTTTGGGCTTCTTCTCACTCTTTCAAACTTATTGAGTCTAATTTGTGTAGCTCAGTTACTTTTGAGGGTAACACCTGCCCTGGGGCATGATTGAGGGCGTTACATTTTTAAAGAGAACTGACTCCTCCTTCCCGCCCTGGGAGCTATCAAGTGCCACCAGCTCTTCAGCTAGGGTTGGGATTTTGTACTCACTTCCCCCATTCTATGGAAGAGCTTTGTCCAGCTTGGCTGTGGGAGACATTTTTTTCATGCTGTTACAACTACTAGGAGTTCATATGTGAAGCTCTTTTGTTATGTTCATGGTATGTATGTTTTTTCTAGTAATCTATTACCTACAACTCTTTAAAATTTTTCTGCCGGCTCTCCCTACTTAAAAAAAGTTAAATGAGCCATATAACAAAGCTTTAAGTTCTGGTTTAGGTAAGGTTAACAAGTCTTCATATGAGTTCGAAGAATTATGTAGAGATCAAGTCAGTTTTCAAAACATTTGGAAGATGATTTGTTTTTGAAATCCTAGAGATCTAACTAAAAGCTCAGGACATGCTTGACAAGTGCTCTAGCACTATGAAGCTATGACCTTCCACCCCAGTCCTTTGTTCTTGTTTTATCTTTTTAAATATGTTCTTTAACAAAAAGCTTACTTCTATTGAGATAATAGATGATTGACAGCTTAATAGTTACTGCTGTAAAACTATGTTTTCAATTTCTTTACCAAGGTTTTAAAATCTTAAGACAAGATTTCATTATGGAGAGCCCAGACTGGCATTGAACTTGCTGTCTGTCTCTGCCTTCCTTATACCAGGATTACAAGCATTTACTACCACACCCAGACTACTTTATTGAAATTCAATCTTCAAGAAATAGACTAAAACAACGAATGACCATTAATCTCATTAAGACACTAGATTGTATTTATTTACTATAGTGTACATTTACACCGTATTATGACACATTGTGTGATTTTCATTTATATACCAAATATTAAAATATCTACCATGTGTTCATTTACTAATTTTGATTTCTTTCAGTAATTGTATAGCTCTCTTAAAAGATGGAACCATGGAGGCAAAGAGAAAGATTATATATAAGAGCACACTATTCTTAAGTGCTTATTAGAAGTTGATTTTCCTAGGCTTCAGTCCACAGATAGAGTTTGAAGTCTCTATCAGGCTGTCATATGTAGTTAGATATGAAGAGGGAAATGAGGTTGTTAAGAAAATAAGAGAGATGGAAAATTGCAGTCAATTTGCAGTGCAGACAAGTAGACGTATGAAGGTCCCATTGAGTCTGGCTCCGTCAAAGTCTTTATGAATTAATTATACATTACATGATTACTTAATCACTAACTTATAAATGTACTCACCTTTTGACTTTAACGCTTAGTAAAGTCACATACATAGTCTCAGATGAACTATCACTCAAGTACGCTTGATTACAAATAACAAATTGATTCTAGAAATCTGAAATGCTTCACTCTCCTCTGGCCTGTACTCACCTGTGACAGGTTGCTTTTGAACTTGTAGACTGTGCACATGCAGTAATCATGTAAGTATACCAGGATCCTGTGAATAATAATGACTTCAGTGACAACAGTGGTATTATTTTGATTTTGAGTTCTATTTCTATTTCATATTTATAGAGCTTGGTGCCAATTTTGTAAGATGAAGGCTATTGCACTTTGGAGTTTCTGGTTATTCTTTCATTTCCATTTGACCTGGGCCACACAGTCATATACTTATATAGTCAGTGGCAAATAGTCCTCTGTTCCCAGACTACATGGTGTCACTTCCTATAGTTTCATCTACTTAGAAAAATGTGACAGGAGGCTCTCTATTTAATATGCCTCTATGAAATTCTTAATGTTACATTTCCAATTCTGATTCTAAGTTTGGGTGAAAAGAAAGATTTGAGGATAAAAACCAGATATTGTATGAAATGTTGCTCCCGTTTGGTGTTCTGCTCACTCTATGATCTCATTTATCTTGTTAGGAAGCAGTGCTTATGATGAATTTAGATACAGGGCTACAATGCCCAGCAATTTGTTCTGTGATATAAGACACAGAGAATTTCAAAGTGAAAGAAGATTGGATCAGGCTTAACTTGGAGAAATGGCAAACTCTTCCTTCTTCTGTAGTAGGTAGAAGAAAATGTTTGCAAGTGAAGACGTTTGTGAGAGTTCCGAGGCATAGATTCAGTAATGGAGGACTGTCTACGTGGTATACACACCTCTACTTGGTATACCAGTTCAGAAGCCAGCTATAGCTGCTTAAATGCTAATGGATGACACTAAAAAATAGAGATGGTCTCAGATAGGAAAGAACATGTACTGGCTTTCATGAATCCAGAAGGCTCCATGCAAGTTTCCAAAGGAAAGAAACAAATAACTGTCCTACCCCTGCTATGAAGCCTATGAACCCTAACAATGGCTAGCATGGTGTGATAACCTCAAGGGTGCAGTAGTGGCACATATACCTTGTTAGTAACCAACAGCTCTCTAACTAGAGGGACTTAGGCCCCTTACATATATGTAGCAGATGTGCAGCTTGTTCTTAATGTGGATCCTCTAACAATTGGAGCAGGGGCTGTCTCTGACTCTGATGTGTGCACTGAATTCCTTTCCCATAGCTAGGCTGCCTCATCTGGCCTCAGTGAGAGAGGATGTACTTAGTTACGCTGTGACTTGACGCACCAGGATGGGTGAGTCTCTCCTTCTCTAAAGAGAAGGGTAGGAGAGACATGGGGAGAGGAGGTATAAGGATGGGATGGGGGAGAGAAAGGTGAGCTCTGCTATCAGCCTATAAAGTGAATAAGTAAACAAATTAATGGAGAAGAAAAAAGGAGCTAAATTATTCCTAGTAGTAGAAAGCTAGTGAACTACCAAAGGCTTGTAGAGTCACAGATCTTGGATAAGAATTTATGACCACCACTTTGCTAAGCAACGTAATCCCTAACTATATTCTAAATATTTGTCTTTATACCACAAATAAATGTAGTACTCACCCCTCATCAGGAAAACTTCTCTTTACAACAGACAGAGACCACTACAGAAAATGACAACCAGTCAAAATGCTGAGTTGTACAGTTCCAATCCTATAGATATATCTACAAAACAGCTCAAGCACCTAAGTAAGGGGCAGGGATCACTGTGGAAAGGGAGCGGAGAGGGTATAAGAGCCAGAGGATCAGGGAATTTGCTGTGAAATCTTGTCTCCTAAGAATGTCAGAAGCTATAACCACAATATCTTACCAACTTTACTGCCTAAACAGGAGCTGAACAGATACAACACCAATAGACATACCAGGGTGGGTGGGGAAAGCCCATGAGACCTCAGCCCTACACAGAGAATTTCAGGCATTTTGAGAGTGGGAGAAATAGTCTTCCCTGGACCAGAGTACACCAATTGCATATCAAGTGCAGTGGTCATCTCTGAAAACATGCATACAAGGAACATTATACAGACCAAGCAGGTTGTATTTAGGATATATATTTAATATGTATGTAACAGCAATTGATGACAAATGAGACCATGAGTTTGAAACAGAGCAAGGAAAGATATTCGGAAAGGTTTGGAGGGAGAAAAGAGAAAGGATCAATGATGTAATTTTATATTATAATATCAAAAAATAAAAGAAATATTTTAAGTAAAAACAAATGAGAGAACTGGGAGATGGCTCACAGTGCAAAGATACTTGCCACCACATCTGATGGTCTGAGTTTGATCTCTAAGACCTAAGGTGTATTAAGAGAGAATCAAGTCACCTGGTTTGTCCTCTGACTTCCACACTATGTCAGCCCTCTAACTTCCACTACGAGGTGATGGCATGTATTTATTCTCTACTTCATGTGAGCATTTGCATGTATGTATGCACGCGCACACACACACACACACACACACACACACACACACACACACATATACACACACACACCAAAAACTCTGAGATAATTGTAAGAAATTAATAAAATAACTAGAAAAAATGAATGGGTGTTTGGTACCCACTTCTGAGTACCCCTCTGGAGGCACTCCTTTCTGGGTACCCTTCCGGAGTCTGGGGTTGAGAAGCCAGAATGATACTCAGAATTAACATATCAAATAAATACCTGAAGACATTGTTGCATTAGAGAATCTTGGGATGTTAATCAGCAGGAGCCAGGGCTCTTTGACCACTTTTACGTATCTCTAATTTCTAGGATCCCATAGCACTGAATTTATGTGGCTTCCATTTGGCCTTGTGGTGCTTCTACTGGACTTCCACATCACTGGTCTCTTGGGTCATAAACATCTCTGATTTTCCCCTATTGCACAATAGTTTCATCATTTGACTCCTGTGAGAGAAGTAGAAGTTTAATGGCTGAGGAAGACCATCCCAGCGCCCAAATTAAATGATGATGTGATCTTATATTCTGCCTGTTTGTTGTTGGATGTATGCTTAGCAATTATATTCTGGCAACCTTATCTGAGCCCTCTATGGAACTAACCTGGTAATACTCATGTTCTTGGTCTGAAGTTTGACATTGACATGAGAACTTTAAAGGCATTAGGTCCCTCTAACGTTATCCCGGCCACCAGAATCACAACTTAGTCCTGCAACCATGAACCAGTCATCGGGAGGGTGGAATTGGGTTTAAACCCTCTGCTTTGAAGGTAGAAACTGCCAAGGCATCTTTAAAGGACTCATACAGACTAGAGTACTGCTTGCCCTGACTATCTTTTCCAGGAAGGGAGAATTTGCAACGAAGCCCTTTTATGCCTGGTCACATTCTCCGCTAAACCCCATCTGA
Source organism: Uromys caudimaculatus (assembly GCA_028551405.1). NCBI lineage: Eukaryota > Metazoa > Chordata > Mammalia > Rodentia > Muridae > Uromys > Uromys caudimaculatus. Next base: position 113,837,954 of record CM052703.1, on the reverse strand, counting down.
GAGGACCAGGCTGCAATGTCTCATATTTATTTAGCACTTGTCTCCCAGGAGCGCACACATGCTGCAGATCTGTTTTAAGATATCATTACTTCTCACGGGTTCTTTTATTATTTAAGATTTCACAGAAGTTCTACACCAATACGTAATTGCTGAAAACCATATTTTAAAAATACATATGTGCCATATGACTTTCTGCCTTAATAGTTTTATCCCATAAACATTCATGCATATACCTATATAGGTATATATAAAACACATAAAATACCTATAACCTATATAAAGAACAAACACCTCATATGCACCTGTATTTATCAACGTTTTTTTCAGTACCTCCCTTTACTCTTCAGTGCATCATTTTTTTCCCTTTGCAAAAAATTTCATCTCTTTTTATGGCAGAAATTCCCACAGCTATACTTTTCATTGGCCTATTTATTTCTCACATGCCTGTGTTGGCAGTTACTTCATAGTGATCAAACTACTACTACAGAATCCCCTGCATGACAGCCACACAAACCCTCCCCACTTTACACAGGCCATGGAATGTCTTAGATGTGTGGTCTTCTCATTACTTAGACAATCATTTATAATTCCTCCTAGCTTGAACAGTTGAATAATAAAATAAGATAAGATAAAATAAAATAAAATAAAATAAAATAAAATAAAATAAAATAAAATAAGGGTTCAGGCTGCATATGTTCCAAAAGTTTGTGTCATTTGTGTGTCAAGAAAATACACAAAGGAATTAGATAGATCTGGCTTCAAATTTTACAATTATCTAAGCACTCAACTTTTCTGAACCGCTGCTGGTAAGGTGTGAGAAGGTTTTGAGATAACCTTGTATTGCATGGGCAGTAGTGTGATGGAGTAATGAATGGATGCTAGCTCTCTTACTAGCAGCCGTGCTCATGGTTAAGGAGACACACTCAAGTCCTAGCATGAGCTGTAGTGCCTTGATGTTCTTTTCTGACTCCAACAAGAGACTTTAATTTCTTTACTGCATCATTCTGCTAACTTATACCCCTTTACAAATGTTCCTTTGTTGCATTAACCAGCATTTCTCTACCATTTTTACTATATGCCCCTGAAGATAAGGGTGTGGTCTGAGTTATTATGGAGAATTTGCTACCCTATGAGGTACTTGGGTATTTCATACTGAGGTCTTGGACAAAAATTGCATGTCAGTTTTCCCACCTGTCACAGAGGAAGAAAGACACACAGGCTTTAGTCACTTTTTACGCATGGCTACTGAACTGGATCTTTAGTCACACCTTGTAAGTTCTGACTTTCAGAATGAAACTCTTGCAACTCTGAAAAGTCTCTAAATTCTTAGCATGCTGAAGCTGTTAACGAAGCTCCTTATCAGGGGTAGTTTGTAGACCCTACAGTCATGATCTGCACTGAGAGTGTGGATTCCTCATTTTGTTTCTGGGTCATGTACAGGGTATATCCATTTTTTTTTCCCAGAGAGGAACGTGTACACACCTGTGTATACTCCAGATTTAATTATTGTCTCTCTTTTTCCAAGTAGCAACTCATTTCTTGAATCTCTTGAATAGTCTTAAGTGTTCTCATTATGAGCCCTTGCTGGGCTTTCAAAATGGCACTTCCATTCTGAGCTGTCCTGATGTTGGATAAACAGTCATTAACAATACCTTATGTATTTGCTTCATTCAATTGTGATCATATTTATGGCCCTTTTTTGCACCACTAGCATTTCTTAGCTAATAATCAACTAATCACAGTATGTAAAGGGTGTTTTGTGCAATAACTGTGAGGGGGTGTGGAGAAATTAGGAAAGATGGGTTATCAATATTCAAAATGAATGGAAACAGATTTTTTTGTCTCCTTTCCTCAAATCTATTTTTTGCTACATGAAACAGGGAAGACAGAATTGTGATTGATTCTTTCCTTTAACGGCATATAATTGACAAAGGTCTGTGCATTTATTGTGCACAATGTGATGTCTTAATGTCTGTATTCACTGTGAAGTGAACAGCCCAATCAAACTAATCAATGTAACCAACAGCTCATATGGTTATTCTTTTCCTGATGAAAACATTCAAGACCCACCCTATACAGAACTTTCAAGGATACAATGCATTATTATAACTACAGGCACCTGTGCTGATACAGCTCCCACTGGGTACTATGCTTCTGGGTGTGGCTTTTCAAGAGGCCATATATATATTATATCAGGCATTATTGTCCATTTGTGTTTCGCTCATTTTCACTTCACTTGCTCTCCAGTTCGTTTATGTTGTCTTACATGGCAGGATCACCTCCTTTACCAAGGCTGAATGTATATATGCATTGCAGTTTCTTTAGTATTCTTTCTGTGTCTTGGCTCGAATATTGTGAAAAAATTACATATATATATCAGTTTATCTGAAAGATATTTGAATTTTATATATAATATATATATTATATATATATATGACCAAATAATACCATATATATCGTCATATAGTAGTCTTATTTTAGTGTTTTTGAAGAGTCTCCATTTTTTATTAATAATTGCTCCAATTAATGTTCAGTGCAACAGTGTATAATGGATTCCTATTCTCTACCACTTCTCCAAAACCAGTTATATTTTGTCTATTTGATAATAGCCAATCTCCTAGGTGTGAGGTGATATTTTACTGTGATTTTAATTTGAAAATTTCATGTGATTAGTAATGTTGAATACCTTTTTAAAAATATACATTTGGGCTATTGTCATGTTCTCTTTTGATTACTATCTATTTATATTAGTAGCTCATTAAAAATCTGTCCCTTTTGCCTTAATATTGATTTTCTTGAATTTCTTAAAAATATCTAATATTAACCCATTACTAGATGTATAGTATATATAGTATTCTTATATTGTATGTTTTTCCCTTTTGTTAAATATTCCTTTGCATTGCAGAAGCTTTTTAGATTGGTATAATGTGTTTTTGCTTCCAATGTCTGTGTTTCAGAGTCAAAGCCCTACAAACTGTTATTCAACTTGTTTGCAGGAAGCTTTTTGTACATATGCACTTCTAATAGCTTCTGGTCTTAATTTTAATTCTTTAATCCTTTTTGCGTTATTTTATCATATGTTATCACAGACAAGGGTCTTGTTCTTGTCCTCTGTAAGTAAATAGCTAGTTTAGTGCACACTTCATTGATGGAACTGTCCTTTCCCCCATTGTAATGCTCTTGGGTTTAATATTGAAAATCAAGAGAACAAGAGGTTCTGCATAGAGCCCAATTCCAGTAACAGTATCATTTCAGAATTATTGCCACAGATTGGGAATGAATAAATATGTTGTTTATGTCACCAAGGGTCTGGAACACAATTCCAGCAGCCTTAGAAAACCTTATAGGTCACTAAATATTTGTATCAGAAGGACCAAGTGCTGAGTTGCTGAGCTTTGCTGATTACAATATCTGGCTAACGCTTAAAATCTCTGTGCTTTTATGGGATTAGGGTAGAGTGTCCTCTTCAATTCATGTGACTGGCTAGTCAATTGATAGTTTCATTTATTGATTAATTTATTCAATAAGTGTACACTGATTTCTTTCTGTGCTTTAGCTACTGTGGGAGGAAAATGTCTTCCTTGACATTAAACAATTGTTTTAAGTGGAGCATTTCCTAACATTAAGCAATTTTACAGCTAATTAAGAGACCCATTATTACCATGATTCGTTAAATTTTATTTTATCTGATTATAAATATTCTAATTGGAAAAATGCTAATTGAGAACATTTAGGAAATACAGATTGGCAAAAATAATGAAATAAAAATAATTCACTATTCTGACACCAAGATTTAATCACAGTTAATATTTAATGGTTTCTTTCCACCCATTTTACAAATATCTGTGTTTATAAAAAGGCAAATAATGTATAATCTTGAACATTTTATGGTTCACAGATCATATAAAATTCTATTACAATTACTTTATCAGTCCTTTTTAATGAACATTAGTCTGGCTTTGTAGCATTTAGGTTTCAGCCAATTTTCTTATTAATACGAAGATGTTCTTTCTTGTTATTTTGAGCATCATATCAGAGTATGAGAAAAATCAAGGACAGTCAAGTCACAGAAACATTCAAGCTAGCAATGAGAAAAGACAGGGGTCAAATTCTAGTTAGGTGTTACAAAGATTATCTATCTATCACTTGTCTATCTATCAAATAGTTATCTATTTTCTATCATACATCAATATATCATATATCTCTAATTAATTAGCTTTGATTTTTGATAAAGTTAAAGTTAAAAATATGTACAGCAGTCATAAGAAAACAGAAGTGCCTATAGATTACTTCTGTGAGTTGACAACTGTTAAAGTTTAAGCTCCTAAACTTCCATTATTAAGTGTGTACTATGTATATTATTTGTCTGGTATTTTTGAAAGATCATGTAGTATAGCTTACTTAATTTGTATATTTTCCTCATGTCAAAACTATTCCTTTTTTTTTTTGAGACAGGGTTTCTCTGTGTAGCCCTGGCTGTCCTGGAACTCACTCTGTAGACCAGGCAGGCCTTGAACTCAGAAATCCACCTGCTTCTGCCTCCCAAGTGCTGGGATTAAAGGCATGTGCCACCACTGCCTGGTGTCAAAACTATTCTTATGAGTCATCCTTCTTAATGTGTGGTAAAAATTTTGTCACAGAAATAAAAAATGATGTATTTGGTCATATGAATTTTCCAAATGGTGGTGTTCACATTTATGCCATGACCATGCTGTGTTTTGGATCTTAGTGGAAAATGTTTCTTCACTCTGGAAAATGAACACTACTGTGGCCAATATTTGCCCATCCCACCTCAACATCCTTTCCCATATGGGAATTCTGAGTCAAGCCTTTGGTTAGTTTCCTTTCTTAATGCTTAAGTACCCTTGTCCTGGGTGAGTACTCTGCATTTCATCAGGATTAGTATGTGCTGTTGGACTACAGGTAAGGTACCATACTATACTTGGGGTTCACACTAAATGATATTTTAGCTGATCTTGGCACTGCAATGAAAACAATGAGGTAACTGTGATATAACAGAGAGAATGGAAGGTTTGCTTCACTAACTACCATTTTGGTTAGAAATATATCTATTGATATCATGTTGTATACTTTAAATATACACAATGACATTTATTTAAAACAAAAAGAGTGCATATTAGCAGCATTCAAAATGCTTTACCTTTTGAGTCCCTGTGCTAGGGTCCAGGATTCTGGTTCCCTTTATCATGCTGATAGAGATTTATGGTGAAAATCTTATTAAGAGAACTTGTGCCAGAAATGATTCAATTCTATGATAATTTGGAAGAACTTGTAAAACACTATAAATATATGCCCTCTGGTACTATGTAAAGATAAACATGATGCTATTCTTTTAAAAAGTACATAGTAGTAGAGAGAGATAAAACTTACACATACACATGAATAAACTCACATAAGAGAGGGGAATAGTTTGGGATATCTTCTCATAGATCAAAGGAGGGAGGAGGTTAAGCCAATACTGTCTTGAAAGATATGACTAAGAAAGAAGCTTGAAAGGCTACATGGGATTTTAATAGCTGGAGGTCAAAGGCTGAGGGAATAACATGGGGGAAAGGGCATAAGGTCAGAAAGGTTCCATATTTTTTGTTAAATGTAGATGATATTGTCTGGTTGATATCTAGGGTAGATGTGAATGTCTTTGTCCACCCTTCTAAGAGCTTTGAAGCTTGTTCTAATGCAAAGTGCTACAAAAGCATTCCTGCTTTACTTTTCTGCTATTTAATGCAGGTGACTATTTTTCCATGGTGGGAATTTTCAGTCAAAAAAGAGGGTCCATGATGAAAGAGGAAGAAGAAAAAAGGGCATAAAACACGGAGTAAAATAATATCCATGAGACTGAACTTGTACAAAGGAATGGATAGAGAGTTAGAGAGAAATGGTCAAAAAATGGTCATTCCAACTTGGTCCTTTGATACCTTTAGATGGCCTCTTTGTGGATTTCACAAAGTGGAAACCTCCATTCATTAAACACTTTGTTGTTGTTGTTGTTATTATTATTATTATTATTATTATTATTATATACTTTCTTGGCTTTTCATTTAATGCCTAACCATTCCCTAGTTTCCATTGATGATAGCATAGTGTGAGTCAGGAAGTCAAAGTATGTTGAGGTCCTGTATCTTGTTCCAAGTCACATAGTTTTTAGTTATCTATCACAATAAAATTTACATCAGTCATTCCAAAATTTGTGTTCTCCCTACTTCTTATTTTGAATCTCTAGACCACCTGGATTTAGATAGATAGCCTAGTTCTCTTAATTTTTCCTTCTGAGCCTTAAGGCATATTTTGTTTGGGTTGACATATGCAATAAATGGCCAAGAGAATTACATGCCTTGTACCTTATATTTTGCATGTTCTACAAACCTATCATCTTAAAGCAAGATAGAATTCCGGTCAACTGGTTCATTGGTCACTCTAGCTGAAATTCCCATTTGGCACGTCTGAAAAATAGTCTTTGCTTTAAAACTTTACTGAATGATATATTTTATATAGCTGAGATGTAGAATCAAGACAGAAAGTTATCTTTGCTTCTAGGCACGTTCAATACTGATGGAAAAAAAGCAATACATAGGTGCATGTAGAGGTAAATCCACCTCACACTGTGTTGTTTGTAGCCTTGGCCATTCTTCTCAGCCTAGCATCTCTCATGCTAAGGAGAGAAAATTGATACATTCTGACCCATCATTACATTGAGTTAATCTACTTTGGCAATCTATTTATAATCCTTTTCAACTCCTTAGAGGAAAGAGGCAATATGAATATAAAATAATGAAAGGGCTTCAAGCATTTTCTGAATGCCCAGGTGTAGTATGAGGCTTAATGAATTTGTGTTAGTGAAATATTCTGAGATCCCAGCTGAAGGGAGCTAGAGAGTGCAAATGGTTATTAATTATTATTATTATCGACTCCTACTCAGAGTCACGAAGACTGATGTCTTCTGCCATGCGTTATCCACAGGAGTATACCTGCAGGTGCCAGTCCAGTGTGCAATAAATATCCAATCCCTCAGAAGGATTAACTCTACATTATTTTTAAAAAATTCATAACATTCCATAATCTATTTGGAATGAACTCTTTCCTTCTCCTATTTTACATGCTGACTTTTGATCTCTAAAATTAAAAAAAAAAAAAAAAAAAAAGAAAGAAAGAAAGAAACGCACTCAAACCCTGCCTAAACTCTGTCTTTAAATATTGGAAAGCAATGCAAAGAGACCTTGCTTGGCTTTGGGTCAGTAAAATAAGCAGAGGGAAGGAAGGAGAGTGTTTCTGTTCCTCATGGTTGTCTGTGGCATACTTTACCTGTGTTGTGTCTGTGGGCATGGATTTACCTATAAACAATGACACCCACAGTGGCTCTATAGAGTCAAGAAAAATTTCATGAGCTGGACATGGTAGAGTAGTCTAGTAATTATAGTTCTTGGGGGAGGGAGACAGGGAAATTACTGTGAGTTTAGATCCAGCCTGGACTACATAGTGAGAGGTTGAAGAAATTAATAGAAAAGTAAATTAGGGGCTGAAGAAATAGCTCAGCTGAAAAGATTTGCTTTGCAAGCATGAGAACTTGAGTTCAGCTCCCAGACCACCTGTTAAAGAGAAGTTGGAAATGGTGTTGCGTGCTTGTAAGTCCAGCACTGGAGAAAGCCCTACCTAGAAAAGAAAAAAGAAAAAGTGGCACGCCCCTTTGTACCAGTAGTCTGTGATTTGGTCTAAATAAGTGAGGCAAGACTCTGAAAGTTGTTTGTTTGTAACCCACACATAAATGTGCACAAACATGCATGCGAACCCACAAGAGAGCACACATGCATGTATCCACAGATCCTTTCTGCCAACAAGGTAAGTTAAAGTTTTGCTGACCATTTTATTTTACATAGTTGTTGTTCCAACAACAGCCTCATCAGAAACCACAGTACATTCTCTCTGTTTTGGGTTTGTACTTGCCCCAAGGAAGGAAGGGCAAAGAGCTGATGACTGTTTAATTCTGCCCAATCACTGTCTGTTGTCACTGGCTGAGGAACACAATGGGAAGAGCTGGGCAGATGGAATGGTTCAAGCGCATCCCAACAGTGATTACAGAAAAGTTTCACGGGCTTCTGAGATATAAACATGCAGCAGTTAAAATAAACAAACTTCTACATCCCTGCAATTATTGCTCGCTGATGCAGATGCAGCTTGAATGAATCCCAGCTCATCCCGGATGCTGTTATGATTTGAAGAAGTGGACTGTCTTGCTATGTTACTCAGAGAAGAAGCCATCAATGGTCCATGGAATGTTCTTGGGACAATATTCTCCAGGTTTTCCAGTCTAATTTTAAAGAGCATTTCCAATCAGGTTAACAAGGACCTGCTGATCCAATGCTGTAGTGTAAGTTTGTTTACATCATTCTCCTGAAGTGTCTCTGTGAAGAGCGGTTTTCATCTGCTAGCCTAGCCCACTGCAGCCTGCTAGAACAACATCTGGCTTTAGCAGCTGCCACAAGAGGAAGAACACTTTCTGTCCCCTGCAGCAAGTAGCAAGTGTGTGTAATTGAGAACCTGTAATTGTAAGAACATGTAGACTTTCACAGAAACTGTGAGCGAAACTGAGAAGAGAGGAGAAAGCCATCCAGCTTTTGTGTGACTTCTGAGAGAGTGTGAGAGAGAAAAAGAAATGTATGGTGTGGGGGTGGGGCAAGGAGGAAGAAGTACCGACTCATCTCCATCTGCTTATCTGCAGAGACAGTTATTGTGGCACGTGTCTGCAAGGTCCTGTGCTACTTGTTAATTAGATAAAGGCAAGCAAATAAACCTTATCGATGCCCCAGCCTGTCAGGTAATCTGGATGATTCAGAAGCATGGCTGTGGGTCTTTAGCTTAGCTTTCCCTGTCCTTCCAGTATTCCTAAGGAAGGTGTTGACTTGAGGCAGGAACTGGTTTGCTTAGCTACATTTTGATGCTAGTCACCCAGCATGAACACTGCTCCATCTTTGCACACTAGAATGAGATCTCGTAAGTTAGGTGTCTTGAAGGGTAGCTTGTTACTAATACATGCCATGTCTTGTCAAGAATGTCTGGTAATCCTGAGGAATCTATTCTCTTCAAAATCTGCAGCTCAACCATGGTGGTTTCTAAAGAGTTATTCTTGAGGACCTTTTAAAGTTATCTGGGAGGTCAAATAAGAGTCACCTGAAATTATTGAACATGTTTGAAGCAGTTCTCTAGATTCCTCTAATATTACTGAACTTTACTCAGAAGTGCTGTATTTGTGAGTTCACACCTATTAATGGCATAGCAAACTGTTGGGCCAATGACTTTCAACCTCAGTTTTCTTGGAGAGTTCCTTAAGGAGAAGAAAAGAGAACACTGGGGGCCAGGTGTGGAGTGTCTGGCTGAGGACTGTTAAGTATCCCAACAAACCATTCTGAGCAATATATGCTAATGTATTGATGAGCCTGTCTAATTTCTTCACTGAACTGATGACAGCCTGTTTCACCTCAGCTCAAGAAAACAATAGCATTCTCGGAAATTGTTAGTGCATGTTAGTGTTTTGTGATAGGTTGTTTACTATGCAGTGATTAGAATCTATTCACCCAACAGATGTTTATGAAATGCTGACACTCTGCTGTGAAGTAAACCCGTGATAGTAGAGAAGACAGATACGTTCTAGCAGGGGAAAAAAACACAACACATTATTTTGAAACTGATAGAAATGGGTTTTTGATGGAGAATAATTTCTCTTTTAGGAAAACAGTGTGTGTAGCCATACAGCAGCCATGGAGAACTGGGCTTACCTGAAAGGGGGGCTGGAAATGAAAAGGACGGGTGTGAGAGAAGGATGGAGCCAAGGCAAGGTTCTGATCAAGACTCCAAGTTTAATATTCAGCACTGCATTTATATAGGGAAAGCCCACAGACCCATCCTTTGTTTCAGCTGGATTATGTAGCCAAGCAAGCTCTACGGGCAGTCCGTTCTTCTAAGTGCCTGTAGGAAGCTGCAAGTGCAACCAGGGTGGATGACTCCACCTAGGTAGGTAATGGTCCATTGTGGCAAGCACTCAAGGTCTGTTCAGCCTGCTCAAGGCTGAGAAGGGCACAAGTATGATTCATGCAGAAAATAATGGGTACTAGCTACATGGTCAATGGTCTTGAGGGAGGAACAGAAAGTTGTGGGCATAATAAAAGTTCTTAAACTTGGGTGGAGAGAGAGAGAAGATTGGTTAGAAGAGTAAAATAATCTATAAGACACTAGTGATAATGGCCTAGTTAATTGGTCAAGTTGGTTTGCAGATGAGATGCTATTTAGACACTTTGGGCCTGAACCTTTATTTCCCTGCACAAGTAAACCATATGACTTGTAGACACTTTGGGCCTGAAACTTTGTCTCTTTGTGTAGACAACCTTTATGACTCGCCTACAACAAAGGGTTCTGACCTTGGGTGGACCACATTGGTTTTGGTTGAAAGTGATTTGTTGGGCTCGCATCTGCCTCACCACTGTGGTTCTAGAGCACTAAGGGCAAACCACTCAGGGGAGGCAAAACATGGTCTGTGATTAGGGGTCCTAGACCGTGATTTTCTGGGTGAGAAACAGTGAGATCTGGGATGAATGCTGTGGTTCTCAGTCTCCTGTGTACCTAGATGCCACTGGGAAACAAGGCGAGGTGAGAAGGGAGAAATGCAGGTCCCCACTTCTCCTAAATGCCAGGTAGGTGGAATCTGGTTTGGTTATGAATGAGTGCTGAGAGTACGGAGGGGCTGAAATTTAAAAAGCCTTCTTAGAGAGATTTATGACAAAGGCTTCCCCCAGCAGTGATTCTTGATGATGTCTTGAGGTGGTCCTTGATTGTCCAAACTGTTTTATTATATGGCGGATGTAAATGCATACATCTTATTCAGGGTGAGCCAGGGATTAAATACCATTTGTGGGGAGGGGTACCCAAGAAGGAAAGCTCATTGGCTAAATACTTAGGCTCTGTCTAGATACCTCATTAGCATGGAGAACTCCAGGTTTTTAATGTTGTAACTGATTGTCATGGTTCTCTCAGTAGGGTGTCATGGTTATATGTTCCAGGACAGGTAGATCTTGACAGAGACATGGTTCCATGCCTACCATTCACAATTCTGAGATTCCCTGGGGTTTTGAACCTGCTTCAACCTTACCAGTTCTTCTGTCTGGTGGCATGGTCCACTTGCCCCATCAAGTATCATTTGGTACTTTCAGCTATTGGGGAAATGAGGATTTTTGTACCGAAAGAGAACCTGGGTGGTACAGGGCAGCATTTAAGATGATTGGAAAGGGGAAAATAGCATGTTCTTACATTTGAGTGGAGATGACATGAAGAAGTTTCTGAGTCACAGAAGTTTGAGTGTGTTTTTATCTTAAGGGCAACTGAAAGACACCAGGCGGGTATATTTTATGTTCAGAATAGTTAGCTTTATAAGGGTTGTATCTGTCAACATTACATAGTTATTATATCATAAAAAATAATAAATTTCAGGTTTATTTGATTTAACATTTAAAATATTCCCAGTAGAGCATGCTGCAAATTTACTCAGTAAATCTTATGATAATAAAAGTATTGCAACATTCTCAGTTTTTTATCTTTATTATGTCCCTGTGTCATGTCTGACTCTGTCTCTGTCTCTGTCTCTGTCTCTGTCTCTGTCTCTCTCTCTCTCTCTCTCTCTCTCTCTCTCTCTCTCTGTGACTAATTGTGAGCACACTCCAGGAAATCACACTTCTAATCTGCAAGCACTAGAGAAAGTTGCTTTTATGATATTAAATTAGCAGAAAAACAAGAGGACAGAGCTCCAGGGGAGAAAGGATGACATCATGTTTCAAGAAACATTCTCTTGTACATCTGGATTCCAAAAAGTATCTGTATTGACTGGTTTCCTTAGGTGAAACCACCTTTTGAAGTTTGGATTGATTTTCTGTTGGCTTGGGAAGGAGTTAGAGGAGGAAGTGGGGAAATCTAGTCTGTAGCAAGGTGAAAGTTGTCTTCAGCATGGAATGAAAGGAATAAAAAACATAGGTCAGACACAGGGTCCTTCCTATTCATTCCCCATAAAGGCATCTCCCTGCCTTTGTTTAACTTCTTACTTTTTGTCTTTATCCTCTGGAAAGCTTCTTGAAAGGATTCTTGGATTCTTGTCTATCAAAACCAAATAAAGACTGACTTTGAATGAATGGATCTGCATATCAGAATAAGATACTAAACACAGTTTAATAAGTATTCAGGTTTGAAAAACTGGGACTTGTGAGCCAAATCTTACTTGCTACATGCATTTTACTGTGTCTTGTGAGCTCAGAATAGTTTTTGCATTGCATATGGTTTAAAAAATTCAGGAAAAGATTGTGCAAATTACATGAAGATGGTGTGAACTTCAAATTGCAATGTTTATAAATACAGTGTTATTGAAATATAACTCCACACATCTGTTGACATGTTTTCAACATGTGCTTTAACACTGTGGTAATAAAGTTCAGCACTTTCTGTATAGAATGTGTAGTATTTAAAACTTAAATAGCTTCTCTCTGTCCCTTGGCAAAAGCTGTGGTTGGTGTGTGTGTGTGTGTGTGTGTGTGTGTGTGTGTGTGTGTGTGTGTGTATGTGTATAACTTTTATGTATAAACAGTGAACAAATGTTTAAACTGAAGTGTTCCCGAATCGGCTATCCATGTTTTCTTTATCTAGATGTGGCTTCCATCTTCACTCAGCGTGGAGCCTGAAGATTACCACTGATTTATGAAAATGCAGATATTAATTGAGTAGGGCTGGCTTGAGGTCTATCACTGTGCATTTATGACTAATTCCTGTTGATTACCTATGCTGCTGCTCTACAGGCCCAGTCTTGAGCATTGATGGCTTGGCTGATGAGCTAGAGATCGTAGAGCACTGCTTTAGGGGTTGATGCTGCTTTGGCCTCTTTTGTTTTGTACCTGTTCTTGGTGCCAAGTTCTGTGGTTCAGCAAATATAGGTACTGGAGTTACAACCTAGATCTAACACTAGGTTTTGGTATAAACTCCTCCATGTCACAGATGGGTAAGTTAGGAGCTTTGGGAAAATGTAGAAAATTAAGTCCCAGTCTCATCTTGAAGTTGTGTGTAGACTGAAATGGTAAGCTTATATGCATCCTTACTCCTTTTAACTTGTTTATATCAGGCCATTTGTCACGACAATGAAAACCTCACTAACACAGGTAGTAATAATGTCTTTCCCAGTAGAATTGTAAGAACAGAATTTCTTATTGAAGAACTATTGATCAAATTCTGATAACTCTAAACTTTAAGGCTGCCAGAGTAGATTTCCCCTTTTGCGGGGGGGGTTCCAAAATCTTTCCCTCTGGAAAGCCCTCTGTTCCTCAAGGCCCTGTTTCATCTTTTCTACTTTCATAGTGTCGTGGACAACTCTCTTTTCTTTGTTAATTATTTTCTTGTCCCTCTCCCATCACAGAGCAAAATTTCCAAAAAAGAAGGCTGTGTGACAGACATATTTGTACTTGTGGAGTCTTGCATAAGTCCTAGTTCCTAATAACTATTTGTTTAACACAAAACAGCATTTGCAAAATGCCTTGTGAACCTTCTTCCCTCTTAAACAAGTCCCATTTACCAGATATTATCACCTTGTATCCAAGAATCAAGTCTGAAAAATTCAGGGACATTTTTAGTAATTTTTATCCATACATTTCATCTTTTATCAGATCTTAATAAGGTCACCTTTCTAACATCTTTTCTTTCGTTGACATACATTTGGTTTAAATTTCTATTACATTTTGCTTGGATTATAATACTAATCCACTGGCCAACTTACTTTACCTCTCTTTTAAATCACTTGTGTTTCCAGAAGAGTTATTTCCTTTGATTCTATGCAGACGTGGAGGCCTTTCTCCCTTATTCAATGTTCATCAATTCATACATTTAATATGAATGTTCTTTAGCCCAGCTCAGCCCCACTGAGACAAATGAGGCTATTTGACAAAGCGCCTGGATTTTATCTTGAATTTTGGGGATGTGAGGATAAAAACTAGTGTTTATCAAATTTTTACTCAGCCCTCTTACAGTAGTTTGTTGTCCTGCCAAAATTTGCTATTGGAGAGAATTGAGGACGTCTAGGCTAGCTGCCTACTGACCCTCCTGAGCAGTTGTAAGGATTCTGATGTCAGAATTAAGTAGGTTCCTCTGCCACATGCTTCCCTCCATGATGCTCTGCCTCACTGCGGACCCAGAAACAGCAGAGCTAAAGGGCCACAGACTGAACCATGAGCCCACATTTCCTCCTTTGGTTTCCTTAGATTTTTTCTCCAATGCTGGAAAAAATTGATGAATGGGAAAATGACAAAGACAATGAATTCTTAGGTTATGAAAAGCTTGGATATCATCCTACAATTTAGCCATCTTTTAGAGCCTTCCCTAACTTCTCCCATCCGACCCACACCCTACTTGAGTGAGACTCACCCTTTGTCTGCACTTTGTCATCCACACCGTTTCAGTTGCTGTACATTCTGCTGTGGGAATGAGCAGACTTACGTCCCTGGAAGGGTCGTAAGATCTACAGAACCTGTGTAACTGGCTCAGGCTGTTTCTCAGAGCAGCATGCAACAACTGTATGCTGGATCAGTGTATGATAAATATCATAGTTTATCTGAGAGATAACTTGAAGAGAGCTAATAACTATGAGCTTACATTTCACATGATATCTCTCTTCCCAGTTTCCCCTCCACAAACCACCCATCCTATCACCCTTCTTCCCCCTCCCTTTTGCCTCTATAAGGGTGCTCCTCCACCCATTCATGCCCTCCCACCTCACCACTCCAGCATCCTCCTATGCTGGGGCATCAAGCCTTCACAGAACCCAGGGCCTTCCCTCCCATTGAGTCTAAGACAGACTTTTTATTATTTACTTTCTCAATCTCACTATGTATTGGTCAATATAGCTACCTCTCCCTGTCTTGGGGAGGTGATTTCTTGACCCACTTCAATTCCTGTGACAAAAATCTGTGGATGTTTAAGTCCCATGTATAAAATTATATAACATTTACATATAACCTATCATAAACTTTAAATCATGTCTTGGTTACCACCAATAACTAATGTAGTGCGTTATATTGTATTGTTTAGGGAATGATAGCAAAAAATGTCTGTTCACTATCTGTATATTCATGGGCTTAACATGGAATAGAAGCATGGGGACTGATGCTCAAGAGATGGGTGGTGGGAGAGACTGAGGATCTGTGAACTGATGGAAGGCTGCACGTTGCTATTTGTGTCTACCGAGCAGAGTGATTGGCACAGAGGAATTTCAAGTTTTGCTCTTTGGAACTTTCTGAAATGTTTTATTGAAAGTGTTGGGTCCTGATGCAGACCCCGTGAGTAAAATGGCTGAGTAGAAATGGTATGTTCAATCTCTATATGCCTTTTGAAATCCAAATATTTGTTTGTCTTTCCATGTATTTCTTCCATGGACAGTCGGGCTCCAGCCAGGTCTGTCTGTATGTGTGATGTTCCTTTCTATGCACGCCTATTTAGTTGTATCTCTTTGTGGATTCCCGATCATTTTTGACAATATCTTACTGTGATTGCTAGTTTTCTGTCAACTTGACACAAGCCAGAGCAATCTTGGAAGGGGCAACTACAATTGACAAAACACCTTCATCAGATTGGCCTGTGGACAAACTTATTGTGCATTTTTGTAATTGATGTTTGATGTGGGAGGGCCTAGATCACCTTGGGGGAGTGCCGCACCTGAACTGGTGGTCCTGGGTGCTCTGAGGAATGAGGAATGAACCAGTAAACATCCTTCCTTCATGGCCTCTGCCTCAGCTCCTGCATACAGGTTCCCGAGCTGAGTTCTTGCCTTGACTTCCCCTAGTGATTGATTGTTTTATGGAACTCTAAACTGAATTAATTCCTTTCCTCTCCAAGTACCTTTTGGCCATGGCCTTTATCATAGAAATAGAAGAGTAACTAAGGCACCTAAGTGGTACCTGGTCTCTTGGATTGTTGAGTGTTCTTTCCACTCACTCCCTTTCCACATTTTCCTCCTAATAAAACCTGCAGGATACTTACCTTTATTTTCCCTCAGCACACAGGAACAAATAGGACTGAAACCTGTAGTTGTCTGGCACTCTATAGTTTCAGTGTTTATATAAGTTCTTGACCCCTCCAACTGTTTGTTTCTAATGTTCAATCTTTCCTGACCATGTAAAACCTGTATCAGAGTCCTTATGTAATCATAAATGAAAAGATAGAAAGGTTATACCCCAGGGGGCTGTCCACAGGCCCATTTACCAAGACCACTTGAAATCTCAGCTCTCACTATTGTAATTCTGCTTGATAGTGCAGCTTGCTTCTTCCAAGGGCACCTGCTCTCTGGCCCCACGAAGGATGTATTTGAACACTGAACTCATACTTCTTCTAACAACTCCAAACTGTGTTTGGAGTTAAGTCTGAGCTGGGAGCCTGGGAAAGAGAGGAAAAACCAGAAGCCTGCCTAATAGACTGCCAGTTTGGGCCTGAGTTACCAGTGTGATAACATTGGTTTTCTGTCTTTTTCCCATAACAGACTGCTCAGCAAGTGTCTGCACATCTTTCCAATTGTCCACTTTTGCTTTTATTCTAAATGAAAGTCTTTCACCTGCCCGCAGCTAGCAGAAAGAGCACTAACCGTCATTAATTCATCCTCCGCTCCTTCACCCAGTCCCCAAATTGATTTCCGGTCATATTGGCCCACAGTTTTAGTTGTGGCATTTCAGCTAAACAACAGCTGGGAGTTAACATCATCCCAGCTGCAGCCTGCTAGAGTAAACACTTGAGCTCCTAGATGTATAAAACTGCTGAAATGACGAGACATATAGGTTTCTAATTGCAGCCAGGATTCTGCAGCTGGGAAGTCACCCGAAGATATATATTCTGTGTTGCAATTGAGCAATCAAGCACTTCACCCCTACTAAAAAGCACTTCCCTTCTTTCCCTCCCTGAAGACTGCTGTCAGATCGTGCGGTCCAGTTCCAGCTTCCCAAAACTAGGTTTGCTTCTCATTAGAAACTGACCCAGCTCCAGTTCTGTAAATCCAGCCAAGGTCTGATCTAGGGAGATAGATCAGCTGAAGTTTGATGAGGACATGATTATAAGGTAATGCCTGGAAATCAAACTCAGATGCAGACCTAGAAAAAGATCTATTGGGTCACAAAGGCTGCCTTACCCAACCACCACCTGTGACACCATGTGCTTAACTTAGAGCAGGACCATTTGTTTCCCCACTTGAGGTTTCTGATGGGTTGTCTCTCCCCAAATTCCCTCCCTTCCTTATGCCTTTTTCTCTGGTTCATACACACATATACTCTTCTCTTCAAATGGTTTCTATAACTCATCACAGCTTGCTGGTGGGCCTCTTGATGGAGGCTGTTCATCTTAGTTAAATCCCACTTTTTTTCCCTCTTCAGTCTTAAGAGGGCTCTCTACTCACTCTTTGCAGCAGAACCTGTCCTTACATTGACCATCCATGCTTGGTCTCTGTCATATGTTCTCTGAGTATTCGTTTTAATAGTAAAACAACAACAACAACAAAACCTGAATATTTGTTGTGTTCTTCCACCTGGTCCCTGGCTTACAAGATGGTAGCAGATTTACACATTGGAGCAATGATTTCTGTGTGCTTTTATTCCCTGTGTTGTTGTTCTTTATCCCTTTAGACTAACTACCCTGAAGCAGAGGGGCTACAAGAGCCAATCGGGAGGGTGTATAATAGAGGACAGTCAACAGAGATGGCCTGATATGTTATTTGTTGCAGAGGTTGGCCATGGCACGTCACCTTTTAGTACCAAGGATGATGCTCACTATGAGGGGCTCCCTGTTTGTCGTTGCATGTCCAAGGTCTCACTGAGTGCCTGGACCTGGACCAACTGCTTAAACATGCTTAGTCAATGGACTGTGCAAATGCACTCGAGTCCAATCTGGTCAGATCTATTTCAACTGTAATATGTCATAGACTTTTCCAACATGTTTGTACATACAGCGTCTCACTGAGTGTGCCTATTAGTGAGCTGCCTTTTTTGTGTGGGTATGGCCTGCTCTTTCAAATATGAGCCACCAGACAACATAAATATAACAAAATTGATAAACAATTTTCACCAGAAGAAGCAATGGCACATTGCTGGGACACATGGTCTCCTATGTAAATTATTGGTGTTTTGTTCAGGACCCATGATGTAAATCTGACCTGTGTCCTATTCTAATAGAGTTCAGCAGAACATGACCAGGCTCATTCACTGTCACAGCTGCTTTCTCACTGCCTCAGCAGAGGTAAGTGACTGCGAGACACAGTTGGGTCTTGTAAATCAGATGTTTACTGTCCCCTTATAACAGCAGTTCTCAACCTGTGGGTTACCAGCCCTTTCAGGGTTGAATGACCCTTTCATAAGAGCTGCATATCAGATATCCTGCATATTATATATTTACATTATGATTCGTAACAGCAAAATTACAGTTGTGAATTTTATGGTCTTGGGTCATGACAGCATGAGGAACTGTATTGCATCAGGAAGGTTGAGAGCCACTGCCCTATAAACAAGGAGTTTGCTTGCCTTAGGTCATGCTATTAGGAATTGTGCTTTAAGGAGTGGACAGATGAATTTTCAAAGAATGTCAAGGAAACCTGTCTTCTATTAGAGCCCTTCTTGGCATTGTTTCTGATTGGCTAAGTAATATTTACTTAAGAAAAATATCAGAGAACGAAAGTGGACAGATAAACACAAAATTCCTGTCTGTGGAAGAAAGAAGAGCAGGTGAATATTTTCAGTACTTAGATTTTTGCCTTGTGTTTTCTTGGAACACACAGCATAGGGGCTTCTGGGATGCTTTCTTCCACTAGGCAGCATCTGTGACATGCACAGAGAGTCCCCAGTTCCCTTTTCCCCCTCATAGTTTCTGTTGTCATTACACTTGAGGAGTCACTCCAGACACAGTGCTGTAATAATCTTGTAATTGGGGATGAAGGATGGTGCTTGCTCCAGCTCCTTCACAAACCGCTGAGTAGGTACAAGCTGCCTTACTCTGAGAACTTCATGTTTTCCACAATGGATCCATGAGCACACTTTATATATGAGCTCTTCACACCTGTGGGCATGTTAACAATTTCCTCAGATGAATCTACTTGTAACTCTTTGCTCAGCCACACCAAAGGATTAAAGAGTTGCACTGTTTTTTAACAAGCCTCTGAAACATTTTTTCATGAATAGCTTCAGGAAGCTGTGAGATAACTATTTAGTTATGGGAATTTTGGTTTCGTTTTTTGTTTTTTGTTTTTTTTTTTTGCATTTGGGTGATATATTTTTATTGTGATAAATTAATCATTAAATTTGAATTAATAATTTTACTGTGTATATTTCTATAGGAGCAGATAATTTTAATGTATGTGGATGGCATCAGAACTTTAGAACACGCCAATGTGATGATTTGCAATTTGTCTTGGCAGCTGCTATTTAGCCTTGATTTTTATTACTGAGTTAGTTAGGAAAACTAATTGTACACTGATTAAGTGCCTTTGTGATTTAAGTAATGTCATGCAAGTAAAGGGAATATTGAGAAATATTCTCTTACCCCAAAATGTCTACTATATTATCACAGCATAGACTATAGAATAAAAGAACCCAGATTTCAAGCACAGCTTTACCACTTCCAGATTCAGGTCTGTGGTTCATTTTGTTCTAGGACTCCTTGGAGCTGCAGTCTCTTCTGTGGCGTCTACAAGATAAGAAGTTAGCCATTATCATAAACTCATTCTGCTATATCGGTATGAACAAGATGTCACTGAATATTTACTCTTTTGAGACTCTTTGTCTCTTGTTGTGGTACTCAGCTTCTTCTTCACAGACAACAGTGTATGAAATAGTCAGACACATGGAAGGATGAGGTCAGTGTAGTTTGATATGAGTCATGTGAGTCAGATCTGGGTTTAAACAAAGAGATATTTTGCTGATGCTGAGTGTTCGAACAACCATCTACCAAAGCATGACACCCGGCCTATGCTTTTGGACCAGTGTCAGTACAATAACATAAAGTATGTTTTAGATGGTGATCTTTGGCGAGTGAAAACAAATGGTGCAGTGTGAAACTGTCTAGTACCTGAGGACGATTACTTGATGTGTGTTAGTAAAGATTAGTCATGCAGACTGTGTGGCTATAGAGGGCTAGAAGGGCTATAGAGGGACCAGGTTTTGCAAAGTTGTACAAATTTTACTTTATCCAGAGAGGCTAGAGGGCACTCATTCAAGAAGGGCAAGCTGCATAGCCATTCAATAACACTTCCAGCTTCTTAAGAGAAAGAGGATATATCAGTAACGGAAAAAAATAGAGAGACGAATGGTTGCTAGAAACAGTAGACAAATAGAGGGCTAGAGAGATTGATTAGATACACTAAATGAAGAAGAGCATGTTTGTGACAATTAAACAATTAATGTTGGTAAACACATTCTATAAATTATAAGCAACACACACAAACAGAGATGAAACAAAGGAAAGTAAATAGGCAAATAAATGATAAAAATTAGATAGATAGATAGATAGATAGACAGACAGACAGACAGACAGACAGACAGAAGGTAGATAGACAGTCACAGAACTGTTATTCCATTTTCTCTTTGGGCTCTCACTCAGTGGTTAGTTTATCTAAATAAAGGCAGGAATTATGGGAAGAGGAGCATTTGGAGGTGAGAGTGCTTTAGGGATGGGAATAGAGAGATACTTAGAAGACTCTTGGGAGATACACTGGAGAATTCAATAGTTATGAAAAGGAAAAGGCTGACATGGCCTCAAGAATGGCAAGGAATTATGGTGTCAGCTAAGAGAAAGGTTATCTTTTGTCAGGTGTGATCTCCGGGCCCTCTGCCAGCCATAAAGTGTCTTACATTTACATTATTCACTTTTTGGAGTCATAAGTCTTCCTCAACCTATCTCAGATTCTATGAATTTTAAAATCTCACTATATTCTGAGTCTATAGATTTTCATCTGCAATACTGTGGGAGTTTGTTTATTTTCCAATGTGAGAAGCTGTCCCTTTTGTTTATTGATGAGAAATAAGGGGGAATACTTATGAGCATTATAGACTCCACTAAAGAGCTCACATACATCTTGTTTAGCATTAAAGACAACCCCAGAGGAACTTCCTTTAAATTTCCCCTCAAAGATATCCTGGCTGTTTCCCCACCATCAATGTTTGAATCATCTCTTAGTGCGTTTCTTTTCTTCTCCTTTGTTTTCTCATTTCCTTTACCTGTTTTTGAGGACCACAGACCAGTCCTTTGTTTGCTAAAACTCTTTCCCAGTTATAAGCAAAGGAATTATTCTTTCCTTGTGCTGTCACTTTATCCCTATGACCTTGAACCAGAGATGGCGTATAGAAGCTCTTGTATAGGTGATTTCCCATGAAAACATTTGAGGTCATTTTCATTCAAAGAGAGCCCTAGCATGATCAGTAAATAGGTTGCATATTACTTCTTTTGTTATGTGATAAATACAAATCAGGCACGTTGTCTTTTTCATTTATGCCAAGGCGATGGCCCATGTAGTGGTGGCATCTCCATTTAGGGTGAGTCTTCCCATTTCAGTCAACTTTAGCAACTTCTTCACAGACATGTTTATCTCCTAGTAATTCTAGATCCTGTCATGTTGATCATCAATATTAACTCTCATAATAGTTTACCCGAATGGCTTGAAAGTCACTTCTGTGTTGAGGAACTGTGTTGTTCCTAATGGGTTATTTATGGGGATGAGATTGTAAATTTCATTTGACCAATAGACCTGTTGTACAATTTAGGTAGCTTACTAGTTAAAATCTCCCACTCCACTATCACAGGGCACATTCTTATCTATCCATACGTCTCTAAGTTCTGTGCTGTTGACTGTAGAGTTTATCTATGATCTGGACAAATATAACCACCCTGGGAACATCTGCCTGCTTCTGTAACAGCACACTCACTTACCATGAAGAGTCTCCCTTTCCAAGTAGTGGCATTTTGCCTGATTCTTAAGGCTAGAATAATAAAGTTAGAGCGCTTTTATTTCTAATAAAAATGTATAAAATTAACTTATGTTAGAAATAGAATAAATGCTTATGAAACAAAGAAGCAAAGAATTACTGAATTTTCTTCCCCCTTTCCCCCTTCCAACAACATCCAATATTCCTCCTGTGCTCTCTTGAAATAGTTTTGGGTTTTACCTATTTTGAGGTGATCTGTGTATATCATGAGAGATATGTGGTCTAGGTTCAATTTTCTATATATTATTATCCAGTTTTCACAGTGTTATTTGTAAAGAGGCTGTCCTTTACACAAAGTATATGTTTTATCTTTGTTGAGAATCAGTTGGCCAAAGATGAGTAGCTTTATTTCTTGTCTCTTTTACATTCCATTGATTCCCTTGTCTGATTTATGGCATTACCATGCTGTTTTTATTACATACAATGGCTTTATAGTATATTTGAAATTGGTGTGATGACTTCAGCATTTTATCCCCTCTCCTCATTTCAGAATTGCGTGGAGTCTTTGGGGCCCTTTGTGATTCCATATTGCTTTTTTTCTTTGATATGATTTCTTTCAATCCATGAACATTAAAGGTATTTACATATGTTTCATTTTTTTCAGTTTTATAATTTTTAATATTATATTAGAGTATATTATAGTTTTTATAACTTACTGTAGAAATACTTCTCATCCTAAGTTAGTACTTTATTTATCATTGGTACTATAAATGAAAATACTTTCTCAATTTCTTTCTCAGGAAGTTAATCATTTTTTTGCACATGGAATCTACTGATTTCACACATTGACTTTACGTAATGGCATGTTGCTGAATGTACTGGTCAGTTCTAAAAGTATTTAGTAGCTCTGTGTAGAGTTATAACATCTTCAAATGGGAATAATTTCATTTCATTCTTAAATATTTATTTGCCTATTATTTCTATAGCCAAATTGGCATGGCAAAAATACCTAATAGTAGCCAAACATTGTGGCACAGTTGAAAAGTAATGGATAACTCGAAGTTATGAATGTAAATATTTTATTCCATTGATAATATTATACATAAATATCATATTCATGTTTTTATCCCTCCCATGCTACACTACAACTCTTTCCATGATCTTCTTGAAGCCATAGCCTTTTGTGAATATGTAAATATATTTAACACACTCACACACACAAACACAAAGTCCATTTAGTGTTGCTCACATGTACATGTGTTTAGGGCTAACCTATACACTTAGGTTAACAGATAACCTATCAGAGAAATTGCCCCTGGAGAATACTCATCCCCCCTCCCTCAGCTGCCACTGACTACCTGTACTACCTCATGTAAGAGTAAAGCCCTGTGCACTGGCATGTGAAGTGGTGCTGTCATTATGCAGTTCTTGTTTGGGCAGCCATATTGTTGATATTTCATGAGTGTAACATTCTTGTCCCAGCTAGACAACACTATCTTGCAGCAGGAGTTGTGGTCCTAGGGCCCTTATAATCTTTCTGCACCTCTTCCCTGATGCTACTTGAACCTTAGATATAGATATTGAGTTGAAGATGAACTAATTAAGGCAGGGTACCTGTGGTCACTTACTTTTTGCATTTTGACCAGTTGTAGATCTCTGTAATAGCCTCCATCTGTTGGAAACAAAATCTTCTTTGATAAGATGTGAGAGTCACATTTACCAATGGGTATAAGGATAAGTATTCAGAATATAGGTGGGAACTATCTTGATTTAGGAAAATAGATATTAAAGGCTTTTCTCTGGGGCCTATGACCTTTCGAGTCATGAGTTCTTGGCTAGGTTTTTAAAACTGAAAGTATATTTCTATTGAGTGGGTCTTGAATCCAACTAGACAGGTTGTTGATTACCCAAAGATGTAAATACCACCATTTACACCATTGAAGATAGCATTTCAGGATGTTCATTAATGTGGTTCATAGCTTCTACATCTCAGTAGATCTTTTCTTCCTTGACAGTTTTCATAGCTAACATTCTGATACTATGAAAGCTAGTCCTCAAGGAGGAGCCTTCCAGGTCATTTCCAGCTACATTCCTCCAAGTCATGTATCTTCAGCTACAGGGTCTTACCTTCTAAATCTGGGAACCAAAAGTAATGACAATAGCCTATCTTCTTATGGAAGTTCCCTGGACTCCCATGATCAACAACTTAAAGGGTGGTTGGTACTGCTTTGTTAGATAGTTCATGGCTATTGGAGAGCATCATCATCCTTTGAAATATAATTTGATTTAAACCTTGTGTGTGTGTAAAAAAGACAATCAAATAATTAAAGTTTAGTAAGCACTATTGTCTTGTTTGCCTATATATACATTTTATAATTTTAACTTTGTTCTTTCAGTTTAAAAATTGATACTCTGTTTTAGTAGCCAAAAAGGGGTGATAGGAGGTTATTATTGTTCAAATCACTGTTCTGATAAACTTTGAGAAAATCCTTGATTTCTAATTTAATGTTATGATCAGAGGACTGGGTCTCTATGGGGGAAACTCTTTATACTCCTTGTGACACGGCAGTGCCTTACATGTTTCTATAGCTATTCAATTCATGGTAAAAGAGTAAACATTTTCTCTGCTGAGAACAGATTTAAGTTTGAGATTTTTGATTCTGTTCTTTACATTTTTATTCCTATCATTTTTATATTAGATATTCCAGTCTCAGAGGAAGTTTGTGGGAAACATTTCATCATTAGTTCTTTGGTACTCTATAATTTTTAGCATGGTGGACTTAAAATATTTTTTCAGAAATACTAATGTAACCATACTAGATAAAATATGTATGTCTAATGATTCTCTTTTTAAATTTGAACTTTTGCTCACATTTTAAGAATGTATCTGCCAAAGATTACTTTCTCTCTCTCTCTCTCTCTCTCTCTCTCTCTCTCTCTCTCTCTCTCTCTCTCTCTCTCTCTCACACACACACACACATACACACACACATACACACACACATACCAGTGGACTTTTCTCTCATAACTTAAGAATATATTTGTCAAGGAAAATGTATCACACATCAATAGCAGCATATAGCAATTTCTTTTTTTTTCAATTAAAAAAATGTTTAATTGAAGTCAAGAATTGTGGCATACACCTTTAATCCCAGCACTTGGGAGGCAGAGGCTGGCAGTTCTGAGGCCAACCAGGTCTACAAACTAAATTCCAAGACAGCCAAGGCTACACAGAGAAACGCTGTTTCAAAAAACTCAAAACAAAACAAAATAAATAATAATCAAAATATAAACACATCATTCCCCCTTCTCCTCCCTCCTACCCATTCCATTTCCCTTGTCCTAAATCCACAACTTACTTTTCTTTAACCATTGTTGTTGCATGTACATAGAAATGAATAAACATAGAAATACAAGCCAAGACTTTGAGAGTATACTCTTGTTTTAAAATTCACAGAAGGATAGAATTAGTATTTAGTCACAAATAGCAGCGTAAAGACAAGGTTTTGTGGACAAATTTCTGTCTTGAACCTAGTTATCTCTCCTTTCATTGATTTAAATCTCCATCCTAGCTTCTAATCTAAGTACAAAAAGAAAAGTGAATTTTCAAAAATGTTTCAACTAATATTGATTTGCTTTAAGATATTTCTCTCTATGTGATACCTAAAATGCAATAATAGAGTCTAAGACATTCAATTTGCTGTAGGTTCAAAGAAAATAACTTAAGTAAAGTTCCATGGATGAATATTAGGCATCAAATTACTCCATGTTACCTTTTTTCTAAAGTTAATGTAATAAAAAAGTTAAAAGAAATCTGAAAAACTATTTATTGAAATGGAAAAACATGTATCTCAGTATTGCTACACATATAAACAAATTAACCAAAGATATTTTTAGTAAAAGTTTAAAACTAGACATAACATTATACTGTATTTCATAAATTATGGATTGCTATGTTTTCCTTATTAAATTATGTCAAATGACAACACAGAATTATTTAAAGTGAAATAATTAGTCCTGGTCTCAGAATTATTCACACAACATGGAGGTAAACTGTTTATGTTGACGGTAGTAAAAGGAAAGTAGTATTTGTTTAAAAAGCAACTATAGATATATTAAAGATTTACAGACCTCCACACAGAATTATGAAGATACGGGAATTTTTATAATTATGAACCATCTAAGATTTAGTATATCTTTATAATAAAAGAAGGAAAGTAATATATGATAGAAAATCACTCTACTAAGATTTAAAAATTATGTTGACATTACATAGCAATGACATATTAGCACTATTTGATTTGGGTGTCATATTAAAAGTATAATTATTCTGTTAGTTTTTCACTTGTGTTTTTATTGTATTTATGGGTGCACTGTAGCTGTCTTCAGACACACCAGAAGACGGCACCCAATCCCATTACAGATGGTTGTGATCCACCATGTGGTTGATGGGAATTGAACTCAGGACCTCTGGAAGAGCAGTCAGTGCTCTTAACCACTGAGCCATCACTCCAGCCCACATCTGTGTTTTTAAATACTGAGGAAGTTGCTACATCATACCAAAAATAAACTTATCTTGGATTTGTCAATAAAAAATGCTACAGTCACTTTAAACTATTCAATTATTAAAAGATTTAACAAATATTTCCAGAAGATTCATTGTCTATCATTTCAAAGTCTCCTGAAATTACCCTATCTCTATTTTTTCAATCTGTCACAAAAATTCCTCCAATAGAACAAGTAACTGGGCTTTTAATTTATTATGTATGTATTAATGTATTAATTCTATCAATGAAAACTTTTTGTTAAGTATGAAATATGTGTATGGTGTCAGGACTGCAGTGGGTATTAAAAGGAACTAAAGGGCTGGAGGTACAGCTCAATGATGTAGACCTGCCTAGAATATAAGAAGCTCTGGATTCATATAGCAAGCACCACAAACAAAAACGTAAGATAAAGAAACAGAATAATTAGAAATGGTCTTGCCCAGAACTGACAGGTAAGTTCTCATGTAGGGATTTCTAGTCTGTGAATTTTATTTTATTTTTTTAATAATAAAATTTAATTGTTAGAGAATTTTAGCAAAATGTTCCATATAACAGCACAAATCAATACAGTGCTTCTAATGAACAGTTTACCAATAAGTACCAAAGTATAAATTGTGCATAAAATTTTATCTAGTAAACTAATTTCTAGGAATTTATGTTGACAAAAATATGTATGTACTGTGGGATATACAGACTGGATGTGTAAACAGGACCCAGCATTTTGCTGCATACAGAAAACGCACCTCAGTTACAAAGACAGACACTACATCAGAGTAAAAGGTTGGAAAACAATTTTTCAAGCAAACGGTCCCAAGAAACAAACTGGAGTAGCCTTTCTAATATTATATAAAATCAACTTTCAATCAAAAGTGATCAAAAAAGATAAGGAAGGACACTTCATACTGGCCAAATAGAAATATTTAAGGGGTAACTTCAGCAAGTGTTATAGGTATCTGATGAAATTCAGTGTAATGACCTTGGGAAATGCCAAGGCATGTTGCTCTTTGCTCAGAGTGAAGCTATCATATCTTCAAGAGAGAAAATTGAAGATATCTTTATTTTATGTTCACATTAGGGAGATGAGTCCTGTATATTTTAGAAGACTAATATTTATTTTCTCTGAATTTAGTTAGGAGTTGTCAGCTTATTTTTCATTGAGTGTGACAGTAGTAAGGTTTTCGAAGTCTACTGAAAACAAGTAACATTAAACGTGTGATTTATGAGATTAGGTTATGTGTGCTATTTTGACTGAAGTCAAATTTCCTTTGTCATCTCAAAGGAGAAAAAATGAATGGCCTATAAAACTGTAAGAGTTGATCTGTCAGAAATAATTTCCAATTGCATAATGTTTTTATAAACTGATTTAACTTATTTATAATGTGAAAGTACAAGATGATGATAATATTTGCTTCTAAAGTTTTAGCAAAATATAACATTTTAATTATTATAGAAATGTCTAAAAGTAATTTTATAATTTATTAATTCTGTATTTAATTTTGGCGTTTCTCATAATTCACCATTGTATATAATACTGGGATAGATATTTCACAGTACATACATATTTTTGTCAGCAATTTCTTTTAATAGGTTTATTTTATGTTTATTTTGAGCACTGCTTCAATAGGCTTAATTCCTTCCATTTTTCTGCGCGCTGTATGTCTGATAGCATTTTCCTTTTTGTCCTTTCTTTGTTCCCTCTCTGTATTCCTTTATCTTTCTCCCCTTACTCCCACCTCTCTATCCCTCTATTTTTTGCTCTTCTTTTTTCTTCCATTTTTGCCCTGTAATAGGGTTAGAATCTAAGTGTTCATGATTGTTGGGCAAGTACTCTACCCCACTTTTTTTTTCTAATTTAATTTTTCTTACTTTCATTAGATCCAATAAAAATATGTTTTTGTATTTTTCACTAGTGCAGAAGTTACTAATACTGTATTATTTTTCTTTTTCTTTAATGAAAAGATGTTGAAGTATGGTATAAAAGTTTCCCAATAAAGAAAGTTATACAACAGATATTAATTATTTTAAAATTAACATTCTTATTAGTGATATAAGAAATTAAATATTTCCAATCTGTCAGAATTATAGCATATTAATAAACATATATATACAACATGATGCTTTGATATGAAAATATTGTGAAAAATTTAGTCTTGTTATTAATTTTTCATTATGATATTATATAATTTGTCATTATCTGAATTTATGCAGTATCTTTATACCTTCTTAAATGAAGTAACAATAACAGGAAAACCAATCTAAGTAATTATACACACTCCTTTGTATCATTCTTGACACTACTGTTAATTTTGTCACTTATTTTAAGGAAGTGCTTCTGCATAAATTTATACATCTCCCTTCTTCCTGATTCGTTCTGTAGAATGCCCTTCGATATTTCTCTTCATTTATGAAAAGTACAATCTAATTTTGTTTTATATTTGAAAACCTCTCACTTCATCTTCAGTGGCATGCCCTGCCATCTGGACCCAGCACTCTAATGCAATAATTGCCGCCCTTCAGTTCTATGAAACGTTTTTCTGTTGCCTTCTCTTCTTTGTTGTTAGTGATGCTAATCCTTCCTGCTGCGTGATTCCCTTTCAAGTGAATGTATCTTTGCAATTTGATAATTTTCAGGACTATTTTATATTTGCTGTAATAAGTTCTCCTGCTTTGGGGATGGTGCCTCATGCTTTCTCTAGCTAAGACTGTTGCTTTTGTATGGACAATGAGAGACTGTGTCTCAGTGCCCTAACAGAGAAGGAAATCTGAGGATCTGACTGCTTCTAGGCAGACTTTCATGTCTACTGTGAAGTTTTCTGTCCATCTCAAACTCAGATTTCCATCAGATATCTGACCTTTGCTGCATGGAAAATGCCTTATTTTCATTGGGCATAAGTGTTTGAGGCAACCTTGAGCTACCGAAACATACTCATGGGCTATCTACTCTTAGTATCTCAGCATTAAGATCCTTCTTGTCTGGTGTCTTCTCCCCTTCTGCCTCTTTTTTCTCAAAGACTTATAAATATTTTTATAAATCTTTTACAATAATTTTGGGAAAGGGGAATCCCTGGAGGTACAATGGGTGAATACATACTTTAAATTTTCTGTGTTTAAACAAAAAACCTTTCTATTAAGATTTTGCAGACTGTGGAAATTCTATTAAGAGACGACAGAGTTCTTCATTTCATAATTAAAAATATCCCAGGGAGACATAGCACAGTAATTTACAATTATAAATGGCTGTTATGCTTTCCTCTCTATAATTGACCCCTGATTCAGAATTAATTGCTTCCCTATCCCTGTTTTAATTCCTTCCCATATTTATAGGCTGTGGTTGGTAGGCCTACTTCAAATGAGTTGGGCCTACATCTTAGGCACTTTGGAATTTGAATATACAGTACCTGTCTCACTGTCTAATACAAAACACTTGCGTCACAAGGGCTTCCTGAACAAAACAGTAAGTTGGGATCAAAAGTTCCACAGAAATCTCAGATGTGATAAAATGAAAAATTTGAATCAGGTGAATCATGGAAATATTACCTAACTTCCCCCAGACATTTGTCACAGGAGCGGTTGTAATGCTTGGCTCAGGACCTGGTTGTGAGATATATGTTTATTCTTTCAAAGAATGTATGATTCAGTAGCAATGACCATTATCAGTTAAATAATTGTTTGTTATTCAATATTGTTCCATGTAAAGTTATGAGAAACAGAAGGCAAACCCTGATAAAATGGAAATTTCTGGTTTCTTTGGAAACTCAGTTGTGTCAGGTGATGTTTTTTTGGAAGCTATCTCGTGAGAGGATGTTTTGCTGAAGTAGACATGTGAAAGGGCATCTCATGTTATGCTTGTGTGCTTGAGAGGAAGCGTGATGTTTAGAAAGAATATAAACATAATCCCACAGAGAGTAGGAGGATACGTTTGTGTTGCTATGCTTTGCAATGCTTTGCTAGTCTACACTAGCTGTACAACACTTTTCTGGTCATGGTATTCCAACTTCTGTTGACTCATGCCAAGTCTCTGTAGCTTTGTGGTTTCTGTTGGATCTAGCCACTGCTACTGATTCATGTTTGGTATTTGCTATTGGACTGGACTGTTGATATCCTGACAAGGAAGACTAGAATTGCACCAAGGAACTACTTCTAAACAGTTCCACAACATACTTTCCTATTAACCTTCTTTCTCTGCTTCCTCTGTTCATTAGGCTAGAAGGGAGGTTGAAGTGTTTAAGAACTCTAATAAAAGTTTTGGTTTTGAAAAATCTAAGCCTACATCCTGGACAGTGTATCTTCAAACAACAAATAGGCATGCATAAAATACATGTCATTTTCTAAAGTACGAAACTGACCACTTCTTCTCCATGGTCTACTGTTAAGCAACACAACCAACTACAAGACAATTAACACATTTATGAATTCAGCATAGAGATAGAAAAGGACTTGGGCTTTTGCATGTTTTCACCAACAAGATTGAATGGTCTATGGGCTAGATATTGTGGTACACAGAGAGACTGTCCTATGTCTTCACTCTAGTCCACCATTCATGCCAAAACCTCACATAAGCTTTGAGATTATGCTCTCTGAACATTTAAATAGAGTGAGTAAAGAGACTCTTCCTTACAGATAGAAAGTAAGAAAAAGTACAGGCATCCCACACACCTTATTCCTATACAGAAAGGTGAAAAGAGTTATCAGTGAAGTGATTAATGATTGCTTTTGTCAAGAGTAGACAGACTTGCTGCTGATTCAGAGAACTGTATAATCTCTTCTCAGAAATACAAAAAACTGAAGGATTTGGTGGCCTTAAGAAAGGTTAAATTTGTGTGTCTACAATGTAAAAAAGGTAAAATAAATCTAGCCAAATGAATTCAAGCACAGACACGCCTTAAAGTTAATGGAAAGCTCCCAGAGCAACAATCTGATCTATAGAGAGGATTACCACCAGGTACTTGCCTGGCAGGAACTTTAAAGAGTGCTGACTCAGACAGAGTAAACAGGCCATGTATTGAATTGGAGTTATTTATTGTGGAGTGTCAAATACAGAAGGCAACCTACATTAATTGGTGTTATAGTTTAGATCCAGACTTGTCCCATAGAATGAGAGTATAGGTGTGGATTTTGCTAGCACAAGGTAAGATTTTTTAAAATACATTTAAGGGAGCTAAAATTGTAAATAAATCATTCTGCTCTCTTAAACTGCAAAAAAAGGGTGTCCAGTGAAAGTAGTGACCCTGTGAGTAGTCAGCAAACACAAGTTTTAAGTTAACAGCAGGAACAATCCATATCTATGTAAATAGGGTGGGTTCTTCAAGGAACCCAGACTCACTAAGGTCATACCTATTAACTTTCTAGGTGTGACTGTTTTTGGTTACTGAAAGAGCATGCCAATCTCCAATATGTTCAATTTTTTATTACTATTTTAATTATGAGTTAAGTGCCATATTGCTATGTCTGTGGTCAGGCTGATTCAATAGACAGAAGGGGCTGTCTTTCTCCAATAGACAGGAAGGGGCTGAATCCCTGAGACAGGAAATGACTCAGTCCTTATGTGTGCAAGGCTAAGGATACAAGTTGACATTCCAAACATTCACACAAGAAGCCAGGTGTGAAGGTATGCACCGATAGTCATAACTCTGAAGAAATGGAGTCAGGTGAATCCCTAGAAGTCACTGGCCAGTGGGTCTTGCCAAATTGGGAAGTTCTAGGTTTACTAGATACTGTCTCTAAAGGTAGGACGGAGTGTCAATAAGGAAGACACCTGATATTGAGCTCTGGCCTCTACTTACACCCACACCAAAAATAAAAGAACTTGTAAAATAAAGTGTACAGGAAGATACATAGTACATATATCATGGGGCCAGCTGATTAACATTGCAGATTACATTTTGATGTATACAATGCTTATGGGGGGACTGGCTGGTTTTCTTAAGTTTATCTGGTTATAGAGAACTCACTAATGCTTTCTGATTGACTGCTGAACAAAGGATAGGGAAGTTGAAAGCAGGTCATCCACATTCCAGTACACAGATTTGTTTAAAAAGTAAAGACTTAGCTATTAAGAAGATCATTAACAGAGTATCTTTAATAAGACATCTACTTTTAATCAGTGTTTTCAGTTGAGTCAAATAAGACTATAAATCATGTAATTTTACATTTAGCTGTTTCAAATGTGAAATGAAGTGCTTCTTAATATATCCACAGAGCAGAAAATCATCCCCATTATGTAATTCTAGTACCTTTTCAACACCCCCCAAAAATGTCATTACTGACCATTTTCCTCTTACCTTAATCCCTGACAAACTTCTTATACTTTGTGTCTGCAAAGATTTCCTTGTTCTGAACATTTCCTATAAATGATATCACAAAATACAGGCCCTTTATGGTTGTGTTCATCTACATAGCGCATATTTAAGGTTCAAATTCAAAATATTGTTCAGTGTATCAATATATCATTTCTTCTTACGGCTCTGTTATATTCCATTATATGAGAATGGTGTGTTCATTGATGCACTCACTTGTTGATGTATATTGTTTGGCTGATAAAACTAATTCATTGACTTTGATATTGTTTAGTTTCTCTTTGTTTTCTTTTTTATCTTCTAGCCTTTTTAAATTCCTTTTTTCTGCTTTCCTTGAATTTAACTTCCTTGAAATTTCTAATTTCTTAAAGTAGGAGATTGGGTTAGCAACTGATCCATTTTCTTCATTTCTAATGTAGACCCTTGCATATATGGGCTTTCCTGTGAGTACTGCTTTTACACAATTCTAAAGGTTTGATACATTCCTATTATTGAGATGAATGCATCTCAAAATATTTTCTTATCTATCTTGGTTTTCATTTTCCTTTGACTTACTTGTTATTTAGAATCACATTGTTTAATGCCTTGTGATGGTCGATATCCTCAATTTCCCTCAGGTGATTTGTTATTTAATTTACTTTCTGTCAAATAAATACTTTGTAGGATTAAACATGTAACATGTGTCTATGTCTGTATAATGGCCCCTCACATGATCTGTCTTGGATCATGTCTTAATCCATGTGGACTCAGGACAAACCCATTCTGTCATTGGAGCAAGTGTTCTCTAGATATCTGTGGCTAAGTGGTCCATAGCGTTGTGTAAGCTTTGCTTATTTCAGTTTTTTTTCCAGTTGCTCTATCCCTCAGTAAATACAAAAGTTTTCAGTAAAAGTTTTCAGTGCTTATGAATCATCTGTTTCTTCATTCATTTCTGTTTAATTTTTTTTAGTTTTTGTATTATGGCATTTTGTTATGTGTGTACAAGCATGTGTATAGGTAGTACAGCATCTTAAAAATTGATCATTGATATTGATGTATTGTCCACGGTGCTTCAGTTTAAAGCTTCTTCTGCCAGTATTCCAGCCATCCTGTCTCTTGTCATCCTTGTATGGCATATCTTCAACTGTCTTTGATTTGTACCTCATGGATTTCGTTTTCTTCGAATTCACAGTATTTATGTCAGACCCAGTTTACAATCCAAAGATTTTTTTTTCATTTTTTTCTAATTTTATCCTTTATATTGAAGAGTTTACTAATTTACATTTGGAGTGATTAAGATAAGGAAGTATTTACTATGTCATTTTGCTATTTATTCTGAATGTCTCATACTATTTTTATTATTCTTTCCTTAGATTGGTTGACAGTTAGTTAGTTCTCAGTGCTGGAAAATAAGCCCAGGGCCTTGCCTATGCTAGCCCAGGGCCTTGCCTATGCTAGCCCAGGGCCTTGCCTATGCTAGTCCAGGGCCTTGCCTATGCTAGCCCAGGGCCTTGCCTATGCTAGGCACGAACTTTACCCCTGAGATAATGGCCTTGGCCTTTTCTCCACCACCTTTGTACTTTCTGAGTTAATAAATATCTGCTCTGTCATTGAAATATTTTTTCTTTCTTTATTTTCTCATTATACTAAGAATTACAACAAACGTATAAAAACTAAATCAGGTTGATATAATAATAGTACTATTATGTATCCATATCTTAATTTTGTTAATATAGATACTGGGTGTTACCTAGTGTCATTTTATTTAAATCTAGAGTCTTCTGCTTTCATGTGCCTTACAGAAGACTGGTTAGTTAAAATATAGTGTTCCAGGGCCTACAGGGGTGTGTACCACATCCTCTGTGTATATGTTGTGGCTGTTAGCTTAGTGTTTTGGTGGGAGTCCTAACTGTGGGAACTAATAATGTGTGTTTGATATTTTGACAAGCTCTTAGGACTTTTCCCCTCCTTTGAATTTCCTTGTCTAGCTTTGGTGTGAGGGCTCTTGCTTTTCTTGTTGTAATTTGTTTGGTCATGTTTGGTTGTTGTCTCTTAGAGGCCTGCTCTTTTCTGAAGGAAGATAAGAGGGTAGTGGATCCAGGAATAGGGTTGCTGGGGAGAGCTGGAAAGAGCTAGGAGGTGTGGAGGCAGAGACACTGTGTTTGGCATGTACTGTATAAGAGAAGAATCTATTTTCAATGAAAAAAATTGACTATATATAAGTATTCACTTATGGTTTGATATATATATATTTTATATACATACAAACACACTAGTATGTGTGTTTATGTATGTTTAAATATTTATATATCTGTTTCTTTCTGTGATCCATATATTTTCTTATGATTTTTCTATTATTTAATGTTGTTTTAATAAATGATTAGACACATTTTCTCAGTTGCTTCAGACAATTAAGTCTTACAGCCTTTGGAGGGACACTATGCATGCCTTGGATTATGTCTTCAGTATTAATCTGGAGAATTATAACTTCACATTGACTTTCTGTTTGTGCTGTGTCACAAGCTGGTCACAGGTGAGCACTTTAGATCCTTTCATGTATTCCCTAAGTGTGCACAAAACTGTGTTTTGCACTTCTATTCCCAGCAATAGACTAGAACATTTGAATGTTCTGTGCATGCTTCCTTCTTTTTTTTTTTTTTTTTTTTTTGATACTTTATTTACATTTCCGATGATTCCCCTTTTCTTTGGAAACCCCGTGTCCCCTCCCCCTCCCCGCCTCTGTGAGGGAATTCCTCCTCCCACCTACCCGCTCACCCATTCCCATATTCCCACCTTGACATTCCCTTTTACTGGGGCCACTAGCACCCTCAGGCCCAAAGTCCTCTCCTTTCTCCCTGGTGGCCATCGAGGTGATTCTTCTGCCTCATATGTAGTCCAAATCATGGGTCAATAGATGTGTATTCTTTGGTTAGTGGTCTGAACTAGAGGACGACCAGGGGGAGGGTCAGGC
>CM052703.1:113791579-113802087 GCA_028551405.1 Uromys caudimaculatus | reverse complement strand
CATGCTTCCTTCTTAAACTCTGAGTTTTAAGCTTTATGCTGTGTCCACTACTTGCCTGATTATTACCATAGTCTCAGACTGCCATGGTATACAACAACCACAGAAGTGTCCCTAGGGAAACAAATGTCTCCTTCCATTCAGCAACTGAGTCAGAGCAACAGAGATCAGTACTGCCTTTGCCTGTGACCAGTGCTTACAGCCATCCTGTGACTTCTTGACATAGCCATCAGTCCTAACTGAAGAGTCTTGACACAACTTTCAAGACACTGCTAATTGGATTTCACTTGCCATCTGCCACATTGTATCTAACGGAGCCCCTGAAAATGTAAACTCAGAACAGATGACAGGAGTGAAAGAAAAAAACCAGCCCCCTCTTTATAACTGTGAGCTCCCAATCTGTGGAGAGAGAGAGAGAGAGAAAGAGAGAGAGAGAGAGAGAGAGAGAGAGAGAGAGAGAGAGAGAGAGAGAGAGAGAGAGAGAGGCACAGAGAGAGAGCAGGGAGCAGTAATGGAGAGGACTTCTCTTAAAAAAGATGGACATTGAATAAATCAGTGCATATTTATTTTATAAAGTTTTATTTGAACATATGGCATGAAAACAGAAGGAAGACTACTGGAGTGAGAAGGAAAGTGATTAATAGGGGGCCAGGCCAGGAAAGCATTGGAGGAAGAGACTAAGCAAGAACACATTGTGCATGAAATTGCCACAGTGAAACCCATTGCTTTGTGGCCTATCTTCAAAAATTAATACATAAAATGTTAACTTGGGATATTTCTCACTTTGGAATGAGAAGGATGAGGAAGTAGGAAACCAGGCATTATCTTCAGTTAATTTTACCTATGGAATACTATTTTGACAATTGTTCTTTTTCATAAAGTGATGTAAAAAATGTCTTAATTGAGAATATGGAAGTATACGATTCTGCTTAAAGTAGTGAGTGGGTAGTGGATCTTCGTATATTGAGCCAACATTGCATCCCTGGGATGGAGCCTACTTGATTGTGGTGAATGGTGGTTTTGATGTGTTCTTGGATTCAATTTGTAAGAATTTATTGAGTATTTTTGCATCGATATTCATAAACAAAATTGATCTGAAGTTCTTTCTTTTTTTGTTGGGTCTTTGTATGGTTTAGGTATCAGAGTAATTGTGGCTTCATAGAACAAATTAGGTGGTGTTCCCTCAGTTTCTATTTTATGAAATAGTTTGAGGAATGTTGACATTAGCTCTTCTTTGAAGATCTTTGAGGGTCTGGTAAAATTCTGCACTAAAGCCATCTGGTCCTAGGCTTTTCTTCTTCTTCTTTTTTTTTTTGGTTTGGAGTTTTAAATAACTTCTATTTCTTTAGGAGATATGGGCCTGTTTAGATAGTTTACCTGCTCTTTTTTTAAACTTTGGTACGTGGTATCTGTCTAGAAAATCATGCATTTCATCTAGATTTTCCAGTTTTGTTGAGTATAGTCTTTTGCAGTAGGAACTGATGATTTTTTGAATTTCCTCCATTTCTGTTGTTATGTCTTCCTTTTCACTTCTGATTTTGTTGATTTGGATACTGTCTCTGTACCCTTTAGTTAGTTTGGCTAGGGATTATCAATCTTGTTGATTTTCTCAAAGAACCAGCTTTCGGTTTTGTTGATTCTTTGTATCTTTCTCTTTGTTTCTATTTGGTTGATTTCCGCCCAAGTTTGATTATTTCTTGCCCTCTACTCCTCGTGGGTATTAGCTTCTTTTTGTTCTAGGACTTTCAGGTGTGCTGTTAAGTTGTTAGTGTAGGGTCTCTTCAATTTCTTTACAAGGGCTCTTAGTACTATGAATTTTCTTCTTAGCACTGCTTTTATTGTGTCCCATAAGTTTGGGTATGCTGTGTCCTCATTTTCATTGAATTCTAGGAAGTCTTTAATTTCTTTCTTTATTTCTTCTCTGACCAAGGTATCATTGAGTAGAGAGTTGTTCAGTTTCCATGGGTATGTGAGTTTTCTGTTATTTTTGTTGTTATTGAAGTCTAGCCTTAGTTTGTGGTGATATAGTAGGATGGATGGGATTATTTCAATCTTCTTGTATCAGTTGAGGCTTGTTTTGTCAAAGATAATTATTTTTCTGGTCCATGAGACCTTGTTGCAAGAAAGTTCTCATCCTTCGTATTGCTAAGAGGACTCCCTGGACCAAAAAAGCTTCTGAATTTGCTCCTTTGATCTTAGCAGACATAAACTGCAGCACTTCTCAGAGATTAGAGATTAAAACATTCATTCATTCTTTTTGGTATAATATCACTATGTGAAGTGAGGTGTTTTGGATGCTAAGGATACAGTTGTTAAACCAGGAATTGTTAAACCCAAGCTCACCTTCTAGAAGTGATAATAGAGCATAAACTTTGCCAAAGGCAGATATGTGGCATAGTCGTAGTTACTATTAAATGCAATGAATAAAATAATAATAAAATGAGTGAATGCAGCAGAAGAGAACTTTGGGAGCCAGAGAAAGACCTTTTTTAGATAAACTAGTGTGTAGGTAAAATTTCATGGGATAACCATATATACCTATGGCAAGAGAGCAATCGGTAGCTGGAAGAGAGGAGGGAATGTGCTTGCAATGCACAGCACTGGTGTGGGGTGAGTGAGGCAGATAGAAAACAATAGATACGTTCATTCTGAGGGGTATGAAGACCTTCTAGAATGAATTCTAATCAGGTAATGCTGGGGCAACTCAATAATGACAAGGTCTCTTGCTGTGATGTACAGACTAGATCATAACAGTGATGGTTAGAGGTTGGTAAAAAAGAGCTGACTAGCACCATTGTCATGGTCCAGGTAAGAGGTGATGGATTCTTAGGCAGGATACTAATGGTGAAGAAAACAGACTGTCATTGTTTTTCATATGTATTTTGGAGTAGAATCTGTAACTTTCCTAAGGAGTCATTATAGATATATAAAATAAAGTGCATTTGATATGGAAATAAGGTATTGGACTTGAGAAACTGTGTGAAAGATTGTGGGAACCACTCGCAAAGGATAAGCACAGGAGAGTTGCTATGTTTCCGTCTTTGTTTACAAAAATCTCAAAATGGTAATTTTAGTTTTAATTTCTTGGATGTAAGATTTATGTGTAATTCAGTTGCATAGGTTCAAGTCAACACAAAGGTTTTCTTCTAGAAAAATGACATTGAACACACACACACACACACACACACACACACACATGAATAAACAATAGTGACGAAGAATGATTCACAAGGAGAGTAAGCTTGTGCTTTAGGAAAAAAAAATCCTGACTTCTCCAGATCATCTATTTTCATTTGAGTAGTTATATATACCTGAACTGCAGTTCCTTTAGACATGAAATGATGAGTATCTTGGGAGTTAAATAATCAATTTAGGGTGTTTTGTTCTCCTTAAAATTTCTTAAGATTAACTGAAAATTTCAGGAAAGTCTGCTACTAATGGTCTAATTGGTCTCTAGGCTTTTATATAACAAGTAGGTATTGGGATTTGTTCAAAGTAGAGCATGCCAAGTATTGAAAAATAGAGCATTATGTACAAGCAAAGCATAATGTAAATCTAAAGTTTTGTGAAGTGAGTGTTCAAGACATTATTTGCTGGTGATACAAGTGTGAATTTTAAAGAAATTAACTGTTTTTAAAATGAGATCTCATGGTACTTCCTCAAGTGCCTTTTGTAGGTCATGTTATTGAACTTCTATGAAGTAAACAAAATCCTGAGGATTATCACCAGAGACTGGATAAGAACACAGCTAAATCATTTGGCCAAATCTATATATCAAGTCGTAAAACTGAAGTCACATATACAGATCACCGCTGACAGCATATGTGTAAGCTTTCCACCTTTTCATTTTATCAAGGCAACACAGAGCTTAGAAAAATTAATATGGAATTATGTAGCCAAAGCAAGGCTCATGAAAGGATCTGGGCTTTAGAAATTTTCTGAAAGTAAGCTAAAAAGCAAAGGATGGTTAAGACTTAGTTCCATCAGCAATAGAGAAGATTTGAGGCATTAGGGTAACACATAGTATTCTGGTAGCATCCCAGGGCAGTAGAACTGAGGGTATATAAGAAAGCAAACTGAGGAAGTCTAGAGAAATAAGCTAGCGAAATAGAAATAAGGAGTTTTTGCCTCCATGCCCCCATCTTGAGTTCCTGCTCTTACTTCACACCAGATCGTCAACAGTAGAGTGAAGTAAATGCTTTCCTCCCCAAGTTGCTTTTTGTCATGGTGTTTTATCACAGCAATAGATAGCAAACCCAAAACAGTAGTAATGTAAGTTGGACCGATGACCTGATATTGGACTATAGAAGAGCTCAGGCTCAGTAGTTAAGAACACTGGCTGCCCTTCCAGAGGACCTAAGATTGACTCATCTGTAACTCCAGATCTCCTGGATCAGACATCCTCTTCTGGCCTTTTATGGCTGTATGTGAATGTGGAGCAAAAACAATAATGTAGGCAAAAAGTATATACACATAAAGTAAAAAAAAAAAAAAAAAAAAAAAAAAAGCAAAAAAGCCCTTTATGTATCCTGCATTGCATCATGGGAAGCCTTGGGAAGAATTTGAATATCATGGGTTTAGCATTATGTCATACTGAGGGGAAGACATGAAATTCATAGGATGAAAAATCAGAATGGAGGTCATTGATGCAACTCACAAATCATGGATTTCTTTTGTCTGAATGAGTTTATATTTTAATAGATTCAGCATTATAATTTACCTCTGCTTCCTTCCACAACTCTCTCTCTCTCTCTCTCTCTCTCTCTCTCTCTCTCTCTCTCTGAATGTTTTTACCTAGTACTAATAATTCTTTCACAAAAACATAGACAGTTGTGTTTTATATCTTATAATTTTAATTGGTTCTTTGTACATCAAAAGCACAAATACTACCCCCATCTGTTCTATAGTATCTAGATATTTGATATAAATGAGGTTATCTCCTCGAGAGTGGGGGCCATGGGAAGAGCTCCATGGGACAGTAACTGGGAGGGGCCAGGAAGACAAAAAGGAAGGAGTGATTTAATTCTCTTTAAAAATCTAAGAACTAAATCAACAACTAATATTCTTTTAGAAATAGTAACTTTGAGCCAAGTAAAGCAAAGGAACTTGCAAGGGATTCTATGACAGCAGACGAAAACTATGACTTCTGCTAACTTAGATTCCTGACTCCCTTTGCACACTGAGAGCACTGCCACACTCTTCTTTGCATGGTTTTCCTCTGCCACTTCAAGGAACTTCTGAGATAAGGGACAGCTTTTCCATTCTATTACATGTCATTATTAGCAAGCAATGTTGCTGTCAGGGGACAGGGCTGGCAGTTCTAGCTAATGAGAACCCCAAATAGCACAAATTACTTGTCTGTATCTACGTTTCTAAGCCTAACAAACTCAAAAGAGACTATCATACACCAAAGCTAACTACAATGGCGTCATCTGGTGAAAGAGGATCATCTTTCCTTCTTATATCTGTAGTCAAAGGGAGGAGAAGCTGTTATTCTCAAGACACCTTTGGGCCTGATGAGGTCATTGGGGAGATGAGAGATGCAACTGTTGACTTTGCTTTCTGGTACCTAAAGGGATATTGCCTTAATATCCAACAAGCCTTAAAAGCACAGAAAGATATAATGAGTTACCTTTTAAGTTTTTATTCTTTGACAGTTTCATATACATATGTCTTGAAT
Source organism: Uromys caudimaculatus (assembly GCA_028551405.1). Lineage (NCBI taxonomy): Eukaryota > Metazoa > Chordata > Mammalia > Rodentia > Muridae > Uromys > Uromys caudimaculatus. The sequence continues at coordinate 113,796,410 of CM052703.1, read as the reverse complement.
TTCATACTCTTAACTCCATTTGCCCTGTCTTACCCACCCCTCCTCATGCTGAAACCTTTGTTCATGAGTCCCTGATCTACGACTTCTCTCTCTCTCTCTCTCTCTCTCTCTCTCTCTCTCTCTCTCTCTGTGTGTGTGTGTGTGTGTGTGTGCACATGCATGTGTGTGCATGTGTGTGTGTGTGTGTGTGTGTGTGTGTGTGTGTCACTGAGTTTAATTAAAGTTGAATGTATGAGTATTAGTAGGAATTTCTTTACTGGAACTTGGACAACTTGCAGTGGCTACACTACTGAAGAAAACAACATTCTTTCTCCTAGCCACCATTAGCTGTCAATAGTCCTTAGGGAAGTTTGGAGCCTCACTTTTGTACATATATGGTTTGGTGTTAAGTGCAACTACAGTGCGTTTAAGAGTGCCTTGGCATGTGCAGACGACACTGGTTTGCAGCTTTCCTCATAAACATTTGTGCCTCACAACCAGTTTTTCCTTAATATTCCCTTGGCCTTGTATTTACAGAGGCTGGTGGGTACTATGGATATGCAGTCACTTCCTGTGTACTTTGACCATTTGTGATTCTTTGTGTTAACTCATACAAAAAGAAGCAACTCTGAGAGAAGCTGAGAGCTACCTGGGTCTGTGAGTGTACTGGTGTGTATTTAGAAGGCATTTGGGACCACGTCCATTCAGCAAGACAATAATAGAGGGAACGAGAGTTAGGAATTCTTTTCTTTTAGGAAAATAAATATGACACCTTATGTTTCACTAGAGGACTCTTGTTTTTTTAAATTTCTTGGGAGATCTCAGCTGTGAACTTCATTGATATAGAAATGAGACTCTTTTTTATTATATATATATGTGTGTGTGTGTGTGTGTGTGTGTGTGTGTGTGTGTGTGTGTGTGTGTGTATCTCAGAAATAAACCCACACACTATGGACACTAGATAATTGATAGAGACACTAAAACCATTACAGTGGAAAAGCAAAGCACCTTCAATAAATGGTCTGCTTGTAGAATGCAAATCGATCCATATTTATCACCTGTACAAACCTTAAGTCCAAGTGGATCAAGGCCCTCAACATAAAACTAGATACACTGAATCTAATAGAAGAGAAAGTGGGAAACAGCCTTGGATCCATTGGCGTGGAGGAAAATGTCCTGAACAAAACACCATGGCTCAGGCTCTAAGGTCAACAATTGACAAATGGGACCTCATGAAGCTAAAAAACTTCTGTAAGGCAAAGGACACTGTCAATAGGACAAAAGGCAGCCTAACGATTGGGAAAAAAACTTCACTAACATTGCATCTAATAGAGGGCTAATATCCGAAATTTATAAATAACTCAAGAAGTTTACTCCAAAGAACCCAAATAACCCAATTTAAAAATGGGGTAGGGAGCTAAACAGAGAATTCTCAGCAAAGGAATCTCGAATGGGTGAAAAACCCATAAAGAAATGTTCAACCTCCTTAGTCATCAGGGAAATACAAATCAAAATGATCCTGAGTTTCTACCTTATACCAATCAGAATGGCTAAGATTAAAAACTAATGTGACAGCCCATGCTGGTGAGGATGTGGAGAAAGAGGAATATTTAGCTCTCTAAGATTTTTTTTTCTATAAATGTATCCATCAAAGAAAATATGGAAACTTTTATTCCAAAATTAACTGTGGTAGCACTGAGCATACCATTGTGGAAACAGAGATGATCTAAGGTCATCAACATTCCATGATTAAAACTGTTGCTTTGACAGTAAGAAAAAAATCCCAAAACATACAGTTTGAATTTTAGGTATTGACTGTCCATAAAGAACCGTCCCGATAGCAGGAGAATAGGGAGTTGAATTTCTTTTATTCTTTAGATAAAGATGGATTAGTTGCTGGAAACGGTGATTACTACACTGCTCTGGGGTTGACAAATGAACAGAGCAGACACTTGTGTTAACTGACCGCTACCCTTACTTGATAATAGTCCTGAGCACGCAAAGTTTGGAGCACATGTATGCTGTTGCAGTGCTTGGGGTGAGCATACTATCTTAGTACTGTCTGATGCATGGTAGGCACATTAGTTGGACAATCAATGTGTGGTATATTAGTGAGGTCTACATTTTTTGGATACTTTATATTTTGAACATCACTTTATGCTTTACACTTTCTTGTGAAATATGGATACTATTTATTTTACTTTTAAGGGAACTGGAGACAAAAGAGAAATATGATAGAACAGTCCTGTCATCACAGAACTTGGGAGGCAAAGGCAGGTGAATTGGTATAATTTTGAGGGAAGCTGGGGCTACATAGTATAAAACCATCCCAAGAAAAGCAAAATCCAAACAATAAAACAAAACACCCTCCTGGAAGAAAACTCAATACGAAGTTGTCAAAAGATTTCTAAGATTATAGTAAAGCTATGAGTTGTAACATTGGACTCGCTGACCATTATTTGTATGTGTTTGTGTGTGTGTGTGGGGGAGGTTTGCTTATATACATATGTGCATATTCATGTTTGATCGTGTTCACTCTGTGTACACATGTAGATTCTAGAAGTTGATGCCAGGTGTCTTCTGTTGATCCTGTGCTTTGATGAGTTTCTGACTGAATGTGGAGTTTGTAGTTTCAGTTAGACTGGCTGACCAATAAGAGCTGATGAACCATGTGTCCCCATGCCTTCCAGCACCACTGAAGTTCAGGAAGTACACCCCTCTGCTCCTGGCTTTTATGTGAGTGCTGCTGAGCCAAATTTAGATCCTAGGTTCATGCAGTGTTGTCTCTGAAAATTATTTTTTCAGACTCCATGATCATTTATTTTAAAAACATTGAGCAGTGCATTCCTTACTTCAACCAAAAACTGAGTCCCCAAGTTTAACAGATAAATTGAATGGCAGAGTCTGGGATGGACTGGTGAGTATGGATGCTGGAGGCAAAGACGACCCTTTATCTCTGTTCCTTTCCTTCCTGTCTTTCATACCTTAAGGACTCTAGGCTAACAGATAAGTAATGTGAGACTTCTGAGCATCTTGCAAATAGCCCTCTTGCATGACGCATAGTTTATTCAGATTCAAAAGCTAACCTGGCTGTGTGACATTAGGCCAGTTTCTAAACCTTTTCAAACCTGTAATGTAGTAATTACGACTTTGTTTATGGGCTACTGTGCAGATTATGCAACTAGCAAGACAGAGAAAAATAAGAACTTAGTAAATGTTGTTTGTAAAGGTGATGATGCTGAAGAGGAGGAGCAAGAAGAATGTTTGATAACTGGCCTGAACCAAGTTTCACCAATTTATTCTGTATCACAAACCTGAGATGTTGAGCAGGATGTGGTTTAGCTTTTATGGTGTACAGAGTATTTATTTTGTTTTTCAATAGGTTTTGATTCATTGATCATGCAACATTTCAGACATTTCAATGTTTGATTAATTTCGTGTTGATATGGTTATGCCAAAGCTTTCTGAGCAAGTACTCATCCAGGCTCTGGGGCCTCAAAGATGAGCAAGTGACCATTTTTTATTTTAAAGGACTGAACTTTTGATATAGGAGAAAATTACAGTAGAAAATATGTTCTAAAGCTGAGGTATTCTTTAGTATTATAAAAATTGAATGTCCAAACATTTTGTCTGTCTGAGAATTTTTTTCAAGTATGCTTCTAAGATCAGGTCCATGGTAAATATTACTTTCTGAGTTCTTAAGTTTGTTGATATCTTTTTAATATCTAAAGGCCAGTTTCAGTATAATCTGTGTCTTAAAATCTATTTCCTTAGATACCATATTCAATATTTTACATATCTGAAACACTGTCTTTAGAAAGAGATAGTTTTGTCTTTGTAAGCCTCATTCCCTTACTGCCTACATGGTTAATGAGTCTATTTTTTTCTCTTTAAAAATCTAGGAAGATTATTAGATCAGCACATTGGTCAGACTAGATCAATATTCTCAGGTATACAATACATTATGTAGATGTACAGTTTAGATTTTTTCCTTGTTTTATGAATATTTTGTAACATAGGCTTCAGTGTTTGTTTTGATCCTTTGCTGCCTGTGCCCTGCACTGCCTGATGCCAGACCCTATCTGCCCTTGGGGGTTAGAGGTGAAGTGGTGCAGAATCAGTGGCATAGACTCCAGAAGCAGGTGAGAAACACTGCAGCAAGCTCACCTGAACACTGTTGCAAGCGTCTTTAATATCCTCCACCCTCACCCCATTGGTTCTAAGGAAGCAACTTTTCTTTTTCTTTCATTCTTTTTTTTTTTTTTGATACTTTATTTACATTTCCAATGATTCCCCTTTTCTGGGTCTCTTCTTTGGAACCCCCCTATCCCCTCCCCATCCCCGCCTCTATGAGGGAATTCCACCTCCCACCCACCTGCCCACCCATCCCCATATTCCCACCTTGACATTCCCCTTTAATGGGGCCTCTAACACTATCAGGCCCAAGGGCCTCTCCTCTCTCCCTGATGGCCATCGAGGTCATCCTCTGCCACATATGTGGTCCAAACCATGGGTCCATAGATGTGTATTCTTTGGTTGGTGGTCCAAACTCCAGGACGACCGGGTGGGGGGCGTTAGGCCCATTGACGCTCTTGCTTCCTCCATGGTGCTGCAAATTCCCTCAGCTCCTTCAGACCTTTCTCCAACTCCTCCATCTGGGACCTCACTCTCAGTCCAGCAGTTACTGTTAAGTGAAACTTTGGCATTCTGAACTTTTGGGCTAATATCCGCTTATCAGTGAGTACATACCATGTTCCTTCTTTTGTGACTGAGTTACCTCGCTCAGGATGATATTTTCGAGTTCCATCCATTTGCCTGCAAATTTCATTAAGTCATTGTTTTTAATAGCTGA
>CM052703.1:113739627-113791079 GCA_028551405.1 Uromys caudimaculatus | reverse complement strand
CAGTACTCTTGGTTTCTGTTCTTTATGTTCTTACCCTTGCCTTTTGCCATCTTGTTAACTCTGATGATAGCTGATCTTACTCTGTCTGGTTGTGGCTTGCCCCTCCTGCAGGCCTCTGTGTCAGTGCTCCTTGAAGACCAGCTCTCTCTGAGAGGTGTTTGGGTTTGGAGAGCTATGGCACAGGGTCTGCTCTGGGGTGCAGAAAGAAATCAGAAGGATCTTGTCCCCAGCTGTCCCTTGGTTCCTATGCCCTGATGGCTCTGCAAGGGTCCCTCTTGATCCAGTGAGTTTGAACAGAAGTGGTGGTTTTGCCTGTGCTCAAAGGTGTGTCAGCACTCCTGGGATACCCACTCTTTCCTGGAGCCTTGTTGCCCACAGCTGAGGTCTCCAGGCACAGGCCCCTGGTTGCCTAGGCAGAGGTCTCCACCCACAGATGAAACTGGAAGGTTCAGAGGTTTCCTGGCCCCGGGTTCTCAGGACCTGGATCCCGGGGGATCCGGGCGGGTCTGGGTGAGAGGTGTTGCTCCCCTTAACCCCACTTACAGCTTTTCCAAGCTCCTCAGAGGGTATTTTTCTCTGGCGCTCGGCGCTCGTTGGCTATGTACTCCTCAGGAAGCATCTTTTCTAAACAGCAGTTCCTGATTGGCTGGCATTGTCTGCATCAGTAATCCTTGGTCTCTCAGGTAGTCCTCAGTTAGGTCCTCCTGCAGGAGATGCCTTTGCAGCTGTGCAGCCCTCAGTGTTTATGCAGAGGTGGCCATGCCTTTCCTCCTACAATCCTTGGCATTTCTCTTGCCTTTCAGAAAGTTGGGCATTTGATACTCTTTGCTGATTTTTTACATTTATCATTTTGTCTTGAATTTTTATTATCTCTTTTTTTCCATTAGAGTAAGGATGATGTCATTTGTTTCACATTTTTTTTTCTCAAGTCATTGCTTCTCTCGTGTGTCCTATTTAAACCAAGTTTCATTAACAAAATGAAGTTATCTTTTTCTAATCATTACTGTCTTGTCATCTCCTATTCATCGAAAAAATTTAACTTGGATTTTCAGAAACCATGCAATATCTTACTTTGGAAAATTATAAAACAGCTTTTAAAACTCAAACAATCTTGAAATAACTTATGACACCCGTAAAAGTACCTATCATGGGGCTGGAAAGAAGCTCAGTGGTTATGAGCATATCTTGCTCTTCCAGAGAACTTGCTTATGGCTCTAGCACCCAAGCTGCATGGCTCATAACTACCTATAATTCAGCTCCATGGACTCTGACATCATTTTCTGACCTTCACAGACACCTGCAATCAAATTTCATACACACACATGAATAAAAAATGTAAAAGTCTATTTGAAATCATTATAAAAATATATTACTTATCTTCTATCTAGTTTCTTTAAATAACATCTTTCGTATCCATATAGTGATTCAACAAACAAAAATCCGTAACATTTATGTACTGGTATTAGTTGCACATACTTTCTGCTCCTTTCAGTTTCTCATTTCTTGATTTAGGTAGCTGAAGGACACTGATCAGTTATTAGAAGACTGTAGCTCACTTTGTGGTTGTCTGATGTTCTGCTTTTGTGTGGAAACATCACCCGCAAAGGTTAAGTGGATTTCTTCGAATATTGTTTCGTGGGGAATGTGATATGGGCATGTCCCATCATGTGATCATGGCAACTTTGATCTCTGCAGAAAGTGGTATCCACATGCCTCCTCCACCAAGAAGTTAAAATTTCCTACTGTAGAATGTGGTGTACTATTGGGAGATACTCTTAGCCAATTTGAATATTTTGTGACTTACATACTTTTGTTCACTGATATTTACATCTATTGGTGAGTTCTGTGCAGAATTATGGCTACTGTGGTGTTTGGCAAATGATAACTTTGTGGTTTTCCCATTGCTTTTGTATCTGATAACTAAATTCTACCAAAACTGGAACTATTGTTCTTTCTATCTGTATTTATTGTAGTTTGAGCTTAAAAGTGTTTACTATTTTCTATGGAATATAATGCTTATTGATGTCAATTTATTTTATTGAAAAGCCTTACTCTGTTTGCCCATTGTAATTCCAAAGACTTGGCATTTTTGGCATATCAAAATGTATTTAAACAAAAGGAAAGAAAGAAAGGAAGGAAGGAAGAAAGAAAGAAAGAAAGAAAGAAAGAAAGAAAGAAAGAAAGAAAGAGAATACTCCTTATCACTATTGTAGACTGATATTTTTCACTGCTCTTCCTCACTAAGGAACCAAATATTTCTTTAAGTGCTTCTACTTCTTTTAAGTAATAATGTTCCGAAATAGGGATCAGTTCATTGGATATGTCCCCTGCTATAAAGACATTTTGTTTTTGTTTTTATATTCACCAGTATATAGAACTAGAAAATAAATGTGAACACACACACACACACACACACACACACACACACACACACATGCACACACAGCTTAACATCCACATATAACTGTTTCTTTATTTGCCTCTCTGTGTATACAAAACTGTAAGTTCACACCGACAAACAATTCCATCACATCACAAAGCCCATGCCTTGTTTGCAGTTCTTAAGAATGCTGATAGTTATCATTCCTGATATTTTCTCATTTCTAAAAGGTACATCATGTGGACTCAGAACCTTAGCTCAGAATTGCTTACTGATGTTTACAGAAGGAATACTGTTCTTTTCATCTTCTAAAATTTTAAATATATATTATATACACACATATATGTATTTGCAGATAATACAGCTTATCTGGAAAATCCTGGAAATCAATGATTAGCACAAATACCAAAGTGAATTGATGCACATTAGCATGAAACACTGAAATAATATGGAGAATCCCCATAGGAAGCACTACACAAATGCAACACTACCGTGACTCAGAGCTGTTGTCCCCTTCTCATTTCCTCAGTGTTGTTTATGTGTCACGGGTTTAAATTGCTCGTCCGTGTTCACATCATATTTGGGTTCCCACCATGGAAAGCCTGTGTACATCTTTACTGGTCCTAAGATCATGAGAATCAACCTGGAAGCTGACATTCCTCACAGAGCTGTGAGATGAGAACCGTCACTTGCCCTGATCCTTTCGCCCTGCTTTTGTTTACTGAGTCTTCATTTGTATCTTCTATTTCTGCCCAACATAGGTCATAAATTTTATTAATTTCTAATTTATCATTCTTGTATGTGTGCACAAATCAATGCATCTATATCTTTTTTCTCCTAAAGTCTTGCATGTGTTTTCTTCGAAATCACAGCTGTATATGCTGAAAGTCACTACACAAGATCAGTTCACATAGGTCTTTATTTTAAAAAGAAAAGTAGAATACTGTTTTTCTGGATTTGTCACATTACTTTTAAGTGCGTTTCTCATGGAAATGTACTTCTTCCTGTTAACATGTTGTGTCTGTTTCCTTTGTTACTTGTGTTCATTGGTGCTTAATATGCACCATAAAGTCATCTACAGATATATACATTTATGTGTATATAATAAATACATATATACATACATATAATATACATATATGCTACATGTATGATATACACATTTATTTTATATACATATAACATGTGTATCAAACATATGCCAAAAAGACACACATACACACACATGAATGCACACACATATAAAAAGAAATATGGTTCCACTTCTTCTTTACCCAACTGTATGATCTTTTCACTGATATCTCTTTCAGACTCTGATAGATTCATGTAGCTACAATCTGCACAGTTATAGACGTAGTGATCTTCAGTTTTGAATCTTGTACAAATTCCAAAATGAAATGTCTCCATTAAGTAAAGGTAGGAGGAGGCTCCCTTTACGTTCCTTAAGTGTTAGCTTAAGTGTGTGTGTGGTTTGTGTGTGTTGTGTGTGCATATTGTGTTGTGTGTGTAATGTTATATGTGCATGTATATGTTGTACTGGGTGTGTGTGTTATGTTTGAGAATGCATAGTTCTTATCAATTCTTATTTTCTTAACTGTGCCAGATCTTGAATTTTTCATGTTTTTGTCATAGAAATAATCATTAGTTCCTTGATTTTGAAATCTTATTTCAGTATCATATATTCTAACATTTTACAAGGCTCAATAAAATATTTAAAATTTCTAAGCTAAATAATTTACTCTTGTCTGGTAAGTAATGTTAAGTGCAAACTGTGAGCCAGTTGCCATCTGTGATGGCACTTAGATAGCCTCAGCATTGGTCATGTGTCAGATCCTGACCAATACAGATGCGGATGTACACAGCCAAACATTAGACTAAGTGCAGGGACCCTAATGGGGAAGTTAGGGCAAGGACTGTAGGAGCTGATGGGGTTTGCAACCTCACAGGAAGAACAACAATATTAACCAACCAGACGCCCCAAAGCTCCCAGGGACTAAACCACCAACCAAAGAGTACACAGGGGGTACCCATGGCTCCAGCTAATTATGTAGCAGAGGATTGCTTTATCTTGCAACACTGGGAGGGAAGCCCCTTGATTCAGTGGAGGCTTGATGACCCAGGAGAGGGGAATGCTAGGCTGCTGAGGCAGGAGTGGGTGGGTGGGAGGGGGAGCGTCCTCATAGAGGCAGGGGAGGGAGGAGGGGATTGGGGGCTGTGCAGGGGAAACTACGTAGGGGTATAACATCTGAATGTAAATAAATAAAATAACCAATAAAAAAAGAAAAAGAAGAAATCACTGTTCTGTGGCAAGGGTGTTTAGCAGATTCTTCACAAATCCTTGTTCATCTCAAGAACTGTAAGTGCTTAGAAATGTATGGCTTGGGTGTCAGTAGTTTCAGTTAAACATGTATCTGTTTGTATATGGTATCAAAGGCTGTGTTAAAAATGAGAATGATCTGATCACATGTCCTTGATGGACATGAGTGATGTTGTAGGCTCCTCCCCACTGGCATAAAAACTGTATTAAAGAAAGAAAGAAGAAAAAGAAAAGAAAATGTTGAACAGCATGACTAAAATTGGTCCTACTTTATGATAGTTTGAATTCTTTTGTTGGAAGTTTGTTTTTACAAAATCAGGTTTGTACAGTAAGAGAAAATGCATTTACATTTTACTCTGTATTGGTTTCAAATGAAAAAACACGTCAGATGCCAACATGACAGTAGGAACCAGGGTGTGAAGGTGTGTGTTGTAGCAGGGTTGCCTTGCAGACTTCTTGAGCTGCCTCTGCTCCAGGTGAGAGATTCTAAATATCATCTGTTAGACTTCTCTTCAATGTGGGGCAATGCTGCCCTTTCTAAAGGACATGGCTCCATTTTAAAAGGTTAATTTTCTTGCTTTCCTCTGTACTGTGTGACGTGTCACATCTTTCACTTCATCATGCCCAGATTCCATAGGACCCTTATTCATATGTAGGTTTAGGAGTAGGGTGCAAGGGTGGTACAGGTGTTACTGGTGGGTGGAGATACTTTGGGGGGGGGGAAGAAAGCATAAAGAACAACCTATTAATACTTAGATTGACTTATGTTAAAGTTTCAACTTTGAATATTTTTCTTCATATGTGTGTGCATTCATGTGTGTGTGTGTGTGTGTGTGTGTGTGTGTGTGTCTGTGTGTGTCTGTGTGTGTCTGTGTGTGTGTCTGTGTGTGTATACATGGAGCCTCTAAGAAAACTTCACTTGTCATCCACAGGAACACTGCTGCCTTTGGGACAATCTCTCTCCTTGGCCTGGTCCTCATCAGTTAGGCTAGGCTACCTAGTTAGCAAGCTTCAAGATCCTTCTGTGTTGAGATTACAGGAATGTGCCATCATTGCCAACAATTTATATTGTTTCAGGGGGCCAAACTTAAGTCATAATGCTTACAAGACCAGTGCTTCGCTGACTGAGAGATTCCTACAGCCTCTGGATATTTTTCTTAATAAAGATGAAGTTAAAGTCAGTTGCTGGTTAATCTAGGCATGTTCAGTATTTGCTTAGCAGGATTTTTGTAACTAACGACAGGTATGAGTATAGTCCTAAACTCATTAAAAAAATTTTTTTGAGAACTTCCGGTGACTTTTGTCTAAGTCAACTGAACAGTTTTCAAGCAAGGATATTGTAGATGATGATGTGGAACAATGACCAAAAGGTTGGCTACCCTAATCGTTTTCCCATTCTTGGGCTGTGATTTGATCAACCTCTGGAAACTTATTTCTGGGTCTCTGGCATTGCTGAAGAACAACTTTCTTGGTCTCTTCTGCTCTCCATTTTGAACTGTAAGCATTTTGAGTTACAAATGATCTCCTGAGCGTAATAAAATGCTCCTTAAAACTCTGATTGTCTTGAGCTTTCAAACTACTTTGAAATTAATTTGAATTTTTTGCCTTTTATTTCCCCCTTTCCACTTGAGAAATGTTCATTTGGAAAGCTCTGAGCACAGCATCTGGTCAACGTGCCTCATCCTCAGCTGCTAAGTTCTAGAGACTTCAATGCATCTCTGAGCTTATGAATACAGTTTCCTTCTGTACCCACACTTTGTCCCAGTGTGGGATGTGCTTGGATGGATGAAAGTGCTTTCCAGATCCCAAACACACTACCATTCCTAATACTCCAGTGCTTGCTGTGCTGGGCTCTCTTGCTATCAAGACTGACCTCATCTGTTCTGTCTTCTGGGTACCTTCTCTCCATTGTTCAGACATAGACGAATGGGGAATTTTTGAATCATCTTTTTGTCTGACTCCAGTTTTGTAAATTCTCTTATAGGAAGACACACAATCTCTCCCCTCCTTTTCTGATTTATGGCCCATTTTTTGCTTCAAGAATCCTGGTGGTTCATATTCTTCTTTCTGAAGTGACGGTTTATAGTGCTTGTCTCCCAGTGTCTTGCTGATCTCTGTGATTGGCTGATAACCATGATCTATAGCGAGGGTTAAGAGTATAATTTTGAGAAGCTGGGTCTGGTAGTCCATACCTGCACTTGCAGCCCTCTGGAGATGGAGACTGCAGGGTTGTGAATTGGAGGGCTACAGAGTAAAGCCTACCCAAAGAGGGCAGTGACAAGATAAAGAGAGAAAAGAATGAGTGCCATTAGTTGGGTGAATGTTCTCTTTCTTCTTGTTTTTCTTTTGATTATAATTTTGACACCAGGTTTCATGATGTAGCCCAGGTTACCCTACCTGTAACTATACAGCTGAGAGTAACCTTATTTTTCTGACCCTCCTATCTTTGCCGCCATGCTCTAGTATCACAGTAACATGCTACCATGCAGGGCTGGTTTGTTTTTGCTTTTAAAAAGGAAGCATATATCATAAAAATTTCAATTTTGAAATGTAAACAGTTAATTTTTAAATTTAATAATATTTCTACCTTTCTAGATCCCATCTCATTTCTCCCCAGAAACCTTGACTCATTTATTATCCTTTCTACTTTCAAATTATAATCGAAACAATCAGAACATCAACAGAAGCTCTGTATTATTCTTCAAGAATGATGACTATTTGGAAACAGATTGTGAATGCCTGACAGCGTGGGTTGGTAGTATCTATATGAAGCACTTATTGTAAGAATAAGCAGTGATGGTGATGATACCTGCCCCACCTAGAACCCCTCATCAATAGGGGTTCAGGATGTAGCTCAGTTGGTAGAGTACAAACTGACATGCATGAAGCCTTTCATTTGATCACAAACAGTGCATAAACCAACTTGACTGTGGTGGCACATTCCTGAAATCTTAGCATTCAGGAAGTAGAAGCGGGCTATTAATTATTCAAAGCCAGCACTGACTGTGGTGAGTTGAGGGCCACTGCAATTTACCTGAGTCTTTGCCTCAAAAATAAACAAATGTACAGAAACATTTAAAGCTAGAACAAGATAATGAGCTCCCATTTTGGCCAGGCATCTTAGCACTGTGATTCTTGTTATAATTACAGGTCTAGACTGAGATGAAATGATTTGCATTTGAGGAGTTTCCTGGGATACAGGTATTTCAAGGTAATATTGAAGTATCTGGATATTGGGTATTCTAAACTACCACATTTTCTGCACAGAAACTTTATTAAAAATGAAAATATTTAAACTTAAACTCAAAAAAATTGGAAGACTAGACTGGGGATATAGGACAGTTGGTAGGGTGCTAGCCTAGGATGCCTGGAGCCTGATTCTCTGATTTTGATCCCCAGAGGGTCATAAGCTAGGATACTGACATATGCACTCAGGAGGCAAGGCAAGAGGGCCAGAGGTTCAAAGTCTTCCTTGGCTCCCTAACAAGCTTGAGGCCAGTATGAAATATATGAGACTTTGTCAGGGAGAGAGAGAGAGAGAGAGAGAGAGAGAGAGAGAGAGAGAGAGAGAGAGAGAGAGAGATACAGAGAGAGACAGAGAGGGAGAGAGAGAGAGAGAGAAATAGACATAGATAGATAAAGAGAGAGAGAGAGACAGAGAGAGTCAAAGACCCAGAAACAGACACATAGACAGAGACAGAGACAATCGACACAGAGAAACAGGGAGAGACACACAGAAAGATAGAGATACAGAGAGACACAACACACAGAAAGGCATAGAGAAACAGACAGAGACAGAGAGACAGACAGAGATACAAAGAGGAGAGAGAAAGAAAAAGAGAGGTGTTGATAAAAACTGTGGAGGCCCAGTTATATCATATTACCTATGTGAATAGGAGATATGTGATTTTTTTTTCTATGATAGTTTGCCATTTTCAGTGTGGAAGAATAGCACTGATCACTCCTTGCTCTTCCTGTAAGTAAAGCAAGACTTCAAACTCTATTTGAGGGTGACCCCTTCTCAGAAATTACAGGCTCTGAATATCTTGCCAGCCCATCATCACTGTCCACCTGCTAATTCTCTGCACATCGAAGTGGCAGCTGTCATTGCAGAAACGCTACAGTAGATAATAAGATACGGTACATTTTCATCTTCATATGCTTAAAGCAAATGCCTGCGAACAGCACCAGCAGCTACTATGACTACAGGGATCTCAGGTATCATTAACATAAAATGCCAAATGGATTTGCAGATTGGGAGCAAATAGATTTGCTTTAAAAGAAAAAGCTCTCAAGGCAGGTGTAGTACACATCGTGGTTGTTGGCAGTTGCCAAGCTGTAGGAAATATCAAAGCTGTAGGCACACGCAGAGATACCTCCTCCAAATCACAGCCACACATGCAGGCCTGAATACAAATGCACGCATGCGTGGTTCTCGCATCTTCATAGCCGAGCTCTGCCACTGGGATGGTTCAATTTCTTTATCCCAGAAAACAGCCACTAAACCAGGCTTTCCCTAAAATAACAGCTCCTTAACATCTATAATATTTTCACTGTCACATCTTTTCCCACATGCAGGTCACGGACAATCCTACTTCTTCTCCTCCCTTAGCCTGGCTAGTAGCCTAAAGGGTAATCAGTAATTCCCTTTGTAATTTTTTATTTTGATTAATTCTTTTCCCTTCCATTCCACTGCCTCCACCATGGAGTGTGCTTAAATCAAATAAACTTCAAAGCAGAGCCTTCTCTGTGGTGTCTGGCAAAGGTTCTTCTCTTTGCGATTCACCCTGCATATTAGTTTCTGACTGGTATTCATAGGCAGTATAGTTTACATGAGGCAAGAAAACAGCGGACATGGTCACAACTGAGCTGTGGATCTCTGACCATTGGGGGCAGGGATGGAGATACGGATATAGAGCACATGTGGTGTGGATATAGCTGTGAGTATGTAAGAAGGTGTAGATAGATATAAGACTATGCAGCTCAATTTCTATGAAAATACAAATGATAGATATCATTTCATTTGATCTTCAAAACAATCCGGAGTAGATCAGGGTTTGGCGGTGCATGATGATGATGTCCACGATAATAACCTTGGGAAGCAGGGTAAACATATCTACTTTTCCCCTGAGACAATACTGATTATAAATGAGCTCCCCAAACTCCATACCCAGTGATAGAGCCAGGAGCTAGAACTGCGTCTTCTTATTCAAAACTTAGGTAGTTTCCAGTTGCAGTATAGAACTTTATTTTCTTTATTTTTAAGAACTATGGTACAGAATTGTGTTTCTGCTGTGTGGTAATCTATGGACCTTTTCATGTAGATGTTGCTCCTGAAGTTGGTCTCCATGGAGCTGAGAGAAAGAAGAAGGAGTGGGAATCGTAGAATTGTTGGCTGCTGGATATATATCAATACATGCATTTTTTGTTTACATAAACAGGAATGCCTTGAAAGAACCTCAGTTCATTTCATAACAGTCAGTGTCACAGAAAGAATAAAGTCTGCACTGTTGATGAGAATCCAGGTCAAGGCAAGAAAAGATACTTTAGAGCAGCTAAAGAATTATCTTTTGGATGCCTTGATTTGAGAATAAAAACCTAATTGAAATGAAGTAAATATGCCATAGATAAAGTCTGTCATGCTTTTCTTCCACTGTTGTTGGCACTAAATCTCTCTCTCTCTCTCTCTCTCTCTCTCTCTCTCTCTCTCTCTCTCTCTCTCACACACACACACACACACACATACACACACACACACACACACAAAAATGCTGGCTATAATCTGTTGCTATATAGTCATTGATAACCTTGAACTTCTGATATTCCTGCCTCTCCTTCCTGAGTGTTGAGATTACAGGCATGCACTACCTGGCTTATGTTGTGCTGGAGATTGAACCTAGGACTTCCTATATTGCTAGACAAACACTGCTACCAAGTTAGCTACATCCCTAGCCCCTCATGTAAAATATTTTAGGACAAAATTAGGATAAATGAATTTTGAAATATTTTCAACTTCTAGTGATTTCTAAGAGAGCTTATAAGCACCTGGAAACTAATGCCGAAAGATGCTTTCAGAACATAGAGATTTAAATATTGTAAAAAACGACTTGAGCCATTTCCTTTCCAAGATTAATTGAAAATAGGCCAGTGGTTTTAAGATGAAAAGTGTGTTTGCTTCTATAATTAAATGTCAGGGCAAGAATTTGTTCTCCATTGTTTACTTAATACCAATTATGATAATTTTTATACTTTTTGAGAATTCTATACAAGAGTTCACTAACTCCTTTCCTCCTATAAACTCTTTCAAATTCATAGAGTCTTTTTATTGTCTTTGTTACACACACACATACACACACACAAACCCTACTGACTCCATTTAGTGTTGTTGCACATGTGAACTAGGGTTTAGGGCTGACCAATTGGGATTGGTTGAATCATCAGGTGTCTTGCCCCTGGAGAGAACTGATTAACTGATCTTCCCTCTTTCCTTATTCAGTGATTAACTATAGCCCTTGATCTAGGGATGGAGTCTTGTGAAATTGCACCCCGACTCAAAATTGGCTCTCTGACAACTGTTATTATACAGTCCTGTGTTGTTGACTGATACAGTTCCTTTTAAAAATTTAATGATACCAATGATTATTCTTGCCCCTAATGGAGCAAGCTCCCATTTCTTCCAGTCTAATGAGGAGAACAAAATAAATAAAAATAATATTAGTGCAAATTTCTCCAAAATGGTTCTATAAGGACTCTTACAACAACAAACAGGACTAGAATTGCTTAGCTTGGGAATTCATGAAATTTTGAGACAGGGCTGACCTGCTGAAAGTTAAATAGGTGGCAATGGGTGGATATTGGAAGCTTGATCAAACATATATCAGGAATACTTGTTCAGAAGAAACTAAGCAATTTCATTGTGGTGATTAGAAAGGTATTAGTGGGAGAGGATTTAATGGTGGTGGTTCTGGAGATGGGGATGTTGTGTTGGTCCCTTTAATCTGTGGCATCTTGCTGGTTCACCATCTAGGATAAATGCCATCATAGTCACCATAGCCATTTTCCCAGGATCATATCCTATAGATGGATTGCTTCTGATAAACTTTTCAGTTGTCTTGGGCTCATGTGATAACTCTCCCTGGAAGCTTTGTCTCTTGGTTAAGGAGTTAAATAATCTTTGAAACTAACATGTTGGCTTTGACTATGAGTATCCCCAGGGAACATACAATCTTGAGCTTGGTTCTGGTAGTTTTCAAGGATTTCCCAAGGACGGGTGTGTGGGCTAGGGGCAAAGAGTCCTAGTTGTAAATCTTTAGTTTATATCTTGGGTCACTTGTTTCTTCACTGAGATGCAATAATATTGAGTTTAATAATGCTATATTGGGCCACCAAGAAATATTGTATTTCACCATACTGTGTGTGCTATCTTGAGCTCAAATTAGTTATTTGTAGAACTAAAGGGCCTGGAGAGTCATCCATTGACTTTCTTTTTTTCTTTGTTTTTTTAATGGGTACATACAGTGGGAAACCAGGTTTTCCAAATTTTGTCTTAAAACCCTATTAACCCTGTATTAAGTCAAATGCAGTTTCTAGTTCCCACAGCTGCAGATAACTAGGCCACTCCAGACTCTTCCAGTACAGATCTGCAGCTTCCTGGACATCTGGAGCTGGTGGCAATTGGGCAGAAGTCAGAGCGAAGTTGGATTCATTACTTTGTTTGTCAGCTTAGGTTTTATTTTCTGAAGCTATTTTTTGTCTAAATGTGTGTTTCTTTGCTTATTGTTCCTTCCTGTAGTCACAGATGCTCACTGAGAGGCGAGGATCTCAACAGACAGTGGCTCTTTCCCCAAGCTCATCTCCAACCAACCATCTACCATGTCAAAGGTCTCCTCCACTACCTAAGTAGTACTGGCCGGGGGCCTGTGGTGAGTCACTTCCTTCTTTTCTTTTGCTTTTTATTATTATTATTTATTTATTTTTTACCCTCCAGATTTTATTCCCCTCCTGGTCCACCGTCTGATTGTTCCACACCCCTTACCTCCTCCCAGCCCTGCAGTCTCCATAAGGATGCCTCACCCCACCCCACCTGCAAATTCACAAGAACTTACATAGTTTAGAGTTTCAGAGGCTCTAAAAACAATGTATTGGTGAAGGTATAGATATGTTGATCACCCCACATCGCATATGTGCATTGACATATCACAGGCTACCCCATCAGTAGGTTCATGAAAGAATTGGGGGTGGTCAGCCATGAGGCCATGGAGTCCATCCTTTACTCATGATCATCCTCCTCCAGAAGGCAAACACATACATCCTGGTTCAAGGCTTGCACCAAAACTGACACCACTAGCATTGACCGCCTGACACTCTACAAATCCCCAGCTAATGAAAGACACTCTCATCTAGCATATTCCAAGGATTTAAAGATTTATCTCCCAAAGCCTATAAATAGACAAACTTTTGTTTAAAATCTGCAAAACTCTACTGCCTTGATTGGCTGAGTCAACTTCTCTTTGGCACATAGAACAACAGCATGTGCCCCTGCCCCCAAGAATATAAATTCAATCCTGTTTCAAATGTTCAATAATGTACTGTAGTCATCCCTGCTTCGAAGGATTCCTGCATCTCAAGGAGGCAGCGTAATCTCTGCTGGTGATTGTGTTCATTTAGCTCTACATAGCAAGGTTCCAGTCTCATGGTTGAAAGCTGGAGAAAGCCTGTTTCTCTGTGCGGGAAGCTTTAGCCTCCAGGAGAAGAGAGTGATTTGAAAGGGAAGAACCCCATATCTGATACACATTTAAACACACGCACATGTTAAGTCCTCAACAAAACAGGATTTCTTTCTGCTCTGACAATCTCTAATTGAAGAGCAGAGCATTTATTTTAAAGTGACAGGTGAAAGGCTTGTTTAAAAGTATAAATAAACATTAATTAGCTATAAACATGACAGCCGCAGACTTGTTTCCTGCTGGGACCATCTGAGAGGTGGGTGAGAAACAGCTGAGTACTAAATGCTATTCCCAGTGTTACAGAGCTCTCTAACAGGCAGGATGCCACCTTTCAGGTACCTACAGGGCTATATTTAACTTGCCACCCGCCAGCAGCTGCATCACTGCCACTCACTTGTGCTGGTCCTGTCCTAAAAGAGAAGAGTCCCTCTCTGTCCACATTGATTTTTAAGTTCTTTGGTGTGGATTAATGTTGACTCTGCACAATTTCTGGGTCTTATGAAAATGTTTATGGAAACATTGAAAAATACACTCTGTGATGGCTGGGAAGATGCACCTGTCGCAGATGCTATTCAGGTATTTGTGTCTTGGGTTAATTGATACCAGTTGCAAGAACCAATGAGATGGAAGTCATTGGCCTGATTCTTCTGAGGACTGCAAAAGAACAGGCAATGTGCCTCTATTCTCCCTTTCCTGCATCTATCCATCTTCTCATGAATTTGGGTAGTCATCTTTCTTTTGTACATTAACGTATACTCTGCAATTGTAAGGATTGGAGTAGCTAGGGATACAATGCCTATATACATATTTTATTTAATTTTTAGTTTTTAAAAGTATTTTAATATTCATAATTACATATAGGAAACTAATTCTTCATTAACCAGCTGCCATCAGTTGCCAATAGGTCCTTAGATAGAGTGAGACCACAAGAACACTTCCCCATGCATATTTTTCCCAGTGATCCATCAGCATTAGAGGAGAGGGCATCATATAGATGTCCCATTTACAACTTAATGTTCCACAGTCTTATTTTCTGCACATCGGATGGTTGTAGGTCTCTATCAACCCGTTAATTAAAAAGAGGGTGGATCCATACATTTATCATAGTAAAAGATTGCCAGTTGCTTTAATATCATGATGGACTAAGGTAGGAGGGAGGTAGCTCTTCAAAGAAACAATGTGAGACAAAGTAATAAAAATGGTAACAGATGTGTGAAATGTGTCTGGGATGTCTGGGATACAGATGAAGAGTTGAGCAGGATTATGGAAGGACTAGGTACTGATGCCTCTTCTGCTGTGTTTGAGGGATAAACTGGTTGGTGGGGGAGAGATTCCTGCGGTCTTCTGGACCTTCTTGTAGCTTTTTACCATTTTATTGAACCCAGAATGGCTATTCTTGTTCAGATGTTAAACTCAGGCTAATGTCATCTAGGCAGTCCTCAAGTTGAAGTTCCTTCTTCCTATGTGACTCTACATTGTCTCAGGTTAACAATAAAAACTAACCAGGATAGTAATCAAAACAACCCCTCCCCCAAATAAGAAAATCCAGTTAACTACTGATATCTTCAATAATATAAGTCAAGTTTAAGACATTATATTAAACTTCAAGAGAGTGGAAATGAAGGGATACATACTGAATGCTTGTATTTCAATAATGAGGGAAGGTGAACATTAGAGCAGCGATTAACTCTGGGGAAGGAGATCGAATTTGGGTTTAGGAGAGAACTTTTAGGTAGTGAAAATATTCTATATCATGATTTAACACAGAGTTATACCAAATTTGCTGAGCTATATATCCAGTATTTATACTTTTTACTAATATAAAATATTTGCTTAAATACAGAAAATCTAAAAATATACAAAGCAAGAATATAGAACTTTAAAGTGCAGCTAGAGAAAATTGGGGTGTATAAAATAGGGCTGGTGAGCCTGGAAGGGTGCAAGTCAAATCAAGAAGTACAACTTTGCCAAAGCCTAAAGAAGGTAGTGAAGATGTTGTTTAGAAGTTATGAATACTTAGATAGAGAGAGAGCATGCCAGCAGGGAAACCCAATGAAGCAGACAAGTTGAAGAATTGGCTGTTAAGAGGCATTGACTTGCTTCTTGTTTGTGAAGATCCACATGAGAGACAAGAGACCCTTGCTTGACCCAGGGGACAGTCCAACACAGCATCACTAGGGGAAGCAAGCTCTTAGGCTATGGCCAGGTCACAGGGAAACAGACAAACCGTCTCTGATGAGCTGCCATGTTGCAGCCAGCCTGGCCCTTGGGCTCTTGCCAAGAACTGGGGCTTCAGGATTAGGAGAGGTATCGATTCCCATCCTCATGGCTCTTGCTATATGAGTGCATGTTGATAAAGGGATTTCAGGGCTCTTTGAAGAGCTCATTGATTTCCATTTACAACTCACACAAGCTAGACTGCCCTCTGCCAGAGGACAGGAAAAGTGTGTGTGTGTGTGTGTATGTGTGTGTGTGTGTGTGTGTGTGTGTGTGTGTGTTTTCTTTCTCTAGAGCCCAATGGAATATGAACTTTCTCTGTGTAACTGATTTTTCTGGTTACATTGGAATCCCCCATCATATTTGTTTAATAAAAAGGCACAGTAAAAGTAGAGGGGATGATCATAGGCCCCTAAGACCCATTTACGCAGAATTCAAGACACTTAGTACTTTTTTATCATTTGCACTGTATACCTCAGAAATGGCATTAAATACTGGTGTTTCTTTACTTATATCTGTTGCTTCTTAAAAAACAAAGTCTATAACTTTCTACTCCTTGCATATGAATATACAGTGAGGGACAAGCTACCTACAGTCTTTGCTACTGAAACTGGTAGAGGAGAATATAATGTCCATAAAGGTGTTGGAAAAAAAGTCATTTCAATTCTGTTTCTTTCTATTTAGAATGATTCCTTGCTAGCAGAATAAAGGTATCTATTGAAAATCTAAGTTTGAGTATGCCTTTTCCTGACACAGATAATTTACGTAGAAATTAATTGCCAATGTTTCTTAGATTGATTACATTGAAAACCTACAGCTACTTTTCATGTCTCTCCTGTTGGTACCCCACATACCATGGGGTGGAGGGGTATTCAGGGTCCTACATCTGCCACAGGTGGGGCCAGCTAGATTTCCCAAACAGATCTGAATATTTTGAACTTTTAAGTGAGATGGGATGAGGGTAAAATAGGAAGAAGTTCCTGAATCAATGTTTCCTTTGAGATGTCATGAGTACTTTTGCTGTGAGCTGGTAGAAACATCAGGGGGTTGAGGCTGGGGAGAAGGGTGGCAAGAACTGGGAGGAAATGGGACAGTTGAATGGGTTTTGCTTGGCATTTATTCTCTGGAGAAGGGACAGAGGTCAGTGCAGAGGCCTCAGATGAAGTTGGGTAGATGGTTTAAGTGTGTCATGGGGTTGGGGGGCGGGTCAGCGTATTTTCTTCAGCTTCCCAAAAAGATTGTCCAAAGACAGTTTATCTTGTGAGTGGATAAAGGTGATAGTAATAATTGACAGGTTCTCGCTCTCAAAGTAAGGCTTGCATGGACCAAAGTACAGTCATACTCTGGGGTCAAGATCATGACCAATTCTCAAGAGGATGAGGCAAGACTAGGGTAAACCTTCCTGTACTAAAAGGTTAACCACATGATGGGCAAGCATTCATATCCCCTGTGCTAAAAGCTTATC
The DNA here is from genome assembly GCA_028551405.1 of Uromys caudimaculatus. Lineage (NCBI taxonomy): Eukaryota > Metazoa > Chordata > Mammalia > Rodentia > Muridae > Uromys > Uromys caudimaculatus. The sequence goes on along the minus strand of CM052703.1, from coordinate 113,773,974 downwards.
CAGACAACTTGGAAACCTGTTGTAGGTCAAAAAGACTAGTCTGGGTCTTGCCTTCTCATAGACAAAGAGGGTTTGCTAATGTAGCTTCCCTGGCTGGCACATGATATATATATATATATATATATATAGTGTAGAAAGGCCTCACTCAGACTGAGAAGTTGGAAGGGCTAAAGGTGGCACAGGAGCTACTGACACACTCCATTCTACATGTATACATGGAGGAAGGGAATCAATTCAGCCCTGAAGCACCTGCCCAGGGTTCCCTACAGAACTCTGCTTTGGTGTCAAACTTACCACTCAGGGACAGCCAACCAGTGACATAGAGTAGGGAACAGCTAATGCAAGACCTGGGAAATACTTACTCTTTTTGCCAATTAACAATCATTATATTATTCTTTTTCACTGGTGGAGCCACTGTTTGTAAATGTTTGATTGCAGAAAACTTTTAGAGCCAGAGTGATCAGAGTTTGAGATGCAGCATGACTCTTTTTCTATGAGCATCCAAGGGCAAGATGTTTAACCTCCTGTAACACTGGCAGAAGTGAAATGGCAGCATCTTCCTTGGGAGACATTTATACTAATTGTGGATGAGTACAGGACCTTCACATGGTAATTGGCCCATGTCAGACATTCTAAGAGATATAAAGCATTAAAATTATTGAGTTAGTGGTAGGCATTCAATACAAAAGAAAGCCAAATATTGAACTGTATATTTTGGCCTACTTTATATGAGATTTTTCAATGTAATTGAAAAGAAAAACCTTTATGTTGCCTGTGGCTAATCTCATCCATCATTAGATGTCATGTAAAAGTTAGATAATATGTTACCTATGGGGAAAGTGCAGTAAAACATTGTTAGCCATGAATTGTGTGTCCAAAGATTCTAGCAAGTGTAGATTGAACTATTTAGGAAAAAAATAGCTGTGCTGAACATTGCATATATTTTTCTGCCATTATTACCTAAAAAAATGAATAGCAATATATATTGTTATAACTATATAGCATCTATGATGTCTTAAGTATTTTAGACAGTATAAAGATCATGCAGCATATTTGTAAGCTTTATATAACTTATATGCAAACATAATGTGGTTTGCATAAGAAATTCAATTATTTATGGATTTTTGGTGTCTGTGAGGGTTCCTGAAACAGATGCTTTATAGATACTTGGAGAAGACTGTATAGCAGTGAGGACTGTATCTGAGATATGCAGTTTGTTAAAAGGGCTCTTGGAAGGTAATTGCATATGTCACTAATATTATTTCCCCTATGGATATATTTACTATTCTCAGAAATGTGGGCTGATTTCTGCCTGCCCAATACTGTGTACAAGTAGAATCTCTAGGGCTTTGTGAGTCTTGGTTGGTTTAATTGGAAGTGTTGCTCTTTGGGGATTCCATCACATTCTCCAGAACTTGCCTTCTCCCAGACCCAGCCTTGCTTTCATTTTCCTGTGGCAATTGTATAAATAATGCAGAGGTCTCACTGCTGAGGAGGAGCAATGAGACCCAGATGTCAAGATTGGAAAACACAGCAGCTCAAAGCTGGCAAAGCAGAGCAGTAAACACAATCAGACCTAGGTGAGCCATGGGAGTGTTTGAACAGGGCTAACCGCATGAAGATAGAGGCCCAATTAGCTTGCAGAGAAACCAGGCTTGGAGAAAGAGAGGAAGAAGGATAGAAAGGAGTGTGCAGAGCATAGCAATGTGATCCTAATCAAATTATTTGCTGCTGGAGGAGTGACAGAACCCACATTTTCATGCATTAAATTAACCTTGCAATTAAGCTCAGACAAAATTATTTGGGAGAGATCCTAGGGAGAGGGATAGGGAGTAGAGCCATAATCCAAAGTGTACCATTTATCTTAGATGGAGAAGAAACTAGGACCCTGAGAGGGGAATCAGTTTAGCCAAAAGTCAGAAGTCAAAACCAAGCACTCTAGCCCAACAAAACTAAACAACACTGTATGCAGGCTTTGAACATCCCTATTGTTGTTGGGTTTTTTTTTGTTTTTGTTTTTTCCCTTGGAGAATAGTATAATTATTGCCTATTAATTTAAACCTTAAATTTAGGTATAATTACTAACTTCATTCTCACAATGTCTTTAAACCCACTTACTCTCCAAGTCCTGTGGATTTCACCCCCTTACAAACATGCCTTTCTGCATTGCTTTAAAAATTCATTTAAATTTGCATGTGTGTGTATGTGTATATGCCATGGTGTCCAGGTAAGGGAACAACTTTCTGAAGTGTGTTCTCTTCTCCCACCATAAGTTCCAGGCATAGAACTCAGGTCCTCGGGCTTGAATTTCCTGTGCTTTGCTCGTTTAGCATTGTACCAACCCAAACTTCCTTTCTCTAGATAGTCTTCTTTATTGATTTCAGCTATGCCCTTGTCATGAATCTTGCTTGATCTCTATCCTGGGATCCAGTCATAAGCTCTCAACCTTGGATATAGTCCTGGTTTTCCTCCTCGCTCAAATGCTTTAAAATCTCCTTAACCACCTCCAGGAAACCATCCCAGTACCATAGAATGGCACCTAAATGCATTAATAACCAGCCTACTACCCATGTCTCTAGCTTCCTAAAATCCAGTCTTTATTCAAAATCTGCTTATTCTGAATTATTGCAATTCCTCAAAGGCATCGCCCAGTCTTTCCCATTCTCCATTTACTTGGTAAGATTTATCTGAGGTTATAACATATCGCTGTGGCTTGCAGAACCACCATATCGCACTCCTGCTGAGGTGCCACTCCTTGGAATAGCATGTAAAACATTCCTCTCTGGAAGTAGGAAATATGGTTGTAGTTTGATTTCCAGAGAATTAAGTTTATCCTTACCTTAGCTTTCTTCTCTGGCTACCATGTTTGTTAACTTTTGGCATCATCTCCACCAAATAGTTTTTAGATGGAGCAACATAGAATGGAAGAAATGGTGTTTGTGTATTAAGGCAAATTTGGATTCAAATATTTACTCTATACTCAATAATTGAAATGTGAGCAAGTTATTTATTTGAAATTCAGTGTTCTTATTTAAAATGGGGACTATGATATCTATCTCATCATGGGATACTCACTGTTATAATCAGCATGAGATACTCATTGTTGTAACTTCATAATAACATTTGCAAATTTTTAGCACATGACTATACAATTAATGTTCTATAACATTCATTTTGTATAATTTCTTAACATGCCAGCTGGTGTCTCGTAAGTGTTGGATAAATTAACTATTTATTATTGTTGCTGTGGAGGGCAACACTGAGTTATGATAAAATTTTAATTTTTTCCTGCCACATATCAGGCAAGCATTTTTTTTATTGAATACATTGATGAATGATATAAGGTTGCTCATTGATCTATGAGTGTTGTGGTTTCCGAACTGGGCACAGTCACTACTAGTCTGGCAAATAATATTACCAGAAGAAAACACAAGTATCAGATCTTCAAATAGAAAAGAAAAAGCTTTCCTCAACTGAAATAAGTTGATAATTTGCTTTGTAATTGCTCCCTGAAATTTGAAGAAGCACATGTTTCTTATAATTAACAGTCATGTATTTTTTGGGATGTCATTTGAGCAGAAAGCAGAACAATGTCTTCATTTCTTTCCTTCTGAATCCTCAGAGGCCACTGGAATCCTAGGGCTTAGCAGTGTTCATTCCCACAGGTGAATAGGTCTATAATTTGTCATTTACCTCAGCTTTCAGAGTCTGTAAGGATCAGGAAGGAAAAAAATAACAGCTTTTATCTCTATTTGAATCCAGCATTTAAGGAGCTCCTGTCACTGAGCAGCCTTCTGGCTTTATTTAGAAATCTGTTGCTAAGACACAGACTTAATTTGTTTGCACACTTTTCATAAGAATGGTGCATGTTTATTCACACGGAAAAACCAAGATGTAAGAGATAGGGGTTGGTGGGAAGTTCACGATAGTAGACGATTAGACCTTAAACAGTTATTTTGTTGGCTCCTTTAGAAAAGAAGTTTTTCAGACTATGATCTTGGGACCAGGACCATCAGCCTCACATGAGAGCTTATTAAAAAGACAAATTCCTTAGCCTCACTCAGACTTACTTGAATCCCAGAATTGTTGGAGCAGGGTTTCCAATGTATGCTTTGTCAAGTCCTCCATGTTTTTCTGATGCATGTCAATATCTGAGACCTATTACCCTGTAACATAGGCTAGAGCATCATTTCTATCTTATCAATTAATGAGATGTAAAACCCGAGACACAACCTCAGTCAGGGCGGATTGCTTGAAAGAAGATGCTCATTTGTTTAAGGCTCCTAACAACTCCTCCATGTACCTCCCTAATCTGATAACTCAGATGAAATACGAACATAATATTAGAAAATAAGTGCACACCATGCCCAAGAAGGAAACAGTTTATAAACCAAAAGAATAACCAAGGTTTACTAACAAAGCCTATGAAACCTGGGAAATACTTGCAGGAATACAGTCCTAGGGAGAATTCCTAGTAAGAACAGATAGGTTTGTGCTGACATCACTGATAAAAGTCCATAATCCAGAGCTAATTCGTTCATTTGGCAACTGGTTATGAATTTGCAAGCTTAATTGAGTGACTCTCAGCCTTCCTAATGCTGCAACCCTCTAATACAGTTCCTCATGTGATGGTCACCCCTAACCATAAAATTATTTTGTTGCTACTTAATAACTGTACGTTATTACAGTTATGAACCATCATATAAATATCTGATATGTGACCTCTGTGGGACTGTGACCAACAGATTGAGAACCACTGGCTTAATCAGTTATTTGGTTGACACGTTTGCTCAGTAGTGACTCACATTTATTTAGGCTGTGATGCTTTGTGTTCCTCAGCACAGGGAGAAATGAAAGCTTAGGAGATAGAACCTGTACTGCGTTTATCTCATGACACCTGTGTCTACCGCCTGGCTCTAGTAGTAGACATTCACTAAGGTACTAACCATGGACCAGTGAAGGAGCATCTTTATCCATGAAGAAACTTTGAAGCCATTCCACAGTAAAGGCCAGGTCTGGTTTGTGGAAGATCCCGCTCTTGATGGAGGTCTTTGGTTTGGATGGAATATGGAATCCCAAAGTAGAGGAGTAAAGGAATGGACTTACCCATCAAATGCAACTTAGGTGTAGAAGCAATCAAACATTTTTTACTCAATATTTCCCGTATCCAAATGAACGCAGATTCTTCTTTTGCATAGGGTTTGTATCCTATACACATTTTACAGTTTTACTTTTCTTATATAATAGCCAAGTCTAACCTCAAACTCAGGGGTCACTTTATATGGATGAGAAATAGCCCTGAACTGATGATTCTCTTGGCTCTACCTTCCAAATGCTAAGACTACAGGTGTGTGTCACCACACCTGGCCACAGTTTGGCTTTTAATGTATAGCAATTCAATTAAACGTGCCTGTTTATGTAATCTGGTATTGTCTTTTAGTAAACACTGAAAGATCCACATCATGTATGTGTTGGAACTAAAATTTACCATTGTGCTCAATATTTTATATTTGTTTCTTGTATTCGTATAGATTTCAATCCTGTTTGCTATGGCAAGGACTTTTGAGAGAACAATACATATCTTTGATTTTTATTTATGCATCTTGAAATAATTCAGTGTTTACCCCATTCTTCATAACTGCCATCTTAATGAATCAGAGTCTACCTTCAGTTAATATCTTACCTCATGTGCACTCTACTAACCTTATAAAAGAATACTGGCAATTTATTTTTCTCCTATTTTATGATATTGTGCTGGCACACTTACTTTCTCATATGTTGCAGCTATTCTCCACATTATTGTTCTGTGCATTAGAATGTCATTTACATGTTACAAGAATTAAAATAAGGAAAACATTTTCTTTACCATTACATGCTCTTTTTTTCTGGTACTTTTCCAGTAAATTAACTGATATAGAGGCTACAGTTTGGGAGGCCACAATGATTTTTGGCTCTCAGTACTTCTGTGTCAGGAAAGGGATAGGTACTGGGACTCTTGGAGGCCATTGTTTTATATTCTCTAATGACTTTTTCCTGGGTGGTCAGCAAGGCTAATGGGAAAAGAAATACCTCTAGCGGAAGAGTGAAGAAGCATAGGGAGAAATAATTAGACCATAATACTATATACTAACAAATTCAAAACATTGGGACTCTCCTGGTAGAGAGCTATATTGGGGTCTAATCCACCACGTGGCTAGACTCCCCAGTAGCAGTTCTGGGTTGTTATGAAAAAGTGCCTACTGTATTTATCATATTCATCTGTTCCTATCTGAGTAGTTTATGCATCTTATTTATGCATCCAAACAATGGAGAAGAATTTTTCTATTTTTTTTTCCTCCCTTGTTTTTGATGGGGGATGTTCCTATGGAATCTAGAAAGTATAATGAAGACTGCCAGTCCTATAGAGTAGACTTCTTGATGCATCTTCTGTAAGGAAGGAGCTTTGTATACTTCGCTTATCATATATGGTGGAAAGCATGTTCATTTTCACTCAAATAACAAATTATTGTAACACTTAACTCTTTTCATATAACAAATGACCCCCAGGCTTGGTGGCTTAAACAAAGGCTTATGTTTTAAAGTTAATGATTTTGAGTAAGACTCATCTATGTCAACTGGATGAGTCTTCTCGTCTGATGAGGGTGGCCAGTAAAGAAACATATCCAATACCTTGACAGCAATAGAGCACAGGAATTGTGAAAGTTCTTGCATGTGAGGATGAGGAGACTTTGGTGTTGTCTTTTGGATTTTATAATTTGTTCTCATTATTAACATATTCAGGATTTTCTGTCACTGACAGTTTTCTTGTGACTTCCTAAGAAAACATGTAAAAAGAATGTATTTCCCTTCCATACCAATGAGGTTGCTGGCCATGTGACTTTCTTTAATCAATATGAGCAGATAGATATTTGCTTTGTTTTCAGAAAAGCTTCAGCAAGAACAATAAGAGTGTACCCTTAGTATTGCTTTTCCATTTGATACAAACTAGCATGTACCAAATTAGGACTTCTTCCTCATCTTAAATCCTAGAGTGAAGTTATATAGTGTAGCCTCATAGCTCATCTATAGCATGAATTAAAAAAATAAACTGAGTTTTGAAAAGCATTGAGTTTTACGGGTCATTATTTTTCACATCAGAACCCTGAAAAGAATCATGATTCTTCTTTATATATTTTATATAATCCCTTGAAATGGCTCTTTTCTGTTTACTTTTCAATTTTCAAATTTTTATCTGTATTTTTTTATAACTGCTGTTGTTTCTATTTTCTTTCTTAGCTATGATTCTATGTTCTCCAAGTCATAAGGGAATTTTTTTTAGAAGAGCTAATCATGACATGTGTTTCTTCACATTCTGTTTCCCCCTAAGAGTCTTGCAATCTACCTTCTTTTCTGAGAGCTTTACAACATAGCTGTTCCAGGGTCACCATGTTTCCCACATGGCTGAGTAAACAGCATCTTTCTGACAAGTTTGACATTTCAAACATGTAAGGGACCAGTGTACTAGCCTGGATTTATTTTCTCTTTCTATTGCTTATTGTAGGTCTTCTGTGATTTCCATGGTCACTCCCAAAAGAAGAATGTATTCCTTTATGGTTGCAGCATGAAAGAAACTTTGTGGCAAGCAGGCTGCACTGTGGGTGAATCTGCCCTCTTGGAGGATGTCAGCTACAGGGTAAGTCATTCTGTAGTATAGTATGGTATATTATGACCACAACATAGCTGTGAGTACACATTACTACTCATCTTTGTTTCTAGACAGAAGCTTTACCACAGACCAATATCTTTATTTTCCAGTTATCGCTTTTTCCCTTAAAATAGCCATCTTATTATACCCATATGATTATAATGTAAGCAGAATAGATATTTCGGTATCCTTTCTACAAATGTGTTGAATAATGTCACACTATCTGGTAACTTTATTTCTTGGCTTCTCTATGGCACAGGGAATTGGTGACAAGAAGTGTTATTTTAATATCTGGCTTTAAAATTATTAACTGTGTGAATTATCATTCTGCCACCCCTAAAATAAAAACAATATAAATACTGTTTCTTTTAAAAAGATTATGGGATGATCCTGAATACAAAAGAAACTTAAGCAAATATGAAGGAGTGAATGTACCCAGGCCCTTATCAACTCCCATCTCTGCATGAACATTCCTTGGCAAGCAGAACAGTTATCCTATTCATTGAACTTAATTTTATATTACATGGGCTCTGGTGCTATGGACTGCTCTACATTCAACTACAATAAAAGTGAAGTTAAGGAGGAAGACTGGGAGGCTGTCTTAGTTAGGGTTTTACTTCTGTGAACAGACACTGTGACCAAGGCAAGTCTTATAATGACAACATTTAATTGGGGCTGGCTTATAAGTTCAGAGTTTCAGTACAGTATCATCAAGGCAGGAACATGGCAGCATCCAGGCAGGCACGGTACAGGAGGAGCTGAGAGTTCTACATCTTCATCTGAAGGCTGCTAGCAGAATACTGACTTCCAGGAAGCTAGGAGTAGGATCTTAAAGCCTATGCCCACAGTGACACACCTACTCCAACCAGGTCACATCAATTCCAACAAGGTCATACTTCCAAATAGTGCCATTCTCTGGGCTGAGCATATACAAACAAACCATCACAGGGACAAACCATTCCATGTCAGGATGATATAACTGCTTATAAGACATAAAGAGGAGATGAAATTTGCAAAACTGCCTAAATGCAAAATAAAGACTAGCCTTTATTTCAAATTTATGAAGAAAAGAAAGACAATTGTGATGATACCAAGTTCTGCTAAATCTGTTTTTCTAAGTATTATAATTTACTCCACACAAAGTAGATTCATCTCTAAGGATAATGGTGGTATTAAATGAGAAATAAAAGCCCAGCAAACTAAGTAGGAATAGTGACCAGTGGACTTAATCTTAGTACTAAGAGGCTGAAGTTGAAGGATGCTGAGTTGTAGACCATCTTGTGCTATAAAGCAAGACCTGCTCTCAAACAAAACAAAACAAACACATAAAAATCAACAAACAAAACGGTTACAGTGATAAGCTGCCAGAAGCCTAATTGCATTATATTACTTAGGTGACATTCACCTTGGAAGCTCATACCAAACTTAACAAATGACCTTATGTATAATGCAGGTGCATATAAAATATATCATTCAAACTTTCTTAGAGTTGGTTGGCTTTTATTGTTTCTTAGAAACAGTAACAATATTCATGGACAATTCTCTACATGGAAAACTGAGAAGAAATAGGAACTGAGAGCTCTCTGAACAAAGAGAATATGTGGCTGAGCAGAGGCTGGACATCATAGCTGTCTTAGTTTCTTCTCCTTCACTAAGTTAAGATACCTTAACCAAAGCAAAGATGGGAACACAGGGCTTTTATAGCTTATACTTCAAGGGACAATATTTCATGACAAGAAAGTCAAGGGAACAGAAGTTAAAATTCTGTCCACATCACATCCATAGTCAGGAGGCAGAGAGAGAAAGATACATATTTATACTTGGATCAGTTTATTTTTATACAGTCCAGGATCTTAGCCCAAGGGATGGTGCCACTCATGGTGAGTCAGTCTGCCCTCCTCAACTGATCAAATCAAGAGAATTCCCTGCAAAAGTGGAGGAATGCTCAAAAGCCCATATTCCAGCTTGTTCGGTAGCTCATCAGGTTGACAATTGAGATTAACCACCTAAATGACCAGTGGGCTCTTGTCTTCTGAATTCCACTTTTACTGCATGATGATCTTATTTATGTTATATTATATTAGTTTATTAATGCATCAAACATTTCAAGCTCACTTCTGTGTCAAGTAAGGCAAAAGACATGACAAGGGAGAAATAGACAAGCCACAGTTTCTGTCTCCAAGAACAAGTTGAGGAATGTTTGATAGTAATGTTATTAAAATATTAGCCCATATGCACATTGAAGGACATCTGTAGGGTTCAATGTTTTAGGTCATCTTCGGTTGCTCCAGTTTCAGTTTTTCTCCCTTGTAAAATGATGAAGTCTGTGTTTGTAAGAAATGTATAAAATTGAGTTTGTTGGTACTCTGGAGTTCTTCAAGGGTTATTCATGGCTATGAAGCCATGGATGTAAGGGCAGCATGAGTAATGTTGAGCTTCTTTCCACACCTTCCAGACTTACAGCCTCTCATTGCAGTTCCTGCTCAATATTTGACGCCTTCCATTTGGTATTTTAAATCTAAGGCACCGTGATATATAACAAATGAACTTGATTGTGGTATTTAGCCTAAAATTTGTCGTGCCTATGTGCAAATGGATCAGAATTGAGGGGGCTGTTCACTCTGTCATGAGGAGATGGAGACTTTGGAGAGACCCTTTATGCAAGACACGTTTATAGACCTCTCAGTTGCCAGAAGTCACAGCCTTGAGAGTGTATTTACATATCAAACCAGAGGAATTCTGTCCTTTAATATCAGTATTAAAATGATAAACACATTTCACACACACACTCAAAATATTTATTCCATTTTATTAACCAATCATATTGGGACTTTTAGTTATAATACTAAAAACAGTCAGTGAAAACATTCTTTAAAACACAATTATAAAAAAGGATAAAATTAAGAAAAGATGTAATTTTAAGCCACTGTAAACTGATCAGATACAGATGAAGAAATAGCAAGTCTTGAAAACTACTAGAGTTTTGTGCAGGAACACCTCAAATCTGACTTACTTAATGGGGGTTCCTTAACTATTTTTAAATGTACTCATTAAGATATACAACTTAGAGCGAGGCATTGTAACGAAAATGCTTAGTCACAGAAGAGCTTAGGTAGTAGGAGTATCAGGTGTTTAAGACTCCATGAGCTGAATAGTGAGACCCTGTGTCAAACCAAAGCAAAACAAATGAGCAGTTTTTAAAATGTCACCAAGTAACAAGGGAGACAAGGTCCCAACTAGACACCTCTTGCAACTGAATGAAGCCTCCAAATCTGAAATCGGTTACATCTAATTGAGTTTTTGGGCAAAGGGTTCTCATGAAAACCCCCAAACAACCTAGATTAGCCAAGGCTATTATTGATTGCTTTCCACACACTGATGGTAAGGCTTGATTGCCAAAGACAACACCTAAACAACTCACTGAACATGAAGAATTGGACATGAGGCCTCCATAGAACTTGTACTTCTATAGACTAGTGTTCATGACACTAGAAGGTTCTCAGAATTCTACCAAAAGATAAACACCAACCCAGCTAAAAATCCTTCAAACTCAATGGTAACCTGCCTAATACAGTGGCATAAAAGTTGTGGGAGTAATCATTTACTTTTGGAATTAAGGCCAGTCCATGAATTCATGGCTGACACTTCTCAGGTGCCCGAGTATCTGTGGCTAGATTTGCCATGAACCTAATGGAAACTAAATAATACTGTCCTGCTAAAGGAACATAACAATAAAATGACAGCCAATGCCATTCTGTTATATTCATAGATTAATGTTATGCTCATCCACCATCAGAAAGCTTCCTTTTGTAGTATATGGGAACAAAAACAGAGTCACACCATTGGACAATGTGAAGAGAAACAGTCTTAAATGAGATGTCTCCAACAAATTATCTACTCAGGGCTCAGGGAACTCTGTGGAAGAGGAAATGGAAAGATGGTGAGAGCCAGTGGGGATGGAAGACACCATGGAAACAAGGGCTTCTAGACAAAACAGGACTGATGCTAAATTAACTTATAAAAACTGTAGCATCAAGCAAAGGGCCTGAAGAAATCTAAGCCAAATGGAAGTGCCAGTACTGAGAGGGGAACTGGATACAATCTCCCATCCATAACCCAAAGCTATTTCAATTGATAATTACTCACAAAGGGAAAAGTACTTTTCTCCAATAGAATCTCACTGGGTATACAAACTACACTTAAGAGCAAGCATCATGTCAAGCAGTGGTTGACTAAACACAAAATGAAATTAATGATATTTCAGGAGAATTTTGTTTTATAATGCTTTGTAATTTTTTTAACTTTACAGGTCTTTTGCTTATATAGTATGGCTTCCAATTTTGTTTTTATGAGTTTCTGTATATGAGAATGTGTGTGTCTTTGTGGTTTTTGTCCTTTTTTTGTGCTTTTTATTTCTGTTTTTATTTGTTTGATTAGTTGGTTTGTTTTTGTTTTATCTTTTTCCTGTTCTGGTTTTATTTTATTTTATTACTTTCGATGCTTGTTTGCTTCCTTTTCTAATAAGAATGAGAAAGAATGTGTGTTTGGTTGGGTGAAAAGTTGAGGAGGATGTAGAAGGAGTTGGGGCAAGGAAAACCATAATCAGAATATAGTGTATGAAAAATAAAACTATTTTAAATTTTAAAAAGGCCAAGATTAGAACACATATTTTTTTCTCTTACACATACATACACATAATCAGAGAGACATAGAAACAGAGAAGAGGGATGGGCAAAATATGTCACAATATCCAGATATAAGAACAATAATAAGACTAATATATGGCCTCTACATAATCTGGAGTTATAGGAAAATATGTACACATGCATATGAAACCTCAGGGATCACCGAATAGGAAAATCCTCAAATATTTGCAATTGGTCACAACTTGTCCCTAATAAACCAATCACAAAAAAGAGAAGCTGCATGGGCTCAAGATGTTGGAGGACAAGTTTGATCCACATTCTTAGCTAGTCACCATGTTGAGCAGATACAGAGAAATATCAAATTTAAAAACATATTTTAAAAACTTATACTGTGGCACATATCACAATAAAAATAAGGAGATTCTACAGATAAATCTAGGGAAGAAGTAAAATTCCAAAAAGATAGATGGAAAATACAGGATGTAGGAAAGCTACAAACAAAGTAAAATTTCTGATGTTCAGTTTTCTTCTAAAAGCTATAAACATTATGAAAATGAAGAATATGAGCCTTATTCCTATGAACCTTATTTAGGAGACATTGCAGATAATAGAAATTGACTCTGAGAACACCACAATTAAAGAATATTCAAACAATTAAAGTTGTATTTAAAAATTACCATTAAAAGTAATGATGATGACTTTGCATATAGGCAATTTCGTAGGAAATTGGAAACACAATGAAAAAGAAACGAGAAAAGAAAAGGGGAATTATTCTCCTCCAGTTCGACCGCCTAGTCCAACTTTGACATGTGGGCTTTAGCCCTGTCTTACTGTATCTTGTTTTGTCCTGTTTGGCTGTAGTCGCTTGGAGGCCAGATAGTTTCTGAAGAGGAAACGAAGGGGGAGTGGAACTGGTATAGAAGGAGGTGTGTGGGGAGAGAGCTAGGAGAACTAGAGAAGGGAAACTTGTAGGGATATATTGTATGAAAGAAAAATATATTTTCAATAAAAAGTACTGTAACTGAAGCGAAAAAATTAGATTGATAGATTTATCATCAGATTTGAGATTCTAGGAGAAAAAGTCAATAAACTTGATGACATGTTCCAAATTATTCACTTCAGAGAACAAAGAAACATGATATGAGAAGAGTAGACAACTATAGCAATGTAGACTATAAAATCAAAATAAAGCAATTTACATGCAAGTAATGGCTTAAAAGAAAAGAATTATCATGAGAAATATATGAAGAAGTAAAGGTAAATGAGAAAGGAAATGTTTCTAAGGAGCAGATAAATGGAAGCCTAACACAAAAGAGCAAGTGTAAATCCAAACACGGAAGTGCTGACAGTGAACACGAATGGACGAGACATCTCTTTTTTTTTTCCTTTATTAACTTTTTTTTTTGATACTTTATTTACATTTCCAATGTTTCCCCCTTTCTAGGTCTCCTCTTTGGAGACCACCTATCCCTTCCCAAAAGGCAAGGGCTCTGACACTCAGTTAAGAACCCTCAGTTCTGTGCTGTGTGTGAGCGATTAAATACTTCCAGAAATATTCAAGTGAAAGTTGGGAAAAATATCCTAGGTAAGACATCCCTCTACCAGGGAGCAGTGCTTATATTGAGATAAGAAACCCTAGATTTTGGTGGCCAGAATCTTTTTTGACAAGCAGGTAATTTATTGTTTCCAAAAGAATATCAGAGAACATAATTAAGATGCATCACGAAGAAATGTTAAAATTTAATGCTCAAACTTAACTAGTTCACTACTCTCCTCTCAGGAAATGAAACACTAAATAAAAAGAAAGCAGAAAGTCAGTATTGTTGAGACTACATTGTCTGACCACACATACATGGTAGCTGCCCTCAATGAACGCACACTAATTTTGAATGCACACCAAGAACTGCCCATGATAGGAATGTGATGGCTGAAAACAAAACAAAACAAAACAAAACAAAACAAAACAAAACTTAGGACATTATTTTAAAAACAAGCAAGTAAATAATTGAGCAAACAAAAACTTGAAACCATATAAAAGTATTTACGTGAAGCAGTAGAGTTATATTACAAATGAAGTTTACAAGGAACTCAATGTCCCTGAACATTTGGTTGCTAAACAACTTCTTTAAAATTAATTTGTGGCTAAAGAAGAAATCTGAAGAGAAATTAGAAAATATCTTGACCTGAGTAACAATCAAAACATTATGCATCAGAATTTTTGGCATATGGCTGTGCCATTAAGAGAGATAACTAGATTACTTCACATGATTTTGTGAGCAAGGTCGGTCTTATATTAGTCATCTAATCTTGCATACTTGGAATTAAGTAGAAATTAGAGCAAATATTGGGGTGCAATGATGGCTCAGTAGTTAAGAGAACATACTGCTATTGCAAAACACCAAGTTCCACTCCTAGTATCCATGCCAGGCAACTCATACCTACCTATAACTTTAAATTTAGTTCCAGACTATGCCTCAACCAGAAGTATAAGGAAAAGAAAAAAAAAAAAGATAAATTTCTAGTCAGAAATGAAAGAGTAAGCTTTTCTGCAAAACCTAAAAATTATAAGTGTATTTTGTTGTTGTTGTTAATAACTAGAGTCAAACAGATAAATTATTTGCAGGATATAAACTATGAAATTTGGCTCAAAGAGAGAAAATCTAAGTGTATTTCAAGAAAATAAATTGAATTACAAATCAAAACATATCCCATAAATAAATACCTATACCCAAATAACTTTGTTGGTGAATTTGATCTGACTCTCAAGACAGATAATACTCAGTATAAAAAGGAATCACTCAGAAAATAGAGGAAGAATACTTGGTAAATCTTTATGAAACCTGAATTACCTTGATGGTAAAGCTATGAAAAAGCCATCACAGAGAAATAGTGACAGCTGAATTATTCTTGAAAATGCCTATGCAAAACTATTTTTCCAAAATAACGAGTCAATCTAAAAGTGTGTAAAACATTCCTAACTGTGACAAAATGGGGCTTTAGCTCATGAGGGCAAAATTAAATATTTAGAAATAAAATATTATTACATTTCTTACAGTTAAACAATTGACAAAGACTCCATCATAGCAACATATACTGAAAAAGCATTTGATAAAAATCCCTCATTTAAAATTAAACCTTATAACTGATATTGAAAAGGGGAAATTTTCAACCTAAAATCAGGTAGCTAAAGTACCCTAAGATGGGTATCAGTGAGGTGGCTCAACTGGTCCAGGACAGTGCTTCTAATCCGGAAGACTTGAGACCATCATGAAGAACCAACTGTGGCAGGCTGTCTTCTTACTTCCCTGGCTACTACAACACCCTTTTCCCACACAAATGTAAAAGAAGTTTTAAGTATGATCAACACTATCATATTTAATGGTAAAAGGTTGAATATTTTCCCCATAAAAGTAGGAACAAAGCAGGGTTGCTTGCTCTTGCCACGTCTATTCAAGACTGTGTTAGATATTCTAGCAATCACAACACTAGCAAATTATTAAAGAGAATCATTAAGAATAGAAGCAAAACTTTTATGAACTGATGGTGTGGTACTTTTTAATGTATAAAATCCTAAGGACTTCTCAAACATAACTATTGAAAGTAACATGCATGTTTAGCATTGGAGCAAGATATGCAGTCAATATAATATTTGGTGTGTTAGCTCTATATGAGTCAGATATAATCATGAAATAAATTCCATTTGCAATAGTAACCAAACCAAAATAATTTGTAGCAGATTTAATAGAGAAAAGTCAAGATATTAAAACCACTAAAACAGTGATATCAATTGAAGGAATCCCAAATAAATTGAAGTTATAGATTATGTTACAAATACAAATTAATGTATTGAAAGACCCAATATTTTTGAGATGGAATTTTCTCTGCACTTTCTATAGATTCAACACAACTTCTATCAAAATCTCAGCAGGCTTTTGTATTGATATTGACAAGCCAATCTTAAACACAAGAGAGCCAGAATAGCTGAAGCAATTTTGAAAAAGAAAAATCTTAGTGGATTATTTATATGATTTCAAAATTTAAGAGAAACCTGCAGAGTTCAAGAAAATGTTATCGTGTCATGCTGATCAAAGCTTTCCACTTATGACTGCCTTTTGCCTAAGAAACTTTTGCACAGCATTGAGTTTATTGGTTTATAAAGTGGTTACGCAAACCAAACACTTACTGATAATAATTTATAAAGTAATATATTTTGAAACAATTCACTAGTATATACATAATTTTAGATTAATTGAATATAATTATAAAATTCACACTGATGAGATAGATATGCTTAAACTTTTCGTTTTTCTTTTCTTTTTGCGTTTATAATTACATCATTTCTTCCTTCTCTTTCCTCCTTCCATACACCCCTCTTTGCCTTCTTTGAAGTTAATGATTGCTTTCTTCATTAACTGTTGTTGCATGCATGTATGCATGTGCATATATATGTTTGGTCTGTGTATTTTAGGGGTGAACATTTGTTTGATAATTGTCTGGGGAATACTTTCTCTCACTCTCAGAATTCCTTAGTTGTTTGTAGTTATTTGTATAGGTTGAGGCATTGGCCTTTTTCGCCCATCCACGTTGGTATTATTTTGATGTCATCCTTGCTCAGTTCATGGTTAGCAACCGTATTGGTGAGTCTTCACAGGTGCGTTTCTGACATTATTAGGAGACAGGCTCTCATAGCTAACTACCTTTGACTCTTGCAATCTTTCTACTCTATCTTCTGCAATGTTTCCTGAACCTCAGGAGCATGAGTTACTTATAGATGTATCTACTAGGACAAGGCTTCACAACTGCATTTTGCTTGGCTATAGTTTTCTGTAATGGTCTCTGTCTGTTGCAAAGAGAAGTTTCATTGATGAGGGGTGAGGACTATAATTATCTATTGATATAAGAATGAATATTTTTATTGCAGTTAGGACTATAGTGATTTATTAAAGTGATAGTTGCAGGTTTCTCATCTAAGATCTGTAATTTCATTAGCTTTGGGTTGTTGGTTAGATTCCCAGTATCCAGTATAATTTCCCTCTTATTGAGCAGGTCTTAAGTCCAATTAGGGAGCTGTTGGTTACTGTCAACATATGAATGCCTTGTATATTTAGAGAAATCACACCCTTAGGGAGGGTTAGTAGAGATCATAACTGGGAGAACTAATATATGCTTCTTTCCTTTGTAAGCCTGCATGGCACTTTCTGGTTCCATGAAAGCTAGTCCTCAGGAAGAGGTATTAGGTCAGTTCCAGCTCAGGGATCTCTGGACCCTGTGTCTGAAGTGCATGTTGTTTGCAGCAATAAGGACGTACTTTCCCCTTCTGGGGGGCAACAAAGGGTAACGGTGACAGACTATAATGTTTTAGGATTCTCTTGGCAACTGTGACCAACAACTCAAAAGAGAGCTTTTCATGCCCGATGTTAGGATTTTTGTTAGATGTTTGGAGCTTAACAGTCCAGATGAGAAAAATTCATTAAACTGAATACAGACTTATGTGTATTGTGGTTTTTGTTGTTGTTTTTAGGTAGATAGTTAATAGTATAATTTCTTAAGAATTTTTCAGACATCCTTACTGCTGTTTCATTGTATCTCTTTGTTGGGTAATGATCTTCCTCCTCCTATCTAATTAGAGTCCTGGTATCCCATTTCTCTGATCAGATTGCTTGTATTCTGCTCCTCCCCTCTCTATTGTTCCTCACTACCCTGGCAATGGTTGCTTTTGACTTCTCTGGTTTCTCAGTTACTCCAGGATGTATACCCACATCTGAGGATTTGGACCTAGGTGCCTCTGATGAGAGAGAATATGCAAAATTTGTCTATTGGGGTCTGGGTTACCTTACTCAACATGATCTTTCTGGTTTCATCTTTTAATCTGGAAAGTTCATAATCACGGTTTTCTTTGCAGCTGAATAGTATTTCACAGTGTATGTGAACCACATTTCATCATCCATTCATCAGTTGTAGAATATTTAGGTTGTTTATATTTCCTATCGATTTTCAGCAGAAAAGCAATGAACATGGCTGAGCAAGGCTATATGGAGTAAGATATTTAGTGCTTTGGGCATATACCAAGGAGTGATATAGCTAGGACATAGGGTAGAGTAATTTTAACACTTTGAGAATTTTCAACACTGATTTCCATACTGGTCATCCCTCTTTGCAATTCCATCAATAGTAAAAGAAGGTGTCTTTTTCTCCGCATCCCTTCCAAATTTGTTGTAGGATGTTTTGTTGAATACTGCCATTCTGGCTGAAATCAGGTAAAATCTCAATGTTTGTTTGATTTAATTGCCTGGAATGAGGAAATTTTTTGAGATATTTCTTAGCAGTATATTTTTTTCTTCAGTGAGATCTCTATTCCGATTCCAGGCCCATGTTTTAGAACTAGCCATTATTTTTATTCTTTGTGTTTTGAGTTCCTTTATATGGTATGGATATTAATATTCTGAGTTAAAACTGGCAAAGATTATTTTCTATCCTGTGGACTTCCTCTTCGCCTGGTTGTTACTATAACTTCGTAGAAACTGTTTTAGTTTTTATGAAATCCCAATTCTTAATTGCTAGTCTTAATTTTGTGGCACACATGGTCCTACTCAGGAAATCCTTTCCTGTATGTCTATCATATAGGGTACTGCCTATTATTTCTGCTAGAAATTTCAGTGTTTCAAGCTTCACATTTAGGCCTTTGATTCACTTGGAGTCAATTGTTGTGCAAAGTGATGGGTATGGGTCTCATTGTAATCTTCTGCATGTCGATATCTTGATTTCTCAGCCCCATTTGTTAAAGATGGTTTTTTGCTCACTTCTGTTTTTGAATTCTTTGTCAAACATTAGGTGTCTGAATTTATGTTTACTCATATTTGGGTCATTGATTTTGTTCCACTGGCCTGCATGTGTGTTTTTTGTGACAGTTTCATATTGCTTTTATTATTATTGCCTTATCACATATCTTAATATCTAGAATAACAATACCTCAAGCATTCAGGATCATTCTTTAGGGTATCCTGGGTCTTTGTGGTTCCATATGAATTTTAAGACTGTATTTTATATTTCTATGAAAAATGTTCTAGATTTTCCAAATTTGGGGGTTGTATTATTAAGTTACTTATTTGTAATCTTCCTTTTTTGTTTACTTTTTTTTGCAATATAGGCACTTAGAGCTTTAAGTTTCTCACATGTGACTGCTCTCAATATGTTCTAGAGGTTTTGTTGTGCTATGTTTCCATTTTCATTTAGTTCCAAGAAATTTTTATTCTTTCTTGATTTCTTCTTTGACCCATACATTATTTAATAATGAGTTATTTAATTTTCATGAGTTTGTGTATTTTTTTTTTTTTGCTATCAATTGTAAGTTTTATTACATTGTTGTCTAACAGGATACAGGAAGTTATTTCATTCTTTTTGAGTCTGTAAAGATTTGTCTTATGTCCCAGGATATGGTCTAATTTAGAAAATCCTTGATGCACCAGAAGTAGAATGTCTATATTCTTTGGTTATTAGGGCAAATATTCTGAATATATCTGTTAAATTCATTTGATGTAGGATGTCAATTAATTCTGATGTTTCTCTTTATTTTATTTTGTATGTGTGTGTGTGTGTGTGTGTGTGTGTGTGTGTGTGTGTGTGTGTGTGTGTAGATGGCCTGTCTATTGGAGAGAGTGGGGTATTTAAATCACCTACTACTAATGGATTGATGTTAATTGATATCTTTAAATCTATAGAATATTTTAAAAGAAAATACACCAGAATTTGGTAAATACATGTTTAGTATAGTATTGTCTTCTTGGCTAACTGGTCATTTGATTATAATGAAATAACTTGTCTTTATCTCTTCTGATTAATTTTACTCTGAAGTATATTGTGTCAGGTATTGGGATAATGATGCTTCCTTGTTCCCTCATCCTACTTGATTGGATTTATTTTGCCCTTCCTTTTACTCTAAGGCTCTGCCTAATATGTGTTTCATGTAAATAATGGATTTTATTTCTCGGTCCATTCAGTCATCTTGTTCTTTGATAGGAGAATTGAGGCCACAGATATTTACATGTATTATTTAAATGTGTGTTTAAATTGTTTTCATGTGCAGCTGATTTTTAGGGTTGTTGTTTATTTTCTCAATGGCACTTTATGTTTTAATAATGATGGCTTTGCTTCTTCCCATGGTCTCTCTGTCATGCTAATTCTTCTTTTAAGCCCAACAAAATGCTCTCTGTATTTTCTCCAGGTTTTGATGGTTGGGTAGAATTTTTTTCTATCATTTTATTTGCTTACATTTCAAATGATATTCCCCTTCCTGGTTACCAATCCACAAACCCCGCATCTAATCCCCCTACCCCTCTCCCCTTTGCCTCTGTAAAGGTGCTCTTCTACCACTCACCCACTCCCAACTCACTGCTCTAGCATCCTCCTACACTGGGGAATCAAGCCTCCACAGGACCAAGGGCCTCCCCTACTATTGATGTCAGATAAGGCCATTCTCCACTACATATGTATTTGGAGCCATGACTTCCTTCATGTATACTCTTTGGTTGGTGGTTTAGAGCCTGGGAGCTCTCTGTATGGTCCAGTTAGTTGATATTGTTCTTCCTATGGGGTTTCTCTCTTCAGCTCCTTCAGTCCTTCCCCTAGCTCTTCCATTAAGGTCCCTGGGGTAAGTCTAAAGGTTGTCTGTGAGTATCTGCATCTGTTTTGTCCTATCGACAGTGTCTTTTGCCTTACAGAAGCTTTTCAATTAAATGAGGTCCCATTTGTTGATTGTTGATCTTAGAGCATGAGCCATTGGTGTTCTGTTCAGGAAATTTTCCCCTGTGCCCATGTGTTCGAGGCTCTTCCCCACTTTCTCTTCTACTAGATTCAGCATATCTGGTTTTAAGTAGAGGTCCTTGATCCGCTTTGACTTAAGCTTTGTACTAGGAGATAAGAATGGAACAATTTGCATTCTTCTACATACTGAGCACCAGTTGAACCAGCACCATTTGTTGAAAATGCTGTCTCTTTTCCACTGGATGGTTTTGGATTCTTTGTCAAAGATCAAGTAACCATAGGTGTGTGGGTTTATTTCTGGGTCTTCAGTTCTATTCCATTGATCTACTTGACTGTCTTTGTACCAATACCATGCAGTTTTTATCACTATTGCTCTGTAGTACAGCTTAAGGTCAGTGATGGTGATTCCCCCAGACGTTCTTTTATTGCTGAGAATGATTTTTCACTATCCTGGGTTTTTTCTTATTCCAGATGAACTTGAGAATTGCTCTTTTTTACTCTATGAAGAATTGAGATGGAATTTTGATGGATATTGCATTGAATCTGTAGGTTTCTTTTGGGAAGATGGCCATTTTTACTATGTTAATTCTGCCAATCCATGAGCATGGGAGATCTTTCCATATTCTGGGGTCTTCTATTTCTTTCTTCAGAGACTTGAAGTTCTTGTCATACAGATCTTTTACTTGCTTGGATAGAGTCACACCGAGATAATTTGTATTATTTGTGACTATTGTGAAGGTTGTTATTTCCCTAATTTCTTTCTCAGCTCATCTATCCTTTGTGTAGAGGAAGGCTACTGATTTGTATGAGTTAATTTTATATCCAGTCACTTTGCTGAAGTTATTTATCAGCTGTGGGAGTTCTCTGGTAGAAGTTTTGTGATCACTTATGTATACTATTATATCTTCTGCAAATAGTGATATCTTGACTTTCTTCTTTCCAATTTACGTCCCTTTGATCTCCTTTGGTTGCCTATTTCTCTGGCTAGAACTTCAAGTACTATATTGAATAGGTAGGGAGAGTGGGCAGCCTTGACTAGTTCCTGATTTTAGTGGGATTGTTTCAAGTTTCTTTTCA
Organism: Uromys caudimaculatus; assembly: GCA_028551405.1. Lineage (NCBI taxonomy): Eukaryota > Metazoa > Chordata > Mammalia > Rodentia > Muridae > Uromys > Uromys caudimaculatus. The sequence goes on along the minus strand of CM052703.1, from coordinate 113,751,807 downwards.
TTTAGTTTGATGTTGGCTATTGATTTGCTGTATATTGCCTTTATTATGTTTAGGTATAGGCCTTGAATTCCTGTTCTCCCCAATACTTTTAACATGAAAGGATGTTGTATTTTGTCAAAGGCTTTTTCAGCACCTAATGGCTCAGCTGTTAAGGTTAGGCTCACAACCAAAAATATAAGAGTTGGGTATATTTTTTCAAGTTCTTATATCAGGGAATTTTTTCTTTATCCTTAAATTATCAAAGATACTTTTGCTCATTATATTAGGGTAGGCTATCTGTTACTGTCTTAAAGAGTCTTTTAGGACTTTGAATGCATAGCTCCAGCCTCTTTTTTCCCAAAGTTTTTATTGAGAAATCAGCTGTGATTTTGATATTTTTCCTTTATATGTGACTTATGCATTTTATTTTGCAGCTTTCAATATATATTCTTTGTTATTTATACTTGTTTTAAGTACAATATGCTGTGGACATTTTCTTTTCTGATATTGCCTATTTTGGTGTTCTATGTGCATCCTGTATCTGTGTCAACACATCTTTCTAGTTTCTTCTATGATTTTTTTTTTGAAGATCTGGTCTATGCCTTTGAGTTGGAACATTTCTTCCTCATCTATGCTTATAATTTGAAGTTTTGGTTGCTCATGGTTTCCCTCATTTCTTCTATGTAACTTTCCTCTGCTTCTTTGAAATTGCTTATATTCCTTGCTTATTTGATATGCTCCTATATTTTATCTTTGAGTCCCAATATTCTATCTTCTGCTTGATTCTTTCTACTTGTTGGGTTTCCTTTGAGGTTTCTCATTGAGATATTGGGGTGTTTTTCAACTTCATCTTCACTTAAGTTTGAATCTTCTTCAATACACACACACATACACACACACACACATACACACACACACATACACACACACACACATATATATTTCTTTTTACTGAATTTCCTTCTCAAGTTCTAGATTATCTTCATCATAACTCTCAGTCCTATGTTTGCATTTTCTCAGGAATTTATTCTTTTAAAACTCTTATCTTTAATTTCATTGAGCTGTTTCTTTGTGTCCTCTTTAAATTTCTTGAAATTTTAAACCAAATTTAGGACTGTTCCTTTAAATTCTATGTGTTCTGTACTTCATCAAAGTAATTTTCATTGACAAACATTTTACAGGATTGGTAGTTTTAGGGGCAAAGATGCTGACTGCAACTTTCACATTTGTAGTAGTTTAAATGAGAATGGCTCCTCATAGGCTCATATATTTTGAATGCTTAGTCATGAGGAAGTGAGACATTTTGGGAAGAATTAAAAGATATGGACTTGTTGGAGTGGGTATGGACTTGATGAAGGAAGTATATGACTAGAGCTATGATTTGAGGTTTAAAGAGACCACACCAGAGCCTGCCCCATCTCTGCTTGTTATCCAAAGTTCAGGATGGAAAGCTCTCGGCTATTGCTCTAGTGCCATGCCTGCTTCCTGCTAGATTATTATAGAATAATCTTCTGAAACTTAAAAATAAGAGTTGCCTTGATCATGGTATCTCTTCATAGAAACGAAACAGCAAGCACTACATTATTTGTGGTTTTGTCATATTTTATTTATTCTATATCTATTATAGATAGAACAGTTGGGGTAGAAGAGAGGTTATGTGAGCATGTGGGTTTAGAGGTTTAAAATGTCTCAGGAATAAAGTTAGTTAGACAGGGGGTCTCTGATAGTATATAGGATATGGCTCCTTATCCAAGACTGGAATATAGGAGTAGATCTGGTTTGGAATGCAGTGTGGGAGGGGACCATGGGTTGTGAAGTAGGGTCCTGGAATAAACTTTGAAATTGGTTGTGGCATAGGTTGAGGTGACTAGAGTAGACCAAGGCACTGGATGTGGAACCTTCTAGGTCTGGCACATTGGGCAGAAAGCAATGGGAAGGGTTAGGGAGACTTGCCAAGGATAAGGATGCGAGAGGTCTGGAGAAATCAGATGCAGCACAGAAGGACATATAGGTGGCATGTGATAGGAAGGACTTGAGTCAGACCCTAGAGAAAGGTTTGGGAGATTCTTTCTGGGTGGAGAATTTGGATTTAGTGTTATTTTATGGATTATTAACAATTTTGCCCTAATCCCAAGTAATAACTCACTTAATGAGTTTTAATAAAATTTAATCCAGTTAGTCAAACAGAAATTTTTACTATCAAATATTTTAACATAATACAGCTCAAAGATACATACACACACACACACACAGACACACACACACACACACACACTATTTATGTGCCAAAGAATGATATTGTTATTTTGTAATCAAACCAATCTTTATCCATAAGAGCAGAAAACTTGGTATATACAGAAATAACTGTAATTCATAATATGTATTAGTTTCAAATCTGAGTCAATGTCTTTGTTGGTATGATGTGCATGAATAATTCAATGTGTCCATGTTGTGTATTCAGAAAATTTTTGTAAATTTTGGTCAGCCATAATAAACCTTGATAGCATCCTTAAAATCAGTACCACAAAATGTAGCTAAATTGGACTTTACCAAATTTAAAGTGTTTTTTTTTTTCTCTTCAAAAGACACTATGCAGAAAATAGAAAGATAGGCCTTAGACTGAGAAGTATCTTGGAATCATCCATGTGGGAAAGAACTTTTAACTAGAATAAGTGCTTGGATTATTAAAAATATTAGAAACAAGCTATGGCTTTAAATAGGGGGAAAATGTGATTAAATGCTTCACTAAAACCAAGAAATGGTCATGTAGTCAATAGGAATGAAATTAATTACACATATTTATTAGATAATTTAAAAGTTAAAATCATAGTAAGATAACAGTACACAATCAATAGGATGATCTTGGTATAAAAGACTATGATTATCATATATTGGTCAAAAATATTTAGAAACTAGAATCAACCTATAGCATTGATGTTAATGTAAAGAAATGAGCATACTCTGGAAAACACTGCCAGATTCTCAAAAGGTAAACAACAAATTAACAGGAATTAACAAACATTGCTCTTTGATAATTCTCAATATTAATTGTCTCAATTCCCCAGTAAAAATATACTGACTAACAGATTGGATAAAAATACATTATTCATGTTTTTGCTGCATCCAAGAAATACCACATCATCAAGGATAGATATTACCTCAGGGTAAAGGATGGAAAAAGGTATTCCCAGCAAATGGAGTCAAGAAGCATGCAGGTGTAACTATTTTGATAGTTAAAATTTGTCAAAATAGATTTAAAACCAGAACTAACCAAAAAAGATAAGGACGAACACTATATACTCATTTAAGGAAAAATGCCAAGGGGGTATTAAAATTATAAACATTTATGTACTGAAAACAAAGACACAGAAATTCATCCAAGAAATACTACTAAATCTCAAATCATTTATTGACCCTCACACAGGGATAGTGGATGACTTGCCCTGATGCTGCCAAAAGACAAGTCATCCAGGCAAAACCCAAACAGGGAAATGTTGGAGTTAAATAACATCATAATTAAAATGGATTTAGAAGACATCTAGGGAATATTCTACCCAAACATTAAGAAATATACTTTCATCTCAGCAGCTCATGGAGCTTTCTCCAAAATTATCCAGGTGTCAAGACACAAAGCAAGTCTATACAGAAAGAAGAAAATTGAAATAACAGCCTGAATCATATCTGACCACTATGGGTGAAACCTAGATATCACCAGCAGTAGAAATGGTAGGAAATATACAAACTTGTATTTTGACCTTTAATCTAACAATTCCATGCTACGTTTCTGTCTAAGAGAAACAAAAATTTATAGACCCAATAAACTCTTGCATATGAATGTTTGTATCAAGTACTACACACGATCCTAGACTGGAAATTCTTTATGTGTGTTCAGCAAATAATGGATGGATAAAATATAGTATATTCTTACAGTGACTGCTAATCTAGCTTTTAAAATGTCAAACTATTGACATAAGCAACAGAAGTGAACTTTAAAAATATTCAGCTAAATGAAAGAAGTCAGAAAAAAAATCACTATGATTAATTTAAATAAAATTTCTTAAAGTAGTAAAACTGTTGAAAAAATGTCTCAGAAATTGCCCAAGGCAAGGTGTGGGTACAAATGAGCAGGAGGAAGAAAATGGTTAAAGCCATGAGCTCTAAAGCTTAATTGTGGAAATTATGACAAGCTATTTACATTTGCTAAAAAGCTTTAGGCTGTTATACATACCTTCATGAAGCTGATGTATATTTTCAAAACCACATTTATTGATTATGCACCAGCTGCTAAGCAGAGTGCTGGGTATTTGTGTAATAATAATAATAATGAGAACTGGCTTTCTTCTTTTAACAAATTATAGGCAGACAGGCAGATGATCAAAAATTTAAAATAAAAAGTAAGTACACTAGAAGGACTAATTTTGAGATAATACTGAAAAGGACTGACCCATCTCTTTGGGTAGATGGTTGATTAGATTACCCTGGGTGACTTCTGTAGACATTTATTTTTGATATGTAAATCTGATGATCTGTGTTAGGAAACTTGGAAGAAGTAGAAGCCAGAAATTCTGTAGTAATTAAAAGTTGAATAGGAAAGAACCTGTGTGTCAAGGTTAATGATAGAGCACTGTGTTGAGATGCACTAGATGTAGGATTTGTGCACCAGTGCAAAGCATGTATTATGCACCACTGCTAAGCATGAATTGAGTACCACTGCTAAGTGTATATTGTGTACACTGCTAAGCATGTATTTTGCACCACTGCTAAGAATGTACTGTGCATCAATGCTAAGTATGCAAACCCTTTTCGTGTCATTTTCAGTCCTTGATTCTCTTTACAGATTTCTAATTCTCAGGAGTTAATAGAAATAAGAATAATCTGTACTTCTCCCATAGTGCCAGTGCCAAGCACCAATGTAATTCGCTATATGCATTAATATATTAATACACTTGATATTTCAGCTACACTGTGTGCTATACCAGTATGCATCAGTAGACCATGCTTCAAAATATTTGTTAGTAGATAAGTATTTATAGTAACATCTAATTTCACATACATGGGAAAAGAAACACAGAAACTAATTGCACTGTGACAAGTTGTATAATAAGAGCTAGGATTTGGACTACAGAGTTTAAAATTCTGACCCTTGATACTCTTTTTTTAAAAGGGTGTGCTGTGTTGTAGAGAAACTAAACAATATGTCAAATGACTCTGTAGCTTGGAATTCAAGAGATGTTTAAAGCAAGAATAAATTCTTATTTGGAGCCTGAAAAACAATGGATTGCCTTGGTTAAAGAAAGGACATACATCATGTTAAGAGAGGTTTTAAATATTTATTAATCTTGGAGGCTTGGGCTGGGCGATGTTATTTCTCTCTTTCAAACTTCATTAGCAGCAAACTTTGTTTTGAACAGTTCAACAGTAATCATAAAGACCCATGGTTCTACTTGTCCTACATTCTTGCTACATGATTGACTCCAAAGGGAAGAGTACATTTGGGTTTTACAAAGTTGACCACAGGGCTACACCCTAGAAATGAGTTCTTACACATATTTTATCTATAGAATTCTGACCATAGCTTTGACATTTTCATTCTTTAAACAATGGTTGGATTGGAAAGAGTAATCAGATTAGTGTGTAGTAAACCCAAAAGTAAATGAGTGGTATGAACTCACTGATAAGTGAATATTAGCCAAAAAGTACAGAATACCTAGGATACAACATAGAAACTGTAAGAAGTATAATATGCAGAAAGGCCCAAATGAGGATGCTTTAATCCCACTTAGAAGGAGGAAGGAAATAATCAATAATCATGGAAGGCAGAGGGAGGGAGAGACCTGGGTGGGAGACAGGATGGGGAGGGGAAAGGGGAACAGGATCAGATATAGTGGGGAGAGGACAGGAGAGAAGCCGAGAAGGCCAAGAGAATGAATGGAAAAAAGATGCCTCAGGGAGTGAGAGGTGGGGGACTCTCTGAAAAGTACCAGAGACCCAGGAGGTGAGATGCTCTCAGGACTCATTGGGGGGTGACCTTAGCCAAAATGCCCAACACTGGGGAACTTGAAGAGGCCACCTCCAATAGACATAGCTTCAAGTGGAGGGACAGGGCTACTAATCTACAGTCAAAATTCCCCACCCAGAATTGTTCCTGTCTAAAAGAACTGCAAGAAAAAAATGGAGAAGAGACTGAAGGAAAGGCGGTCCAACGACTAGCCCAACTTGGGAGCCATCTCATGGAAAGGGGTGGGGTACATCAAGGCCTAACATTACATTCCAGTTACTGGCCCCCTCAGTCCCTCCTCCCCCTTGCCTCAGAGAGGGTGCTCCCCCACCCTACCTGGCCTCCCCCTTCCTTGGAGCCTTAAGTCTCTTGAGGATTAAGTGCATCTTCTCCCCTTGAAGTCAGACCAGGCAGACCTCTGCTCCCTGGGGTCTGGGTTAGTTGAGACTGTTGGTCATCCTATGGAGTTGTTCTCTTTTTCATCTTCTTCAATCCTTCCCTGAATTCAACTATAGGGGAGTCCAAATTCAGTCCAATGGTTGGGTGTGTAAGTATTTGCTTCGTCTCAGTCAGCTGTTGATGGGGCCTCTCTGAGGACAGTCATGCCAAGCTCCCATCTGTAAGTACATCTTAGCTCCCAGGGAGTTCCCAGAGATTGAGTCACCAACCAGGAGCATACAAGAGCTGTTCAGAGGCCCCTGGCACATATGCAGCAGAAGTCAGTTGACCTGGTCTGGCCTGAGGGGGAAAAGATATGCTTAATCCTCAAGAGACTTGAGGCCCCAGGGAAGGGGGAAGCCAGGTGGGGTGGGGGAGGACCCTCTCAGGGGCAAGGAGAGGAGGGACTGGGGGGCAATGACTGAAATGTAAATAAATATAGCATATTTACAAAAAAAAAAAAAAAAGAGTAATCAGAAATCAAATGAAGTAAATTATAGCTTGAGTTTCTGAACTATGCCTTAAAACAAAAATAACTGAATCCAAATCAGTGAGTCTCCCCCACAGTTGAGGTTGTGTACTTGACTACTCTTTCTGGCCAGGTGTGATTCCACATCTATGAAAAGATAGAAGACAAATTCTCGAGGAAATTCTGGACTAGATTCTATATTCTCTCAGTCTGGGTTGAGATAATAAGGGACTTCTAACTCTCTCACTTAGTAGAGGATAAGCCAAGACTCAGGGAGGTAGGAAGCTCGCATAAGTCACAAAGCAACAACCTACTCAAGTTAGGCTTGTCTGTGTATTTGCTTGTCAACTGCACCCTACCTGCTTTTCAGTCATGGGGTCTGGTGCCTAATACTTGGTGTTCAAGCAGTTTTTGAGGTTAGAATTCACAATTTGTGTTCTTAAACTTACTGTCAGATAAAAGGAGAGACAGAGAAGGATGTTCTTCACAAGGCGGGTACCTAATGCTCAAACATAACATTGAAATGTTTGGGTTGTCTATGTACATGGGGGTTGCCTATACATACGTCTATACAAATATTACATCTTATTTAAATCTCTTTATATTGTGATAGAATGGTAATGGTCCACTTGCGATTTTGAACCCATCTTTTTCCTTCCCATTAGCAAAATAAAGAACTTCCAGTCTAGAATAGCTTTCATTGCCTGTTCTCCCAGACACAGATGTATGCATGCAAGATAAAAAAGAGAAATGAAGAGAGAGAATGAAAGTTTTCTATAACTGACACAGTTTTAAGTCATTTTTTAAAATGAATGGATAACCTGCAGCTGTGGAAATGTAAGTTAGATGATCCCTTATTTCACCTTATAAATCCTTGGACCCCAGGCTTCAGTGAAGAGATCACAGCTTGTGAAGGTCCCCAAGAAACATGAAGTTAATTAGAATTTTTGATCATTTCTACAGACATTTATTAGCTAACAAAACTGGCTTCACTTAGTGTCAGAACCAGGATCTATAGATCCAGGAAACTCAGAGGATGTTGCACAGAAGGAATACAAAAATGTGGTTACAAACACCAGTTCTCAGGAGAGAGAGATGTACATTTCTCTCTCTCTCTCTCTCTCTCTCTCTCTCTCTCTCTCTCTCTCTCTCTCTCTCTCACACACACACACACACACACACACACACATATGAATATATATTTATATATATTTCAGAAATCTTTCAAACAAAAAGAAGGAAGAATAAAATATTTAAAGTATTCATCTCCAAGCCACACTAAACTAGAATTCTTCAGGCATGCTCCCATAAACAGATATTGAAGAAATGTGTACTGGTTCCAAAGAGTGTTAAAGAGAGCTTTGGGAAAGAGAGAAAATAATATAGGCCATATACTGGATGTATATGAAGACGGAAAGGGCACTGACAAGGGACAGGTGACAGTGAAATGAAGCCTTTTATTTAACTCTTTATTAATTTAACAGATTGGCAAGTATTAAAAAGTAATAATAGTGAAACTGTATTTGATAATCTGAGCATACAAACATGCTTACATATATGTGAAAAGAATGACATGGATGATACAACGGGGGGAGAAAGAACAGTGATTAAAAGCATGATATTACTTTTGAACTATCAGCCTACTTCTTAGTAGTGTGTTTGTATCAGTAGCAAGTTGCATATTCAGAGACAGTCCTAAGAGCATGTGAAAAAGATCCACTGTACTAAGAAAGGGGAGAAAAAATTGATATAAAATATTTGCTGTAATCTGCTGACACTAACCAAAACAAACCAGTAGTTAATAACAACTTCAGGAAACTTCAAAGGATAAAAAATTATCATCAATAAAGAATGGCAATACATTAATGATAAAGGAAGAACGATTTCTAAAACCAAGTAACAGGTCATAGCATGTATGTGCTTAATCACATAAGACACATATGGGGAATGAAGCCAAGTGCATGAGACTTGAAAAGATGCATCTACTGTTACATCTTCAGGTTGTATAACTCCATCAGCAGGCAGATGTAACAGGAAAAATTAGGAACTATCAATCCACAGTTGCAACTTATTTTTACGTAGGGCTTTACCAAAAAACAGAATAGACATAGTTTTTAAGCCCACATGAAACAATCACCAACACAAACCACACTGCATGCTAGAAAACACATTTTAGATCATTTATTAGGAGGAAATTCATGACAGGTATTATAAACATAGCAAACTACCCATGGCTGGAGAAGCTATGGAACCTAGAGAAGAATCTACTACTGCCACTTTCCTAAGCTAATATAAATCTCTAGATGCTTTCTAAATGCTTATCTTTATACTCACAGATGAATGTTGCTCTCATCATTCATTAACAAAGCTTCTCTTTATAGTAGACAGAGTCCATTATAGAAAGTAACAGCTAGTCAAAATGCAGAGATAAATTGACTTTGGAATGCCTGTCCCCAGTTAATACAGTCACAACACAAACACTACACTTAAAGCTCATGCAACTTCAGGGAAGAGGAGGTGGAAACAATGTAAGAGTCAGACCACCATTGGCTACAAGAAAAAAGAAAAATACCGTGTTGAGGGAACTGGTAGGGAAGAGGTGGCGGTTCTGAGAGGATTTGAGGGTAGAGTATGGATGTGATCAAGATACATTTTATGAAGAGTTCCAGAGATGATTTAGTGGTTAAGAATACTGGCTGCTCTTGTAGAGGATTTGGTTTCCATCCCCAACACCCATATTATGGTTTACAAGTCTCTGTAACTCCAGTCACAGAGGATTCTCCTTTCTGGTCATGAGGGAATTGCATGTATGTGTTGAGTAGGCATACATGTGACAAAATACAAATGCACACAAAATACTAAAGTAATATAAAATTAAAAAAATAGTATGAATCAACAAATTAATACAAATATAATATTGGAAAAAGACATCATAATATGTGCTCCTAGACATAAAAAATTAATCTATTCATCAACAGGAAGATAAGTATAAAATGTCAAAAACAGAAAAGAATAATAACAGATTTTGTATAATAGGCATGAGAGGAGAAATTTCAAGAGACATTAAAAATATTTGAACTAAATGAAAATGAAACTTCTAAAAGTTGTTAGCATGGTGAAGTCTGTACATAGATGAATCTGTATTACACTGGATGTACATATAATTAAAAGATGAAAGTCCTGAAATCAAACATCTAACCATACATCTGAGGAAAGTAGTAAAATGGCAAATTAAATAAATGCAAAGAAAACACAAAGTAGGCAACTCAGATTAGGGAAAATAAATCATATTGTATACACTTAATATATGCAATTTTGATGTGTATAAAATATTAGAACATAGGTATAAAAACTGAAAACAGAAAATCAAAAAATCGAGTCAGTGAGACCAAAAGATGAATCTTGGAGACATCCAAAAGAGTGTCAAGTTTGTGATGAGGCCAAGTAGAAAGCAAACCAGAAGACAAGTTAGTAATATCAAAAATGGAAGACTATACACAGAAGTTCCTTGTGCATTAAATGGAGAAGAATAGAATACTATGAAAATCTTTCTATCCTTAAATTTGATCATCCAGATGAAATGAATAAATTTCTTGAAAAACACAAACTACCAGTGTTCACTGAGTCGAAATAGATCCTCTGAACAAGCCTACATATGAATGATGTTTAAGTAATAATAAATAATTCATAATCTACTTAAATAAATAGAGTTAGACCCAGATGAGTTCAGTAGTGAATTTTGCAATATATTTTATGCAGAAATTGTTCCAGTTTCTATAACTGCTTTCTGAAAATCAAAACTGAGGGAATATTTCTCAATTAATTCTATAAGGTCAGGCAAAGATATAAGAAGAAAAAACCCAATAGATTAATAATTCTTATAGATAAAATTTCAAAATTCCTGAAGAAAATGTTAGAAAATCAAGTATAATTATATACATATACATATATATATATATATGTATATGTATATAATTATACGCCATGACCATGTAAAAATTTTCATGGTCATAGCTAGTTCATAATTAGAAAATTAATTTGTATAAATCATCATATCAAAAAAATAAGAGGGAAAATCACATGAGCATATAATATATTCAGATAAAATATTTGACAAGATTCAATATTCTTTTCTCCATACCAAGAGTCCCTGTTCTCAACTTGACAAAGAATATTTTACAAAATCTCCATAGCTAACATCTATCTTTCATGCTCTGTAAAAGAAAGTTTGTCACTAAATCAAGAAAAAGAAGCCCTGAAAGAATTTTCTCTCTCACTGCTACATTTCAGCACCATGCTGAAAATTTTAGCAGTGCCACAAGACAAGGAATGCAAATAAAAGCATGCTGACTAAGTGTTGGTAGAAAGGTTGCAATATAAAAGGGTGATTTCCAAAATTCTATTGCTTTCCTATGAGTTAGCATTCAACAAATGGTTTTGAGATTTAAATAATACCCAATAATATTTAGAAAAAGCAGTATGTGTCTATAATCCCTACTCTCAGGAGGCTAGTATAGGTGAAGTACTGTGAGCTCGAGACCAGTGTGGTCTACATAGGGAGTTCTAGACCAGCTGAGTATACATAGTAAGATTTTTTTCTCAACACACACACACACACACACACACACACACACACACACACACACACACACACCACCCTAGTATACATCATTATCTTATACAATAAAATACTCAAATGTGAATCTAACAAAGCAACATTTATAAGCTCTATAGAAAGAGAAATATGATGAACAAAATCGTTGAAAACTTAGAGAGTAGGGAAATATTCACATTTATGGATAAAAAGTATATTATTGTCAAGATTTCAGTTCTCTTTAAATATACATTTAATGCATTTTTAATCAGAATATCTGGAAATTATCTTGTGAACATCACAATGGAGAGACATATGCTCTAGAGCAGCCTAGTAGCACAAAGGAATAAGACAGTTAGACTTCTGTCACTGCCTCACTTCAAGGCTTACTACAAATAGAATACACGACAGGTTGCTAATGATGAAAATTAGATGAGTATGTCATAGGAGGAGTGTAAAGTATCAAGAAACAGACTCTCACAAATATGGTTTTTCATCCTTGATAGACAAGTAAAGATAATATGGCAAAGGAAGTTTTTTTCAAAAACAGATCTAGAAAAGAATGGAGATTTGAATGCAAATGTAAAATAATCTAGGCATAAATGTATACCTTTCACAGAATTAAAATAGATCAAAGATTGTCTTAGTTAATGTTCAATTGGTGTGAGGAGAAACCATAACCAATGAAATTCTTAGAAGAAA
>CM052703.1:113728422-113739527 GCA_028551405.1 Uromys caudimaculatus | reverse complement strand
GGGAAGAAAGGGGGAGAGGGAAAGGGAGAAGGAGAGGGAGAGGGAAGGGAAGGGGAGGGGAGGGGGAGAGGGAGAGGGAGAGGGAGAGGGAAGGGAAGGGAGAGGGGGAGGGGGAGAGAGAAAGGGAGAGGGAGAGGGAGAGGGAGAGGGAGAGGGAGAGGGAGAGGGAGAGGGAGAGGGAGAGGGAGAGGGAGAGGGAGAGGGAGAGGGAGAAAACTGGCTTGGTGTAGGCTTTTACACCTCACAACCCACCCCCCAGTAACACACTTTCTCCAACAGGGCACACTCCCTAATCCTTTTAGTCTTTCTCAAACATCACCACTGCCTGGTAACTAAGCATTCAAGTATGTGAGCCTATAGGGCCATTCTCATTCAAACAACCATACAGACAAAAGTGTAAAATGAAAGATTATAACACATTTCTAGAAGATAACAGCAGGAGACTAGGTACATGATGATGACAGTGGACTTGACAGTCAGCTTTGACATTGTGCCCCTCCCTGCCACCACAGCATTTTAGATATCACACCAGCAGCATGATCCTTAATAGGAATAATCGATAAGTTGAGAGTCATAAAAAATTTATCCTCTTCTTCTGCTCTGAGAAAAAAATACTGTTAAGAAGATAAAAATGGGAGAAAACAGCAAAGAAAATTATTTCCAAATACATTTGGCAAAGCATCATTAAGGATTGTCCGGAAGACTGGAGATTATGGAAGGTATCAGGAGGTATAAAAAGAAAAGGCCATCTAGCCTTAAGAAAAGAGGAGGGAGAGTCCAGATTAAAAATTAGAGAAATGAAGATACTTACCAAAGATGATATACAAGTGACCAAACGTGCAAGAAGCAATGATCTCTGTTCTATATCTCAGGAAACCAAAGGCTAAAACGCGACAACCTTAACACCTCTAAGGGTGGCCAAAATCTGGGATGCTGACACCAAATTTTGACAAGGACTTGGAGCCACAGAGATCCTTGTTCCCTGTTGGTAGAAATCCCAAATGGTAGAACCACTTTGGACTGTTGGCTTCTTAGATATATTCTTGCTTTTGAGTCCAGTACTGCTGGCTTGGGTATTTGCTAAAGAAACTGAAACCTTAGATCTACACACACACACACACACACAAACACACACACACACAGACACACACACACACACACAGAACCCAAAAAACTCCATGTTTATTTATGCTAGCTTTATAATATCTAAATTTAGATAACCAGAAGATTAATAATAAAATATTATCAAATAATAGGGTGAAATAATAGAACACGAATAGAAAGACATGGAGTTACCTTAAGTGGGTATTACTAAGTGGTTTTTTTTTTTTTTGATACTTTATTTACATTTCCAATGTTTCCCCCTTTCTAGGTCCCCTCTTTGGAAACCCCCTATCCCCTCCCCCTCCCCGCCTCTATGGGGGAATTCCACCTCCCACCCACCCGCCCGCCCACTCCCATAGTATTCCCACCTTAACATTCCCCTTTACTGGGGCCTCTCCTCCCCCTGATGGCCAACAAGGCCCTCCTCTGCCACATATGTGGTCCAAACCATGGGTCCCTCCATGTGTATTCTTTGGTTGGTTGTGCAGTCTCCAGGAGGACGGGAGGGGGGTCAGGCCAGTTACTAAGTGTTGAAACTTAATCTGCAAAGTTACCCTGGTTACAGTCACTACCATTCTGGATGAGACAGAACTTTGAAGACAGTCAAATATACGTTAGTGTCAAGGGTTTAGGGGAAAAGGAAGGTGGCGAGTAGAGCAACAGCCGTTGTTATGGCAGAGAAACTCTATGCTAATACTATAATGTGATTAACTATCATGGAGCCTACTTGCTACACCTTTTCAATGTATGTTTTCGATAGTGAATCCTAATATCAACTCTGCCTGTTGAAAATGATGTGTCAATATGTGTTCATCAGTCAAAACAAGGAGACCATTTTTAGTGGCAGATGTTATGCAAGGGTGTGGAGATCTGTGGGATCTCTCTGCATCAATTTCTTGGTTTTATCGTGAAACTAAATCCATCCATTTTACAAAAAATGAAGTCATTTTAATTATAAAAATATGTATAAACAAAGAGTTCTATAATACAATGGGTTATTGTTTAAATAAGAGTGAACTTTTGTAATAAAGTAAAGCGCTAAAATAATTAAAATGATTTCAAAGTATTCCTTATCATTTTTCATAGTAACAGTATATCCATGCATTCTTAATTGGTTTTATGTCTTTATTAGTAGATTCTATTTATTTCAGCAACTAATATCACGAAGTGATTCTGTTAGAATCATTTCTCTGCTTCCAGGGATTTTCCTGTAAGACCCATTCCTGCTATCATGGAGCTTCCACGATAAAGAGTAAATATAAACTAAACAACTCACATACATGATAATTAACATTTTTAATTATTATTTTTGTGAAAATTGTAAGAAAGAAACAGTGAAATCTCACCCAGAGAGACACGCAAGTGTGAGTGTGAATGAATCAATTAGGGACAATTGGTGAAACTCAAATAAGAATGACCTCTAGGCCTGGACGCTATGTGAGAACCCAGAGATCATAATAAGTCAGACAAAATATGGTAATATACGTATAAAACACATGCTTATAGTGATAATTATATGATTAATTTATATTAAGCATAAGGACAAAAACCACTAGAGAGACGAGGATTTGCTGAATGTTTTAGAAATGACCCAAACTGCATTTCTACCAGAAGAACTTATAATTTTTTTCTTATAATTTAACTAAAAGCCTGACCTTTCCCTATTTGCTGTATATTGTATATAATTTTACATCATATACTATTTTGTGCATATTCTGTTAGTACTGAAGTGAACGCTACTTTGAATGCTGCTAAAGGCTGGGGCTGCCAATGTTTAGTGTTTCTGCCGACCCAAGGACTGTGTGTCCTATCAACTCCAAGACAACGTTCCCTTGGAGGTAGATCTGGTTGGCTAGGAACCCCACTCAGGCCGTTGGAGTAGTAGGAGATTATACATGCCTTCTAACTGAAGATTAATAGATCACAAATAGAACACTTTTAGCCCTAAAAAAGGTAGGACATATGAAGCCTGAGAGGATGGGGTTTTAGGACTTTCATAATTGATCCAGCTTCAGATTTATGGCAGAGGACACGATGAGAGTTCACTTGGGCAACTATATACTCATAGGAAAAAAGAGAACTTTAGATGAGCAACTGCTTAGGACCATCAGTGGCCTCTCTGGCTCTCCCACAGTCCTTTGTAGAGCTGGATAGAATCACTGGAAATTGCAGGTCCCTGGGATGTGTATAGTTCCCAGCTGGCACAACTCAGCAATCCATGAAAGTAAGGCTGCAGTGACACAGAAAAGGGGAGACCAAATTCGCGATGTTGGAGTAGGCCAGGTTGGCTTTTCCATCCCATTCTGACCATCTCATGGTTGTGGGTTTTTAATTATCTATTTCTTTATTTTCCAAGCTTCACTGTTTTGATCTACAAAATGATAAAAACGTTCCTATCCATTCATTTGAATTAGAGATTCAGAGTAACAGAAATATGTGGTTTTATATATGGTGATATTTAATAAATGTCGTGAAACAATTGTTTTAATGATGACTATTCCTAATCCCCCATACTTTATCATGATTTGATTTTATTCTTTTCATTTTAGACACTTCCTAAAATCCTGGACAAGCTAGCACCAGCATTCACTATGAACAGCTGCAGCTTTCTGGTGGAAAAATCACGAGCGTCCACTGCCCGAGTAGTGGTGTGGAGAGAGATGGGGGTTTCCCGAAGCTACACGATGGAGAGCAGCTACTGCGGCTGCAACCAGGGTCCATACAAGGTATGTGAGTTTATAAGGCCCACGCTCTCTGCTCAGCAGCAGAACATGAATATGGGGAACGATAACAGACCTATCCTTGCAAGGGGCAAAAAGCTCCGAGCTTGGTCTTGCCTCACTCCTTTGTTGTGAACAACTGGTTCAGTGATTATCCTTTCTTGCAGCAGCATGTCTGTTGATCCTGGAAATAATCTGTGCATGCTTTTCAATGTAGCGCCTCAATCAACCATCTTCACTAGGAAGCAGCAGGGAGCCTTTCTCTGATGTCAAGGATCAGTTCTGCCTGTAACATGCATGGAAATTTGTTATCTTTTTCAGTAACCGAGCTGTTTCCATTTATATTATAGAGGGTATAGGTCTACAGGTCTGAACAAAACTTTTCGGCATCAGGCGATTTCTGGGCCAATGTAAACCAGCAGCTACCCACTGTCACCAGAGCACAATGAGGTGTGTGAACACTATGAGTCCACCAGAATAAGTGGGTTTTGGACACTTGTGCTCGTGTTGAGGGAAAGCACTCCTGTATAAATCATGTCCTTTCTACATCTATGTTAACTGCATGAGCAGCTGGATAGCTGCTACAGCACGCAGCTCTGGCTGATCTTCCCACCCTCCCATAGAGAAGCATAAATAAGAGACACTGTGACACTGCCAGAGTAATAGACTCTTTAAAATTTCTTAGGGAAGTTGACAGACTACTCCTTGGTGACTTCTATTCAACCCCCAAATTACCTGGTTCTCATGAGCACTAAAGCTCATTGGGTGTTGACTTTGAGATGTCTGGAACAGCCAGGAAACACTTGGCATCTGTCATGAATTTGCTGAAGTCTGTTAACTGTCACAGGGATTTTAGGGACTGGCATGTGATGAGCTTTGCCTGTCTCCTGACCTGGTCAAAGAGATTTTTGACACAGAGCTATTGAACCATTCATTTTGTCTTACTAATTCTGTCTGTTAATTAATCTACACAGTTGCTTTGAAGAATTACTTTGTTACTAGCTTAATGCTATTAGACTAAATTAATTCAATTTGCTCATGTTAATATAGATGCAAAGTAGAAAGACTTGGGATCTTTTCATAGGCAGCCAATGACTTTGCTCTTCTACTTATCAAAATGTTGGAAGCTCCGTACCTCACATGTCTATATGCTTGCCCAATCAAATGAAGATATTAATGAGGATTCCTCTCCTTATGACACAATAGTTCAGTAAATGCATGTATGATTGGAGATTATTTTATCAGGAATTTATTCAGTCTGCTGGCAGTCAAAAACCTATGGGATCAAGAGAAACAAGCTTGGAATATTGTGATCCTCTGGCCTTTTGAATATAGAATTTACCTCTTTGCTATATGTCTTCTAATGGAAAGGAGCCTGCCATTCAAAGACATCTCATGCAACTTTTTGCACATGTATTTGCTTGTTGACTTCCATTGACTTAACCTCTCAAGGAACTAATTCATCCTAATATCTTCTAGTGACATAAATATTAATTCCGCTCACCGTGAATCAAATGGACATTCAATGGCTTCTCTGGATGTTTGAAAAGAGAGTGGCTCACAGGTCAGATCCTTTCTGGATCTCTATTCTCCATGTAACATATACTAGCAATGACAAAGGATGAAGGATACTCAGACAATGCTTTCAGGCGCAGACCCAACATTTATCCTGTGAAATTTTCAACATTGCCTTTGTATGAGCTCTCTTAAAGGAAGATTGAGCAAAAACTGGCTACAGAAAGCCCTCACTGGGCCAGACCTGATTTTGCTTTCCCAGTCCCATGCTCTATATGAAACACCTCTATGAATGGTTTGGTTTTCTCCTTTCCTTTGTTTTTCTCTCCTGACAAACACCATAGAGTCACTGAGCAGAATTACAGACGGTGAGCAGGACTGGGTGAGTAATTTTACATATGAGAGGACCTACCTCATGGGAAAGAAGCCAGCCCAAAGTTGGGTGTTTGGGTGATTTTTGTTTGAAGTATATCATAAAATCTATGAGCTATAATGTAGTATAGAAATTTCCACCCTGAAAATATTGCAAAGGATTTTTTTTTTTTTTTACATTGGGAAGCTTAATCCCAGTTGGGTCTTGAGATTATTATTCTAAGGTCATCTTTCCATTTTTTTTGTTTAGAATTACCATTTATTCAAAAGATTGAGGGTACTTAAATACACCCATGAGAGACATTCCTTCCTTCCTTCATAAGAATATAAATATTTTTGCAGTTTCTCTGGTTAACGTGGCTTTAAAGCAGTTCCAATCATTTTTCCCCCACTACACTAAGTACCTGATTTGTTAGTAGTGAAGTGAAATAGCATTTCTTACAGTGACATTTTTGCTGGAGTTACATTAAAGAACATTAGCCATTATATTCAGATAATTATTATTTATGTGATATTTTTCTCTTCTATTTTCCAGTCTTATAGTTGGATAGTTTTAAAGAAATCTCCTGCTTGCAACTATTTGGGATACTGTCTCTGCTCTATTTGTATAGTTAGATTCATAATTTTTGTTTAACCTGGAAGTCCAACCCATTGAGAGAATTACGTTACCTGTTGGGGACTAGCCTAAAGCTTTTGAGGCTCCTGAGGGGGAAAGGTTAAATGAAATGATATAACCATTGGGGACTCATGCTTTTTAGAGATGTCTAAATGATGTGTGCTTTTTATTCAATATTTATGACCTGAGTTTCACACACATTATGTGCTTTGTACATACAAAGTCATTCATTTGAGTTTCATGGGTTGCTAATTGCTATGGAGGTTGACATGAGTCCTCTCATGCAAGCAGGTCATAGACATGCTTCTGAGCCCCATCATGGACTTGTGAAACATGGTCTTACTCAGATGAAGAGTAGAAGATGGGTGACTCATCTGAACTCAAAGAGTGAATAGCTGGTGTTTAATCTCCTTCCCATGAGTTAGTTGCTTTATGTTGTGGACCCTCCATGTATGTGAGTGATCCATCCTTTCCAGAATCCACTGAGGTACTTCCTACAGTCCTGAATTATTCAAATCATAGTAATGCCCATAATACATATATTACATGACCTTTGCTTAGAAAATATGAACCAGAGGGGCAGTGGTGGCACACACCTTTAACCCCAGCACTTGGGAGGCAGAGGCATGTGGATTTCTGAGTTTGAGGCCAGCCTTCTACAGAGTGAGTTTCAGGACAGCCAGGGCTACACAGAGAAACCCTGTCTCAAAAAAACCAAAAACCAAAAACCAAAAAAAAAAAAAAAAAAAAAAAAGAAAAGAAAAGAAAAAGAAAATATGAACCATTTATATATGCACTAATGACAGACCAAGAAGATAATTTGACTCAAAGAGCTTATTACTTGCTTACTTGTAGTAGCATGTGTGAAATATGACTTAGAGGAGCCATATGTGGTCCCAAACATTTGTACCACTAAAAATCCTTACCCAAGGATGCATAACAACCTCACAGCTATTGCACAGATTGAGTCCCCTTTCAGTAGACCTTCCTCCCTCCCACTTTTACAAAGGACCGCCAATGGACCTGATCTTGGGAGGGTCTTGTGTGGTCCATCACAGTTGCTCTAATTAAGATGGTTATAGGCCAGAGAACAGCATTCTACAACGCTATCTAAGTGCTTTTTTCCTAAGTAAAATTCAGCTGCTTATCATTATGCTAAGAACTTTTACAATCTCTTGAACTTTTAAATACTCAATGCTTAGTCTAGTATTGACTTAGTATTCAAATATATGAGGAATGAATAAATAAATGGATAAAACGAGTCAAAATTTCTAAATATCAGTTAAATGATTATCCTAGATGCCCAAGTAACTAATAAAAAACAAACTCATTATGGTCCAAATGTGATCAGAAGTCACTGTAAAGATGAAGATTTTCGAGAACTGTTGGAGGATGTTCAAGTGGAAAGAATGTGGGTGGGAGAGGGAGAGTCAGAGAAACCAGAGCTGAGACCTCACAGACCTGTCATGGTATACATGATTTGAGAGCGCCTAATGGATTCTTTCCCAGAATAAGGCAATCTGATCCAGGTGTAGAACTTCTCATGGCCACATTCTCATAACAGATGATGGTTAGGCACATAGGCTTTCATTTTTTGTACTAGGTAGATGCTATAGTCCATGCTCTAGGTCCCATTGTAGGCTCAGTTACTCATTTCCTCTACATGCATATTCCTGTGTCTATCTCCATGTGTCCTTTACTTGAAGGAAGCTTTTAGATGCTTTCCCCAAACTTCTGTCTTTTCTAGGGTAGGCATTATCAGTAGGAGGTATAGTTTGGGGACAAAGGCCTAGCCTTTTTGCCTCGATAGGACAACTATGAGAGATCTGTTGAGATTTCAAGCTCTCTGATGATTATCTGGGGCCTCTGTTGCATTTTCAGTGGGAGCCAACTTTTCTCCTGCCCAACTCTGCTTTTTCATTGTAGATCAGTGTTTCAGGAAGCACTCTACATCTTTCTACGAGAGCCTCTGAGACTCAGAAGATCCTACCTGGGGCAAACAACTTATAACAGTGTTTAAAAAGACTTAGATTAGGAAACATCAGTGTTAGAACCAAACATTAAAATATTGAAGATGTCTTGAGAGGGGTGAATTTTATATGGAAATTTCATTATCTACGCATAGCTTACAAGGCTCCTGTGATCCTTCATTCATACTTTACTGGCTTTAGTTGTTTAGGACATGAAGCCCTGTTTTTGGCCAAAGACTTCACCTGAGTAGTGAATTTTTCTACAGTGCTGTGTGATGGAGGCTAGGGAGTCAGGCTCTATGATGTTGCCTTCCCAGCACTGGGGATGTGGACAGAGGAAGATCATAGTATCATGGCCATTCTTAGCTATGTAGTAAGCACAAGGCCTGTGTAAGTTATCCCTTATCCCAAAATGTCAAGGGCTTAGGATGTAGCTCAGTAGAAAAGCTCTTGTCCAAGGCCATGGGTTCAATCCCAAGCATTTGAAAAGAAATGACGATTGGGCATATTATTACAATTGTGTTTGGCTGACATAACAAATGACTGTAGATTTAGTGGACAGTACTCTTTTATGGTTATGGAGGCCAGAAGTCTGAAGTCAAGGTGTCAACAGAACAACCTTCTCTCTGGGCTTCATCAGGATGCTATCTCATGTCTTTCTCTTGGCTGCTGGTATTGCCAGAAATTGTTTATGTTCACATGGGCTTCTCCACTTGTGTGCCTCTCTTCATCTCTTCTTATCTGATAAAGATTCCAAGTGTACATGATTGAGGTTCCATCTTGCTATACAGAGTATACATTTTCTGTAACAAATTACATTTGCAGCTACCCTGTTTCCAAACAGAATTATATTGTGAAGTTCTGAGAAAAAGTACATTTTGGCAGGATGTTTTTCAGCTTCACTCTCTAGTTTATATAATATGTGTGTATGTGTGTGTGTGTGTGTGTGTGTGTGTGTGTGTGTAGATAGAGGCATATATATATAGCATCTAATGCACAGCACAATGAATGTGTAAATGTCATGGGCCAACTTTGTGCACTCTTCCTTTCCACTTTTAAACAGGTTTCTAGAATTGAATTCAGATAATGATGTTTACATGGCAAATACTTTGAACCATTGATCCTAAGAAGATGCTTTTATTCCTGTATTTCATTGTAATGTTATGAAGCCCCACACAGGTTATGGCATCTCTCATTTCCTCTATTTCATGATGAGAGATGCAAAGCTCAGAATTTCTTAGAGCTTCATGGAAGATGATCTTGATTCATAAGCACTGACTAATGTTGCTCAAATAATACAATGCTTGAGCAGCAATAACATTAACACACTTCCTATAGTGTTGAATGGATGCAAGACCCTTAGCATGTACTAAATTACTCAATTTACACTGCTGTATAAGAAAGTATTACAGTCATGGTTAGTGCCATGTTGTCCATATTTTGGAAATGAATACAAAGGAGAGTTTTAGTAACTTGATTGATTGAAAGCTACTAGGTCATATTCCCATGATGCATTGCAGTTGGTTGAAGAGTCCATGCCTATCCATCTTTTGTATGAGACTGTCATTAAGTAGATCTATAGCAACGGTGAAGCATATAGCCTAGTCCTTATTTTTATGGAGATCATGATTAACACTGAGGGAGAGGCAGGGTTTTGGGGAAATAATGCTTTGCAAAGGCTACTTCTGATGAGAATCCAAGGGCTCCCTTAATCTGAGGAAACCTGACATGAATGTAAAGCCCACAAAATTTCATATCTCATTCTCTGTCTGTCTATTTATTATTCCAGAAAGAAAGTTCTCTTCTTTTATCAGGACCTTCTTATCAGATTACTTCTTTTATGGACTTCTCCCTCTTGTTCTTTTACCCTATCTAGGCAGTTCTTTCCTTTTCTTCCCACCCTTCCCTCTCCCACTCCCTCTATTCTTCCTAGAAAGGAGGAAGGGAACACAAATGAAGTAGGAGATTTCTATCAGCAGCAAAATGCCTGTGGAAAGTCTTAAAATAGCCAATCTAATGCCATGTGACATGGCTTGTTACATAGTTTCCTACACTCATTTCACGTCCTAATCACTTTCCTTCTGTCTTACCAGACCTGTTACCCTCAGATAACTCTTTAGATTTGTGCATACTTGGTTGAAGGAATTCTCAAAAACATCTTAAGTTGTAGGCTTGGCTTTTACCAGGAAATACGTACACACAAAGGAAGAAAGACTACACACATCTGTGCATGCCAATGGATTCCAATTACAAATTCTCAAAGTAATCTCATCCTGTTTTTCACTGTCCATTCTTTGTCAGACATAGAGTTCCAGAGAGGTCTCAGGATCTTACAGTGAAGAACAGGAGACCCTGCTGACCTCTACACTCTTAGTAGTAAACATTATGCTGTTCAGATTTCTGACTATAGGTAGGTATGGGCTGTAGAGACTGAATGAACCACTGTGTGTATATATAAAGAGAAGTTATGCCTGTAATTCAAGCACACAGAAAACTAAGGCAGAAGAATTGTGAATTCCAGACTAACTTGTCCCAGAAATGCCTACCCTGACAAGTCTGAAGATACTATGGCTTACAGAACACTCACCTTAATTTTCACAATAAAATGTCACTCCACTGTTAAACTCCAAACAAGCTTTTGGTTTGCATGGATTAAAAAAAATATTAAGGGCAGTTTTACCTTTTCATCTTAGAGATGGTAACTATTTTTTTTTTCTTGATATTTTATTTACATTTCCGATGATTCCCCTTTTCTTTAGAAACCCCGTGTCCCCTCCCCCTCCCCGCCTCTGTGAGGGAATTCCTCCT
>CM052703.1:113559041-113727922 GCA_028551405.1 Uromys caudimaculatus | reverse complement strand
AAAATTGGACATAATACTACCAGAGGACTCAGCTATACCACTCCTGGGCATATACCCAGAAGATGTTCCAACATGTAATAAAGACACATACTCCACTATGTTCACAGCAGCCATATTTATAATAGCCAGAAGCTGGAAACAACCCAGATGTCCCTCAGCAGAGGAATGGATACAGAAAATGTGGTACATTTACACAATGGAATACTACTCAGTAAAAACAATGACTTCATGAAATTTGCCGGCAAATGGATGGAACTTGAAAATATCATCCTGAGCGAGACACAAAAGAATGAACATGGTATGTACTCACTGATAAGTGGTTATTAGCCCAAAAGTTCGGAATACCCAAGGTTCACTTCATAGTAACCATTGGACTGAGTGTGAGGTCCCAGATGGAGGAGTTGGAGAAGGGACTGAGGGAGCTGAGGGAGTTTGCAGCCCCATGGAGGGAGCAACAGTGTCACCTGGCCTGATCCCCCAATGCTCCCAGAGACTGGATCATCAGCTAAAGAATACACATGGGGGGACCCATGGTGCTGGCCACATATGTGGCAGAGGAGGGCCTTGTTAGCCATCAAGCGGAGGAGAGGCCCTTGGGCCTGAGGGTGTTAGAGGCCCCAGTGTAGAGGAATGCCAAGGAAGGAAGATGAGAGTGGGTGGGTGGGTGGGTAGGGGAATACCAGCATAGAGGCAGGGGGAGGAGGGAGGGGATAGGGGGTTTCCAAAGGGGAGACCTGGAAAGATGGAAACATTTGAAATGTAAATAAAATACCAAAAGAAAAAAGAAAAGTCATGCATACCTCCATTCAGTAAAAGAAAAAGAAAAAGAAAAAGAAAAAGAAAGAAAGAAAAAAAGAGAGAAAACAACTAAGCATGACAAAACAAAACAAAACAAGATAAAAGACCTCACACTGAAGCTGAACAAGTCAACAGAACTGGAGGAAAAGACTTCCTGGAGCAGGAAAAAATGAGACAGAGACCCAGCTGCCACTAGTGTTAGGAGTCCCACAAAACACCAAGCTAACAGCCACAACATATAAAAAGAGGACCTGGTTGGTACAGATCCATGCAGGCCCTGGGCTTCTTGAGTCAGTCTCTGTGAGCATACATCACTCTGCTGAGTTGATTCAGTGGTCCGTGTTCTCCAGGTGTCCTCCATCTCCTCTGACTCCTTCAATCTTTCCACCCCTTCTTCAAGATGCTCATAGCTCTAAGGGAAGGATTCCAGTGGTGACTTCCAATTTAGACTCTTTTTCTTACATAATGTCTGGCTGCGGGTCTCTGCATCTGCTCCTATCTGCTGCCAGAGGAAGACTTTCTTATGACAGCTAGACAAGGCACCCATCTATGAATATATCAAAATATCGTTAGGAATCATCTCACTGTTTTGTATTTTTAATTTTATTTGCCAACCTTGTTTTGTTCCACCTCAGGTCTTTGTGCTATTTGGTCTCTGCTTCTTGGCCATCCAGACACTATTGGACATGGGCTCTCTCTTGTGGTGTGGGCCTCAATTTAAACCAGACATTGGCTGGACACTTCCACTAGTTCTTTGCCATCATTGTGTCAGTACATTTTGTGGGCAGGGTTGATTGTGGCCAACAAAAGGTCTTGAGGTTAGGCTGGTGTACCCTATTCTCTTTTAGGAGGCTATAGAGTACCTTCCTGCACCAAAGGAGCTAGAACACAGCGGTGAGGGCTCCATGCAGGCACCAGCTTGACCTCCCTAAGTTCAATGAGCTGTGTAATGTTGTCATCTGCAATGGTGTCCTGCTGTCATTTTGTGGAGAACAACTCTCTTCTCCATCATCATCCTGTGTTCTTGGGGGATCCATACAGAACCCTCTTGGCTAACAACTCAACTGAACACAACCCAGTCCCACAACTGGAAGTCTTGTCTGGCTACAAGAGATGGCTAGTTCAGACTCTTTTTCCTACAATTCTAGATTTCCTCACCTGGATCACCATCATACTTTCCAGGAAGGTTCTTCTGAGTTAGCTTCTTCCCCACCCACAAATCCCACCCCCCATTTTCAGCCATCTCTCCATGTACTTTCTTTATGCCTCAACCCTTAGCCTCATCCATGCCCTGTCTACCTCCATTTTAACTGATGCTTGATAAATCCGATAATATGTTCAGTGGTAAAGCATGTCTCTAAGAGTTGAAAGGATCTACGTTCAATTCTCAGTATTAAAAAGAGAAGAAATGAAAAAGCCCCATATTTTTGAAGACTTCATGATTCAAATGATTATGTTTTGTTGAAATATTGAATTGTTATGGAATTTACTTAAAATAGTTGTCATTGTTTTGTATATGAAAATTTGCTAGTTCCTTGATCGATATGAAGAAGATCTTTGAGTATATATTTTCTGTTGTGTTTTATAAAAAGATAAGGAGAAAAGAAATATGTTTTGTGGATGTGCCGTCAGGTGTGGGGGAAGGGAGTACCTCTGTGGGCCCGTGCTGAGGCATCCCTTACCCCTGAGGGACCAGCCACAGGATGATATTTTATAGAATAGAGTTTATTCAAGACATGGGGAGGGAAGTTGAGGGAGTAGAGACAGAGAAAGGGAGAGAGAGAGAGAGAGAGAGAGAGAGAGAGAGAAGAGGGTAGAGGAGTAGAGGCTAGCCAAGAGCATGTGGAGATAGAGGGAGGAGGGGAATGGGGAGAGAGGACAGAGCAGGAGCAAGAAGGCAAGAGCAAGAGAGAGAGGAGGGGGCAAGCAGCCCCTTTTATAGTGAGCCAGACACAGCTGGTTGTTGCCAGGTAATTGTGGGGCAGAGCCTAGACAAAATGCCAACATTTCCCCCCTCTCATTATCAATAGTTTTATCAATTAGTTAGAGTTCCAAAACTGTAATTAAGGTTAAAATAATGGGGAAAATTGCAGAACTTGATTTTAGATAATGTCATTCATCCAGTAAGATCTGGCTTAGTCTTCACTTCTGGCTCATGGCCATGTAAGAGATCGGCTTTCCACAAAGCCATTTTAGATTTCCCACATATAGTGGCAATTTGTAGCCAGGTAGAAGATGGAAAGTAGATAGAAATGGAATGGCTACTTTTAATTTAAATATGTTTTCCAAGTTTTCTCATCTCTTTGTTTGAATGGGTCCTTCTCCAATCCTTCTAAGATTAGTTAAAGGCAAGATATAGTTACACTTTCCCCTTTAAGTTTTGTCATTCACGCATCTTGCTATACATAAAAAAGAACCCATGAGTTGGTTTGTCTATGTGTTAGCTTTTCTGATTTAGTATCCGGAAAGAGGCCATTGCAACAACAGATTGACTTCCAAATTGCATCGTCATGTTAGCAGTCATTTGAAACCTCATTTACCACTGACAGCCCTTGCCAGTTACCATAACAAATCAATTTGTGTGTCCTAACACTCCTCAGGCACTCTTCAGTCACTCATGAACAGGTTGACTACAGTTGTCCTGATCAGCCACTACATATAACCAAGTCATTGAGTCTTTCTCTCTTGCAAATCTCCCTGAGGTAGCTCTTTCCTTACTGAATCAAAAGATGAATTAAAACCATTTATACATCTTAGTCATCAAACATTGCAGAGCTTACTAAAGAGGGGGGAGGAAACAATTCTTCTCTTCATCCAGGACACAGAGATGATTTTAGTTTGGAGTATGGCGTTGTTCTTACTAAGTGATTGGTGAATATACGGTAGGATAAGACATGGGAAGAATTACTGAGCAAAGTGATCTTTCTAGCTTGGATTTTCTCACTCTCAGTTCTGGTGAAGTTTTGTACTGTATTTTCTTTATTGAGAGTGCCTATTAGTGTGCTCCAAGTGGTGAACAGAACAAATGGGGTCCTGTTTCTCAGGCAGAAACAGTCCTAGCTGAGATATAATTTCTGGTAAAATTAAATAAAAAGAAGAATGAATAGTAAATCCCTTGTTTGTTTATTTTATATTTTAGTCTGTTCCATGTTCTTTCTCACCAAACCTGTAATTCTAAGTTATCCAAGCAGAACAACTTCAAAAGAGAGTAAGCAGGTATTCATAATTGTGAATGTAGCATATTTATGTTTAAGTTCTTGTCATAAACTTCCTCAAATTGCCCTTGGCTTTATTATAATAAATCATAATATTTATTGAATCTTAATACGTGTTCTTACATTTGTATGCACTAACTGTTAAGACAAACCCATACAGTAGCTGCTCTTTTATCATCTGCTTTTTAGGACAAGGAAATTATGGCAATGGCTAGTTGGGTGATACATATCAGATCACACACTAAAGAAACTGAAGGAGCTAAGATTTGAGCCCCGCCAGAATCATGACATCCGAGCCTTTGCTCCTGCTGCTGTATCGTGCACCATCACCACTGTACACTCTAAGCATGGTTATAGCTCATCCTCATATCTACCTAACTATATAGGTTCTATTTTACATTTCATTCCTATAGATGAGAAAACCGAGGAAAAGGTTAGATAATTCATCTAAGCCATAGAAACACAGAGAATCAGGATTAAAAGTGTTTGGTTGCTTTCCTTTTTTTTTTTTTTTTTTTTTTAATTTTCTTGCTGCTCTCCAAGAGTAAAAAGGTGATATAATGAGATATAACACAGGAAAGAGTGAGTAACCAGATTCACACATTATTTGAAAAAGAAACATATATTTGACTGTTTTTGATGACATCACAGAAGGAGTGTTATAAAAGACAGAGCTGATTGGAAGAAAGTGGGATTTTCCTGGAAGATGGGTCACCAAAAGTTAAAACATGTATCTCAGTGATGCAATGTGAGCTACTGGGCATCTTATAGCCCAGTTGGTCATCGACTCTAAAACACTGAGAACAAGAGAAGCTTTTCTTGCAATAGCTGTGATTAGTCTTTCTTGAGGATTTTCTTGAAAGCACTGTGATTCAGCAAAGGTCTAAAACCAGAAAAGTATGTTTGGTTTGAAAGGAGGTGTGGATATGAAGTTTGTCAGCCTTTCTGTCACTGTGAAGCCCCTGATAGAACAATTTGAGAGGAGGAAGGATTTATTTTAGTTCAGGTGTCAGAGGTTTCAGTCCACCTTGAGGAAGAGAAGAGATGTTCTCATAACTGTGGCCAAGAAATTGAGGGTTTCAGGGCTACTGCTTTCTTTTTTCCCACTTACTACATCTGGGTCTCCAGCCAATGGGATGCAGCCGCTCTGCTCTGCCCACATTCAGAATTATCCTTCCCATTTAATTGCTCCCTTCTGGAGACACCCTCACAGATACACCCAGTTGTGTGCTTTACTAATCTCCCAGGAAAGACCAAATTCAACCATGTCAGTAAGATTAACAATTATAGCCATGCTGCCTAAAGAAAGTCCATATTGACCAAAATAAAAGGGGAAAACTTTCTATGGGACTTTCCTTGATAATCAGGCCGCAGTGGCTGGCCTGGGTGAATTAGGCTCAAAGGCTCTAGACTATCTTGTCTTTGCTCTTTTCTTGTCTCTGGTTGTGAGCATAGCCTTTAAATGATTTTTTGTTTTGAAATAGTTTTCTTATATTTATTGTAAAGTGTTAAAATACTAAAATATATGCATGTACATATATGGGTATAAACATTATCTATAATGTTTATATATACCATTATATATAACCCTCCTGTGTGCACTCCAGTGAAGCTTGCCTTCAGTTGTCTTTCAGGCAAGAACTAAGCCAGACTGAGTGAAGAGTAAAAATTGAATCAAGACCCATAGTCGTTTACAGCATTACTTTCCTGAGGAAAGTGAAACAGATGTCTTTTATTTTTATAGAAATCTTTGTTAATTCTTTGTATATCTATCTATATCTCTATCTATCTATCTATGTTTACATAATATATGCAACACATACACTGACACACTGGGTACTATCTTCTGTGATTTGAATTATGAACTTTTTTCAAAAAACAAGGTTTCTAATTTTTTGCCCAATTAACTGTATTTACAGATAAGAATAAAGTTCATGAGAAGAACTTAAAAATTCTACACTAAAAATTTACCAAGATAATAAAATAATTTTTGGACTCAGAATTTAGGACTGGTGAGTTGGCTTGGCCAATTATGTCACTTGTCAATAAGCCCAATAACCAGAGTTTAATTCTTGAAACTCACTCCTGTAAGTTGTTCTCTGACCACCACCCCACACTTCCACTGTGACAGGTGTACACATATCTCACACACACACACACACACACACACACACACACACACACACACACACACACACACACACACAACACACGTTAAATAAATATATAAATATATAAATAAATAAATACGATGTAAAATGAAACCTAAGTGAGCCAGGCTTGTCAGCATTGCTAACCAGGAGTACAATCTGTTAAAGAATATAGAAGCTGAGCTTTGGGGCTCTCATTGCTCAAAGGTGATATCAAAGGCTCTCTGACACAGTTGGCTTCCTCTAGTTATCACTAACTGTGGAGATTCTGCCAATGGGAATCCTATAGATTCAAACAATGGGACTTGCCTCACCCCTCCCTCCATCAGAAGAAAACTGACAGCTGCAGCCATTGAACAAGGCCTGCTTGCTGTGCCTGCACACTAGAAACTACTGCAGGGAGTACGTCCATCTGTCAGATTTGCTTTTCAACATGAATAAGATTGAAGCACACAGGTGCATATAACGTATTTGCCTGGGGTCAGACAGCACTGAAAACTTAACCCAATCAAATCCTACCTCTGGTGCCTCAGCATGGTGAGCCCCATAGTTGAGCCTTTCTCTTAGGCTCCCCTATGTGCACTCCAGTGAAGCTTGTCTTCAGTTCTCTTTCAGGCAAGAACTAAGCCAGACTATATGAAGTGTAAAGGTTTAACCAAGACCCATGGTTGTTCACAGCATCATTTTCCTAGAAGAAACCAAAGCAGATGTCTTTTGTTTTTAGAGAAACCTTGGTTAATTCTTTGTAAATATATTTATTAATTTTGAGAACACTGAGAATATACTGATTAGAAAATGCTGTGAGAAAACACCAAACATGGCTCTTGATCCTGAGGCACACTGTGGATGAGCCCCCACAATAAAAACACTACCATGGTTTCCCTCCCATGATGAACTCAAAATCCACAACTGTAAGCCAAAATAAACCTTCCCTCCATTAAAAACGAAATGTGTGAGTGTATGTGTCTGTGTGTGTTTACAATTTTCATCCATTCTCTTTTTTTATGGAAACACGTGTATTTGCTTATAGATAAGTATGCATACACCATGTACACCAATGGTTATAGACAATGTTCTTAAAAATATGAGTATCTTATAATTGTGATCATCCGTACCATCATGGAGTGATTATGGGGTGATTGCTTCAGATGTCACTGAGTGGCTTTCTGAGTTCTTGTATGGATGAGGGCTTTATTGTCATGCTCTACAATCATGTTTTCTGTCTGTATATTCAGTCTCTTAGAATTGTTTTTGCTATTTTACTCTTTGCTCATAAGAGAGTGAGTAAGTTCATAATGGCCTTGCATCTTCCCTGTCTAAGAACTGTCATCATAAGAAAGCATACGATAAGATCCTGACCTTTCTGTCATTATGCGATCGTGCATGGTATCCACAACATGGCTGCATAGAATTATATATGCAGAGTTTGAAACCTTTATGGCAACTACCTCAATAATACTTTTAGATCGTGTAAAGCCAGGGCTGTGGAAGTTAGTCAGTTGGGTATCTGCTGCACAAGCATGAGATCCTGAGTTTATATTCCCAGAGGCCACATTTTTAAAAAGGATCACATTGTCAGGAGTATCCCTGGTGTCCCTGGAACTTTTTGTTGAGATAGACTTGCTGAATTGGTGAGCTTTCTGGTAGTAAGAAACTCTGCTTCAAGTAAATACGGTAGGAAGGCCAGTGAGGTGAACCACAAGGGGGATGCACTTATTCTATAAACCTGGTAGCCTGAGTCTGATTCCTGGAACTCATATGAAGGTAGAAAATGATTACTGATTCTGCAAAGTTCCCCTTCTAACATCTGCATGCCCCCTGTGGAGCATGGCCCTACATGCATACATTAGTCATACACGCAATTACAATAAATTTCAAATAATTAAAAACTTAAGGTGCAGAGTATTAGAGGAAAACACCTGAGACTGATGTCTGGTTACTACATCCACACACATGTGTATACATGTGAGCACATACATGAACACATACATATTTGTACACTGCATGTACTCTCACACACACAAACACACACTCACACACGCACACATAAAGAGAGAGGGGAAGAAGGGAGGGAGGGAGGGAGGGGGAGAGAGAGAAAGAGAGAGAGAGAGAGAGAGAGAGAGAGAGAGAGAGAGAGAGAGAGAGAGAGAGGGAGGGAGGTTAATCAGGTACCAAGAGAATAAATTCCAGAGCTTATGGAGGTGAACCTTAGGTATCTAAGTAGTTTCTCAATAAAAAGTATACCCTGCACATCTCAGCTGTTTGATCCAATTACACATAGTTTTAGTGATGACACAGGTGCCATGATGACTAGCCCCAAACAAATACAGAGTGATGTATTTGTTCATCACTACTGACATCAACAAGTAAGACAGTGTTAAATTGCCCATCTAAAGCTGCATTTTATATTATGAAAATCTCTGAAACTATAGCAGCCTGCCTCCAGAAAGAAGCTGACTTCTCACTTGAATGCTTTCCTATGTCAGCTGCTGTCCCAAAGAGTTTGGGATGCTGTCATTGTTTGGTCTTTGAGTGAGAGGTTGGCATAGATTAAGTGTAAAGTGGTTTTTTTTTTTTTAATTTTTTAATTTTTTTTTTTTTTTTTTTTGGTCAGTGCTAGGAGTCTGCTGCTCAGAATGGTTCATAAGAGATGTTGATTAATGACTAACTGCTTTAAGAAAGAGAATATGTTTCCTCTTAGGATAACCCTTTAGAGGGAAGAGAGATTGGTTTTATGCTGAGATGATTTTCTTTCACCCAAGATGCACTTGCTCAGCTTTTGAGTCAGAGATACAAAGTGAAACTTACTAGACTGAGACCCTTTTATCTGTCACAGAGAATTTTCTGTAGAAATTTGATATTATTTCTATAAAGACCATGTGACTCCTGTAACTGAAGATGTTTCTACTTGTGTTTTAGCTGTCGTGAAAGCCCAAGGGTCAATTTACAGTGAACATGTTAGTTGTGTCAATTCATGTTGCCTCTACTTTTAAGTTGTTCCTTTTTAGTCTTAATCTTTTATTAGAAATGACACAGTAGCTAGCCCCATTTTTATATTTTAATTTGACTTGTGCTGTACATTTCTCGAAATAGCTCAAATACTTAGGAAAATGAGATGTAACTGATAAACAGATTGATAAAAAACACGTATAATGACTTGCCAAGTTAATATGCTCTTGGTAGGTGGCTGTAAGTGGTGATATCCTCACGTTCCTTAATAAGCACCTCCTTCCTAGCTGAGTTCCATTTTTAATAATCATAAACCCCATTCTTGACTCCTTGCCTTCACAATCATATCTAAGAATCAGTACTTCCAGATAAAAGTGAGAATAACCCTTTTACAGTACATAACCGTACTATGTTGGAAGTGAAAGTTATTAAAATAAAACAATCAGATGCATTGCATAGACTTTATCTAGGTGGAAATATATTAGACACCAATCTTATGGGACATTGATTTGCTATTTTTTTTTTTTATTTTAACTTCGAGTTGCTACTACAATGGTAAGGAAGTGAGTGCTTCTTTCTTTTGATTACTGACTTGAGCATGCATAGAGTATTGTTGAGTCCTGCTCAGCACCGGAGAAGGTTCTGAATAAATGGATTCAAAGCATCAAATTGGCAAATAATTTTAAGGCACATCTCATGCCACTTCTGGAACTAAAATCATAGCCTGGAAAAGTTTTACATCTAAATTGAAGCGATGACTTCTTTCAAATATTAGATTTTAATTTGTCAACTGTGCATACACTGAACCTTGAATATACATGTAGCTTTAGTAATACAAATAAATATACGAAGGCAGGTGCCATAGACTCCTTGTACCAAAATACCTTTCACTGAAAGATTCTGAAAACCTTCTCAAAGCCTGTGTGGACTGTGGCTTTCTGCCAACTTAGATATGACCACTCATCTATGAAGATATCTATGCATATATGTCGCAGACTATGTTTAGAAAAAAGTCACCCTCTGGAAATATCGGGGTGGATATAGACAGTCACTCCAACAGTCTTCCCCTTGTTCTACTGCTGACACAGTAGACTACAGATAGACTGGAACACACAGATGAAACTTGAGTATTGGTTCCAGTGGAAGGAAGGTGATTCAAAATGGAACCCTGTTGTACTATCCTTTCTATCAGGCCCCTCCCACCAAAAACTCCAGAATTACTCTCACAGCTAAGAATTTTTATAATCAGAATATGAACAAGAAATAAATTGGACTGACTCGTGTATTCTGTGGCACAGACCCAAGGAGCTTTATATCTTAAACATGTTGGACACTGTTGGAGTAGACGGGCAATGCTGATGATAATTTAATAAAGCCAGCTTTCCTTGTCAGCTTTCATGTCCCTCCAAGAGCCCATGGCATGCTTGAAACCATTTGACGTCTTTGCAGGCTTCTCCCTTTATGAAGCTTTCCTGGATATGAAAATATCCATGGATTGGTGGTAACTAAAACAACTCTATCCCATCTGCCTGCTTATATTGACCTCCAGCCAGTCCCTGTGGAACAAGCAGCCTGACAGCAGGGCTCCTTGTCAAGGAAGATGGTGGAGACCCAAAAGAGAAGTCTGCTGGCTGCAAGTCAGTTCATTATGGAGGGGGGGATCACATAGATTTGCTGCAGATGAGCAGGTTCTTTAACAAAGAACTCAGCTGCTGGCTATTAAATCTTGCAGCATGCAATTGTGAAAGCAAACCACATTATACATTATTCAGGTTTTTCGTCTTGTTTTTCAGGTATCTCCCTTTCCTGTTATGCATTGCTTATGCTAATAATACAACTAATTTGCATTTCTTGGAAAAGCCTTAACTTGGAATTGAAGGCAAGAAAACATTAGCACATCATAAAAAAATGTAGTTGTAAAGTTAAGCATCAGTAATGCTTCAGTTGGGCAGAAGTAGGTTAATTAATTCAATGAATGAGCAAACACATGCCTTTTTTTTTTTTTTTTTTTTTTTTTTTTTTTTTTTTTTTGAAAAGACAAGCAAGGTGTTGTTAGTCTGGGGAAAGACAGACAAGTTTCTTTCCCAACTAATTAAGACCTAAGAGGAAGGTGTCAGGGATGTGTTATGGGAACAAAAGAAAAGAGAGACATTTTACCTGCTATTGCCAGTAGTCATCAGTAAAGATGTAACTATGGACTGGTAGTTTTAATTTTTCAAGTATCTTCTGTATTCATCATGTCATTGGTCTCTATCATTCAGATAAAAAAAGTAACAGAATAAATATTGTCCTGGAAGTCATGTAGATGGCTAATAAACAGATCTAGGCCAGAGCCCAGGCCTTTTGGCTAAGCCCCACACTTCTACCAGGCTTTGCTGTCACTCAGAGTTCTCAAAAGATCTCCATTCAGCTCAGGCCACCAGATATTAACTATGCAATGTGTGTGTGTGTGTGTGTGTGTGTGTGTGTGTGTGTGTGTGTGTGTGTGTGTGTGCGCGCACGTGCGTGCACACTGTATATGTGTATGTGTGCTGTGTATGTGTGTACTGTTGCATGGGTGAGTGTATGTGTGCTGTGCATGTGTGTGTATGTGTGTGCTGTTGCATGTGTGCTGTTGCATGTGTATGTGTGTGTTGTTCATGTGTGTGTGCATGTGTAGGTGCGCTGTGCATGTGTGTATGTATATAGGTGGAATCTAGTGGCCAGAGCATAGAGTTTGATGTAAGATGTTGTCCTTTATTGCTTTGTCTTCCTTAATTTTTGAAAGCAGGTCTCTCACTAAGCCTGGAGTTGACCAATCGGGTAATGAGCCAGAGACCAGTTTCCCCAGGGCTAAGATCATAGTGTGCACCACCAAACTGACTTTTTATGTGAGTGCTGGGGATTTTAACTCAGGTCCTCTTCCCTGCACAGTAGGCATTTTACTAACTTAACCATGTCCCCAAACTTAGCTATATCTTGATTTCACTCTCCTTCCTTCCCCCTCCTCTCTCCCCCTTACCTCCTCCCCTCTTCTTCTTTCTCTCTCTCATTCTGTTCCTCCTTTGTTTTCTGCTGTTCATAACACCATGACATCAATAACCCAGTTGATTTCTTTCTTTGAGGAGTCCTAATCTTTAGTTATCAAATGTAACCATGTCCTTTCAAGCTGAATTTATCACACATGGTCTAGTAGTAGATGGTATAACAAATTCCTTCCCAAATCCCTATGGGATACATCTGAGGTTAAACTTGATCACGATGTGAAGAGCTCCACACGACCCCCTAGTGTACTGGGATGCATCAGTTCCCTATATATCCACTATCTGTCTGTCTGTCTATCTATCTATCTATCTATCTATCTATCTATCTATCTATCTATCTATCTATCATCAATGGCTTCTGTTGTGTTGTTGATTTGCTCAATAAGTAATGACGAGATAAGAACGACAATGGTCTATTGTCATTTCAAAAGGAGGAAAATAGAGTTCCAGAATATGCAACTCTGATTTAAGATAAACTTAGATATTCTATCATCAGCTGGTTAGAGAGACTTCTGGGCAAGTGCCAGTTGATTCCAGTACCTTTCTTTCATAAGAAAATGTTTTCAGTGGGTAGAAAAAATTCTCTAGCCTAAAAACTCATCCTTTAGAAACCCTCTAGGTATGAGTGCACTAGTTGCTCATATGTTTGTGGAACTGTAGTTGGCATTTACTGGAGTGGATGGCCTCTGTTTTATCAACATGGTGGGAAGTTATCTTTTAATCAGACTACGACAGGAGGAATGTCTTGGATAATTCTGAACAAATATGCATTTGGAGAAAAAAGAAGTCAGGGCCTGAGGTTAGGGGAGCCTTTAGTCATTGCTTTTGTCTCTTGGAGTCAACATAATATGTGTGTGGCTCAGTGGAATTCTATAAGCACTATTCCTCCAGCAATAGACCAAGAAGAGCTACTTTCTCAGTACTGACCCATCTTAACCTCTCATCCTGGCTGCTGACATGCTGTTGGGTGAAGAGCTGCATTGGAGATGAAGCTCCGTGCTAGTGCTGAGATTGCAGCTTACTTCTAGAGGCAGTGATAGAGTGAAGGCAGAATAGGTCATTCTGTTTGGGATGTCTATCTCTTTCTCACATCACTTTAATAGGGAAGATGGTTCCAGCTCATTCTTGGAATGGGAAGATCTCTTACCCCTCTTTTTACCCTTCCCTGCCAGCCAGTTCTCCATTCTTCTTTGTGGGCTTTCTTGACTGTTTCCTTCAAATAGAGTTTCCCTGCATCTCAGCAGAGCCTGTCCTCTGATGAATATTTGAACATCTAATTTTTCTATGTGATATTGTAACTTAGGAAATAGTTGGAGACTGACATGAGGACATGAATATAAAGCCCATTTAGGATCTCTCTTAACATCACTTTTTTGTTCCTCTTCAGCATCTGGGCCCTTGGCTATGGGTTTGGTCTACTACTGCAGTCGTGTCTGTTTCCTGCCTCCCTACCCCCCTGCTTTTCAGTCCATCCACTTCACTTCCAAGGTGGGCAGTCTGCCTAAGAATGGGATAAAGCTGGCACATTACCTAACAGAAAAAGGATCATTTTCAGACAGAAGTGGGAGAGCTCGACCCCTTCTTTCTCTTCCCACTCTGTCCATCTGGAAGAGAAGAGAAACAGAGAAATTTGGAAGTTGCCAAAGTTTAATTACTTCTACTGAAAGTGCCAAAATATGGGAAAGCTTATCCTGTAGTGGAAGGAGCCCAGAGGGCCCTGCGGACGTTCTCAGAAGTCTGTTTGCCATTTGTTTTTTGTCTTTTCTTCTTTAGCCCCTGAGTAGCAAATTTCCACTTTTCCTTTCCAAGAAGAATGAGGACAGATTGTCCTTTGGAGACATCAAAAGGATGTCTCAGAGGCTGCCACTGGACTCAGAGTTGTTGTGCCACCTAAATACTTCTGTGTGAAGATACAGAACCACGTAACCTGAAACACAGGGCAAGCATTTGCTGACATGACTAGGTCTTCAGGGCAGTCATCAGCACATACAAATCACATTAAAATTAGCCTACTGCTAACCAATTCATGGCAGGGCACACCACAACATGTTATATAGTTCATGAGGTTCCCTTTTAAGGCAGAGAGGAAGCAAATATGCAAGAAAGAATCACAGAAACTAATATGAAATTATAGGCAATATCCTTATTAAAGAAGTTATCAACCAACACTATGCATTCATTGGGCTTTAAATATTTCTGTGTTTTATCAGAATTATTTCTCATGATAATCTCAAGGACAAATTCTAATATTCCCACTTAGTAAATTCAGAGAAAGCTACATTTTTTATCAAAGTTGTGAGACTCTACTGAAATCAGCCAACCAACAAAGATGAGAACATTTTCCCTTCCATGTCTCGAAGACCAACCAATGCCATTTCCTTCATATTAATTTCCCAATTACACAGTGGCTGAAGCAGCTTATGGCTCACCTCTATCTTAGTTATCTGATTTTTCTGTTTATTTCTTGTCCTTGTCTGCCATCTTCAATTCCAAAAGGATGGGAAGGATAATTCACTATTTCAATTCTAAGTTGATTCATAGATGGTTGAAGCCAACCATTATTTTGTATAAATAATCATTAATTGAAATTATTGCTATTTTCTGACTTTTCCACACTAAGGACTTACAACGGGTAACATAACATAATTTTATTTAATTGCTTATTTAAGAGTTAAACATTTAAAAAAAGAAATAAACTGAAAGTATTTCCAGCTTTTATCCCAAACCTCCTTAAGTCATGAAGGAAAGCCTTTTCATTGAAAGGGAGCAGTATAGGTTTTCTATTTTGTTGATAACTCTGTAGAGAGCAGGAGAGTGGTGTATCTCTCTTAAGTCTTCTGTGAAACCAGCATGTGTTGCTTTTATTTTTATTTAATTATTTTTTATTTCTGATGTCTCTTGTTGCGCAAATCTTTGAAGCAGCTGAACAATCACCCTGTGATAGAGAAGGCACCAAGCGTAGACTCCCCACTGCAGGAGACTGGGAGGTGATGAGGTAGCTTTTGGATTGGAAACTGGTTGGACTTTCTCTTTTAAGCTCCCTTTTGCTTTTTTAATCTTTGATTATATCCCTATTCTTTACATTCCCTTACAGGTTAGGGCATTTATTTCACTAGTTCAATGTTGGTCTCCAGTTGAAGCCAGGCTTTAATCCTGCAGATGTGTATGTGTGACAGAGATGTGTGTATGTGTGTGTAACTGTTGTATTTGCATGTTTTGGGGCAATACAAGAATTTGAATCATGAAGAAAAATAAAGGAGAGTATCTTTGTTATAATGCCTTCTTTGTCTTCACATTTTTTCTTTTATTTTTTCCCTTTATCAGAAATAGATTTTTTTCTCACACAATATATCCTATGTTTTCCTCTCCCTGTTCCTTCCTACTTCCCTTCCCATCCAGATTTGCTCTCGTTTTATCTCTCATTATAAAACAAACATGATTCTAGGGTTCATAGTACAATATAATAATGTAAAACAAAACTTAGCACATTGGAGTTGGACCACACACACAGAAGGAAATGAGCCCAATATGATCAGTGCCTTGCTCATTCATGATCAGACCCTTCTTTCTGTAGCAAACGGGAATAAATATAGAGACTCATGTACAGACATTATACAGAGAATGAAATGCACTTGGTCCTAAGTGGAATGTCTCCATCAAAGCCCTCCCCTCGGGGCTCAGTGGATGCCACTGAAGAGAAGGCTGAAGGAGTGTAAGTAGCAGAGGGGATGGGGGACACCAGGAGAACAAGTCCTCTAGATCAACATGATCAAAGCTCATATGAACTCACAGAGTCTGAAGCAGCATGCATAGGGACTGCACAGGTCTGTACCAGGTCGTCTGCTGATACAGTGTGCCTTCCTGTTTAATGTTTCTTATGAGATTATTGAGTATAAGATAATGTCTTCTAATTCCTAAATCAATCAATCATATCTTAAAGTCTAAGGTCTGATGTCTAAATGACATATTTAGAGGAGTAGCAACATTCCTTCTTAGCACCCCCTCAAAACCACAGAAATGTTGTAAATTTGGTCATGAATCTTAACTGCTATAATTTGCCTGTGCATTAACTCAGGTGAAGCATTCAGTAAATATAGAGAAATGGGAAAAATTTTTGTCTAAATGATCTTTGGGCCAGGTGTATGACAAAGTTGCTTATTAATGACTCAGTGTTCAAAAGTTATTCTAGGTATATAAAAGATACCTAGGCAAGAACCCAAGAGCAAGCCCATAAGCAGTATGTCTGCTTCAACCTCCTGCCTAGAGTTCTTACTCTGGCTTTCCTCTGTGATGGAATATAATCTATAAGATTAAATAAACCCTTTCTTCCATAACTCACTTTTGGTTATGGTGTTTATCACAGCAATGGAAAGCAAAGTAAGACAGGGGCTTTATCGATATGACTAAAAATCCCCGATGACGTATAATATTGAGCATCTTCTTGAAAGCTGACTTCTATCTATGCATCTTCTATGGAAGGGGTTGCTTAATATGTTTTGCCTTTTTAAAAACTAGCTTGTTATTGTTGCGTTTCAGAATATGGTTTGCTTTTTGGTATCTGATACTTTAAGGGAAATGCTCTAAAGAGAAATAATGATTAGGTAAATTTTATGTTTCAGAAACAGAAGTAATAAAACTGAGACAGGTCAAGGTATATATTGCCCGAGGCTTACAAAAAGAACTCGATTGAGAACCACCTTCAAACCTAAGTCCTAAAATCTATACCATGTACCTGTGTTTCCAGTAGTGTTTTTAATTACTCTGACATCCATAACCACCCAGCAATCACACAATGCATTTTAACGCAATTACTTTAAATAATAATCAGTGTATTCTTGCTAGAGTATAGACATATTATTTAGGGTTTACAGGAGTATTAGTTCTTTAATTACTGGAAAGCAATACCAGAAATGTCATTTTGGTCCCAAACTGTAATCATCTCTAACATATAAAGAAAAACAATATATGGTCAGAGCCAGGCTGGGACCAGATCCAAAGTAGAATAGAAAGTCTGTTCTTTGTCTATTCCTCCGAATTTACTCCTGTCTTAAACTTTTAAACCATGGAGTTAAAGGACAAAGAAGCTTTTGCTTGACACAAATTTGAAATCCAGTTCTCTTGACTAGACTCTATATCTGCAATTATGCTCAGACTATATACTTTGCAACTCCTCACTGAGAAGCTAAAATGCTTACACCTCTAGAAGTGTAAGGACTAGTGAAATAACTCACACACAGTCGGGTTCCCTCCTGACCCCAGATTAGGTATAAACCACATCAAAACACATATCTGAACACAGAGAACCTTTATTAACAGGGAAGAAAAGTAAAGGTGTCATCTTTCTGACTCAGACAGAAAAACAGCAGTAAATGACCTTGGAGGTGTCATTTTTAAAAAGAGATAAGGGGAGGTCTGTGTTAGAATGGGCTAGGACAAAGGCGGTATCTTTTGATTAGGGATGTTAATTAGATGAACCAAAGCTGGCTTTTGATTGCTGGCCTTTGGTAGTCAGCCTCAGAAATAAGTCTGGCTTAAGAAAGTGTCAAAATAATGGCATAGACCTTGGTGACTAGCGTCAGGGAGGTCATCTATAGTTTACAAGGGAGGAGAGGAAAAGGCGAGGACTGTCAGTGCCACATCTGTCAAGCCAGGGCCTGCTAGGGCCCTTCAGAGAGTAGAAGAAGAAAGTGGGCCTTCAGCTGCCCCACTGAGGGACCACAATGCTGAGCTATAGGAAGAGCCCTAGTAGGCACTCATATTGGATGATGTTGGTAGTGGAAAGGGTAGTTGCTGTCAACTTCAGTCTGCCATTGAATTCTCGAATATGAGCCAAGTCAGGTTTTACTGTTCAAAGGAATCAGATTTTAATGTGAAAGATCCTCATTTCTAAGTGTTGACACTCAATTCATATCTTTAAAGAAACCCAGTAAGTTTGCGAAATCTATCTGTGACGAGATCTAGTGTTCCACAGGTGATATTCACTCCATGTGGTTTTGCTTTGCTAACTGTTTCTTTATGAGAAATTCCACTTTGACAAGCACAAAATAGGCACATAGATAATGGTACAGGAAGCACATTTATTTTACTTTTGTAGGTATATAACTTTATTTCCAATGATGTCCAAGCCAACACATCCTGACTGGTTTGTGTGAGGGTGTAATGCTATATTTACATTCT
This sequence comes from Uromys caudimaculatus, assembly GCA_028551405.1. Taxonomy (NCBI): domain Eukaryota; kingdom Metazoa; phylum Chordata; class Mammalia; order Rodentia; family Muridae; genus Uromys; species Uromys caudimaculatus. Next base: position 113,709,610 of record CM052703.1, on the reverse strand, counting down.
ATTTTACCTGATTCATCACAGACACTTACGTAGAAAGATGAATTCTTTTTTCCAGGTTCATGCCTGCTTCCATATTCACCCAACTTTGTGTCCCCATTTTTTTTGTTTGTTTGTTTTTTTGTTTTTTCAAGACAGGGTTTCTCTGTGTAGCCCTGGCTGCCCTGGAACTCACTCTGTAGACCAGGCTAGCTTCGAACTCAGAAATCCACCTGTCTATGCCTCCCAAGTGCTGGGATTAAAGGCGTGTGCCACCACTACCCGGCACCCCCATTTATTTTTTAATCCTTCAAATATAGTTGGTCTTGTCTTAAATAATCCTAGATGTTTTGTCTTCAATCAGATCAAGGTCAGCCTATCAGGGCCTGCACCCTTAAAGAAAACTTACTGCCCTTCTCCCATAAGCTATCAATTTTAATAGCTTCTTAGTGGCACAAACTTGTGCCCGTCTCCCCTCTTCATGATATAGTTCTGTACAATGTATTTTGACAATTGTCCACCCTTGCAGTTTCTCTAAGAAGTACTCTTTCCATCGTCATGCACCCAACTTCAAGTTTTTGTTCTCCTCTTCCATTTTCCTCCTCTTCTTCTTCTTCCTCTTCCTCCTTCTCCGTTTCCTCCTCCAACTTCTTCTTTCATTGAGCCTAACTTGTGTTGCCAAAATACTGTTTTGCATGGAGCCTGTCCTGGTGTATTAAAAGTCAAAGCAAGAAAAACCAGAAACAAAAACGATAAAAAATATTCTCCCTCTCCTGGAAGTAATGAAACACCTCACATAGTGATAGGTAGGATTTTGTGTCAGTCCACCCCTTTAATGGATGCTGTGATTTTGTCTGTCTTGAGCTTTTACATGCTATCACAATTTCTCTGTATACATATGTGAAATTTCTCTGTTCTGTCTGGAAAACACTTTTTCCTTCAAGATATTCACCTCTGACTCTTACAGTCTGTCTTCCCCTCCTTTTCTGAAGTGATTCCTGAGGCATGGTGGAGGGGTATGATATGCATGTACCATTTTTCGAAATGACACTCCATATTCTCTTATCCTCAGCATTTTTACTAGTTGAGACTTTCTGTGTTAATTGCTCTCTACTGCAAGAAGAAACTACTTTGAAGAGGATTCAGAGGGTACTGATCTATATGTATTGCAATAAGTCATTAGGAGTCATTTTAATACTATGTCCACTTAGAAGAATAATAGTATTAGAAAGATTCTTCAAAGTGTTGCCATCTCTCCTTCTCTGCTCGTGTGTGTGTGTGTGTGTGTGTGTGTGTGTGTGTGTGTGTGTCTGTGTGTCTGTGTGTGTGTGTGTGTGTCTCTGTGTGTATTTATGAATTGCTAGGCATTGAATATAGCCTCCCTCCCCCTAATCAAGACAAGCACTCTACCACTGAAATATATCCTAAGCCTTTGCGTTGTTGTTAATTATTCATGTTGAGATTGTCATGTTAAGTTATCTAGTCTGGCCTTGAATTCACTCTGTAACCCAGGAACTTGCAATTCTACCCTTTTAGCCTCCCAGGTAGCTGGGATCATAGACCAGGGCCAGCGACGTTTCCATCTTTATAAGGGTTAAAGACTGATGAATCTGGCCTTCTTCTAATATAGTCATAGATCTGAAGCTATGTCAAAAAGGCAGAGATGAAAGAGCATCACAGGGTCATACTCAATGTATACTACACACTTTCATAAAAATTTCCTTTGCATTCCAGTACCATGTACAGTGAATAAATATCAATGGTGAATAAAAATAAAATAAACAAAATCATGACCGAGAAGAAACTCAGAGCAGAAAATTTAAATGTCCAAACTCTGTGGAATATTTCTTGAGTCTGGTCATCTGAAAAGCACTTCTGTGTATAGTTATGTCTGCTTCTCGGGCCCATGAATACTTCATTACTGCTATGTATGCACATCTGCAAGAGGGAATGCAGAAACCTTTAGGGTGGGTATGTAAAGCCTTAGAAGTTGATTTCTGCTCACACTAGTTAGTCCCCTATCCATTCACCTGTGATTTAATTTTCTCCAGTTTCCATAACTTTCAGGCTACTGCTGTCTTAAGGTATTAATGTTCATTTTAAATATTTTACAAGAGACCACATTCATGTATCTTGTATTATACTGTTGTAATTATTGTATTTATTTTATTGCTAGTTATTGTTCTTAATCTTAATGTGCCTAACATGTGAATCAAATTTTATTATGGGTGTTTACATATAGGAAAAACAGTATATGTGGGCTTGGGGATTTATTCATGGTTTCTTATACTAGCTGGGGAGTAGGAAAGACATTTGGACTTGTTACTATCTCAATGAACTAAAAAATAGAATTTAATGTAGAATATATTATATTTTCTCTTCCAAATACTCATTCCCATAACACTTCCCTTTTAAATAAAGAAAATCCATTAATTCTAACAAATGTCTTAGCCTTGTAAATAGGGATCACACGGGGAGAATTTTTACCACTGTAGTCATCTGAATAACGGATGTTCTCTCAGAATGACACACTAGTGGGTATGTGTAAACAACACTCTTATAGGAAAACAAAAACCAAACCAAAACAAAACAAAATAAAAAATGTGAAGCAAAATAATACCTCCCAGCAAGAGAGTCAAGTCCATAACAACTTGTTGAGATGTTTTTTTATAACTATTGAGTAAATGCCAACAATATGCCTAAGTTTTACAGTCTGTAAAATAAAGTCTATCCTAGATTTTCAAATTCTCATTATATATTCTTTTTTTATTATTGTTATTTTTTCTTTGAGACACGATCTCATCATGAGCCCAGGGAAACCTTAAACTCAAAACGATCTATTTATCTATTTGTATATTTGAAGGTATGCTCCTTGGAATTTAGCAAACAATTCAGGTATTGGTCATACATATAACATAAACCAGGATAGTATTTAACTGGGTATGGTATATGCTCCTTCAGTATATTTTATCCATCGGGAAGCCATTCAGTTTTCCTATGCGGTAGAATCTAAGTCAAAGTGAAAAGGGAGTCCGAAATAGATGAACAATGTGCAAAGGACAGAGTGTTAAAGTTCAGAGACTCCAAGATACCAGTGCACTGTAAGCAGGCTGTGGAAAGCAGGCTGTGGAAATCTTTGCCGGCTTCTTGCAGCCCTTCATGCGATTTTATTTTTATCCTTCCCTGGTAATCTAATCAGGAAGCTAATTTACTTTCGTTTGAGACTTTTATTATCATTATATTATTTTAATGTTGATATTCTGTAAGCATCAGTGGCCAGAGACTTGGTTCATATTTGGAGAGCAAGTCCATTTTTAAGATATTGTGAAAACAGTAGCTCCAGGGAAAGCTTCAGAGGCAGCCGTTTACTGTAAACTTGAGGTGAGTGAAAAGAGGGCAAGGCTGCCAAGAAAGTTAATTTGATCTTGTGCCACATGCATAAGCCACTGGTATTTAAACTGAGGGACAGGCAGAGAGAGCTGCGATATGTATAAGTCAGAACACAAGTGCAGAATTGCCTTGTGGCCTGTGCCCTGTTCTATATGTGACTTCAAGAAATAACGTCCAAGTGTCTAGTCCACCTTAACCCCTACCCTTTGTTGGGTGTAGGTGTGAGGAAACTGGAGAACAATAAAAATAAACTCGGAATAAATTTCCCACGCTGTTTACTACTTGTTGAAAAGTTGTGACTAGGAGGAAGCCTGGACTCCTGAGAACTGTGTCTTTGACAACAGAATGAGTCACCCATAGGAGTCTTTGAATATGCAAATACAAGATACAGAAAGATGGTGGTGCTTCTCCAGTCATGCCACTTTGACACAGGGCTATTTTGAAGTAAATACATTATAAAAGGCCAACAGGTGCAGCAAGGACACTCTGGCCTTCCCCATATTCTTCCCAGAAGCAGGAGGTTACATCCATATGGAGACTTCTCTATACCGAAAAGAAAATAGTGTCCGTGTTATCAAGGACAGCAAGCTAAGACTAGAAGGAATCTATATAAACAGACCTTGTTGAAATAATTCTTTTCTCTCCATCCCCTCTCTATGTAGCGTGGTTATTTTTCTACAGTTGTTTTTCTTTGTTCAACCTTATTTTAAAACATTTAAAGTTTGTTACCATTTTTGGATTTCCTTTCTTAATGAGGGCTCCTGTGTGACTAAAATTTGTATTAAACCAATTTGTATGCTTTTATCCTGCTAATCTATTTATTTTGTCATATAAGTTTGCAGGCACAGCCACAAGATGTGAAAATATGGAGGTAAAAATATATCTCCTCTACCATCTATAGTAAGATCATGAGAGAAGGGGTTTAAATCGTCTTTGCCTCAACCACTCTCTGTCTCAGTATTCCTAACAAAGGGGTATTGGCATCTGACTTCAAAGCATTTCCCCCTCTTCCTTTCTCTACCCTACTGGTCTTTACTCCTTTGAGTAATGTGTACCTGGCAACATGCTATTTGTTTTCTGACTGTTTGTTCAAGTAGCCAGGGACTTGCCTGTGGCAGTTACTGATGTGTTTACTCCTGAGGTAATATTTGACATGTCGTGTTTTCTCCATATTAGAAAACAAAAACGAATGAAAAAGGGAAATGGGAGAAAACTTTGCTCTTCTTGAAATAGGAAGCTAGAAACAGGATGGCTGGTGATGGGCAAAGAACACAATGAGCCGAGTCTCTGCTGCCTCTGTCTGTCTACCTATCTCTCTCTGGAAAGGAAAGAAGCATTGTGTGCCCCATGTGCAGGCTCTTATCAAAATGGACATCGAGGACCAATCTTAATATAAACAATTGCATAAGAGAAGCAATCAGGAGGGGAGAGGGTTTTTGTGAGATTCAAAGCAAAGCATTGTGCCATGGTGAATGCTGTAGGATTCCATCAACTTGCAGGTGACTGAAGCTGCATTATTCAAGGCAGTTGTAGACAGCAAGTTCTGGTGCAAAGAAAATGACTATAGCAGGCAGTTGACTCCTGCTATATCAATGATTAGTGTGGGAAGATAGGAACATTGAACATAGACAGAGAAGGCTGAGTGTTTAGTAATTCAGAGCTGCCATGTATAAGAGAGGTTAGATGTGCTCTCTGAGTTTATTAGGGAAGAAACTGAATAGTATACAGCAGGAAACTACCAGGATCCAATATCAAATCAGGAGTACTTCAGAAGAGAACACAGTTATTATGAAGGTGTGGCATTTTGTGGGAGCCAGTTTCCTAATGAGAGATGGAAATATATTCTCCTTATTAGCCTAGTACTCAGAGGAGGGGCTTCAGAATAACAGCATCTTCCTCACTTGAAAACAGGTTAATCCACCCAGACCTAGTGAGTTAAAATACATAAAGTTTTGCATCTCACTTGTATGCACATCCATACGTTTGAGAAGCCCTGAGTGCAATGGCAACACTCTGGGTTCATTACTAAAGGAATCACAAGTAACTAGTGGATAGCTGGATTTCTTTCCATCTAAAGGGGAGAGAGAGAAAGAATGCCACTGCAGGTTCTGGGTGGAAGAGGGGAAATGCTAGCCCTTTCTGAATGCTTGTTTAATCAAAAACAACTTCAGGGCAGAAGAATATAGAATGCAGAACTAGTTATGATTCCAGGTGGAAGATTCTAATGGATCGTAACCTTAATTAAACACCTGTTGCATTCTTTAAGGCAATATAAAACAAAGTTGTCATACTATACCCATAATAGACAATATCACATTGCTCCTAGAATTTGTTTCTATCATTGCTGGACATGCTAGCAGTTTCTCATTGTCACCCCTGCTCCATCATAATGCTTTCTTAATCTTTGGTGATACCTACAGTATCCAAAATCATGTTACGTTATTCTTTTATTCCAGCCAGAGAACATCAAACCTTTGAATAGCTAACGAAATCATTTCTTATTTGACATGTTACACTTTTACTTCACTAGACTGTGTGTTTCCTAATTCAAGGAACTTTGTGCATGGTTTGTGATACACTGCTGTTAACCAGTAATTAGGGCAGGACACCAACGTCTAGTGTTCATTGATTTCTATGGATAAATATTTCTTTTGTGTTTACTTTTAATCTGCCATTATGATTTCATTGAATGTGGCATTAAACAACAGTGTGCACAGGCTTATGGGAGTTGATCTGAGCTTCATCACACAATTGCTCTTCAGCACCCAGAACAAGCCCAAAACATAGATGTTCAAATAGTATGTGTTTATTCATTTAATGATGCCATGTAGCAAAGAAATAGGATTCTCTCAGAATCCTTTCCAAAACCAAGAGCAAATGTTTACCTTGTGGGCAAACAGGAGAGGGTATTATACCTTCGAAGGCCCACTGGAGACTATTCTCTGGAGGTGGCAGACCTGCCAAGTATGGAGTTGACCAGAAATTAAAGGTGATTTCTAGGGAAGATGTTTCAGTGAATAAACTGGTGTTGTGTGAGCTTATACATGGCAATTCGGATAAATAATAATGATACCAACAGTAAGGATTTCTGGAGAGGTTTAACCTAAAACCAACTTTGTTTTACATGGCATATTAAATATTACAATGAAGTGAGTAGGGAGGCAATGACATCTAAAAGAAATGTAAAAACAAGAATAACATTGCATTCTGGAAGAATCCTTCACGGAGGAATGTGGGAAATTATTTCTAGTATTGGAAATACAGTGGAGATCCCAGAAAATGAAAAATGAAAAGAAAGACTATGGACTAGAAATAATTTTAGGAAAAGATGTGGTAAGTGATTTGATAAGATGTGAACATCAGGAGAGGAGCAACAAGAACACATTGGAAGGGTATTACGAGCAGATGCAAGTTGTATTTAGTTCAATGGGAAGAATGGAGAGAGAAAGGAAGAAAGTTGCCATCATTGTATATGGTTGGAGTGAGTCTATGACTACTAAAGCTTTCTCTAAAATTATCTGATATACACTGCACAATGAAATGCAGATGAAATCAAAAGTGTGGCTGATAATAAGTCAAACCTGAAGAGGCCAATTGCTGTCCAAGTGGAGACAAAACAGTTCTGAAGTCACTGACATTGAAACAATCGTATCTAGACCTAACAAAGTGATGGAGATCTCTGAAGATGGGGTTATCTGAAGAAATAGAATTGGTACTAAAACTTTGACTGTCACATAAGGAGAAAAGTCTGTGTTTAGGATTGTAATACTAGCTACTCAGCAGGCAGAGGTAGAACAATCACAAGTTCAAAGCCTGCTTGGGAATCTTAGTGAAACCCTATCTCAAGAACAAAGCCAAGTCCTGGGAATACACACACACACACACACACACACACACACACACACATATATATATTACAATAGTAGAGTACTTGCCCAGCCTCCAAATCAAGATACTGAGATAACACTCTGATTTTGAGTGGCCAAAGCAGCAAAGGAATATATTTACCTCTCAACAACATAGAAAATCGTTCTAGAAAGGAGTGGTCACTTAGAAAGAGAGATGTGTGTAATGTGCAAAATCAATGAAGGTGAAATCTGGGAGACTTCCATATGAAGAGGGACTAAACAAAGGCGTCAGCATGAAGGAAACAAAAATGTTCTTAGATTACTGAGGGTAGAAATGGCTAAGGGAAGGTTTGCAGTGGTGGAGGTTGGAAGATTAAACTGATTATAGTATCAATAACCTCAATAAAGGAAAATGAAAGTAGAATGCTGGTATTTCTTGGAACAGGTGAATAGTAAAAAATGAATGTTGTAAAAATTCCTGACCAGAGGAAGAAGAGATGGCTCAGTGGATAAGGGCACCTGTTGCTCTTGCAGCAGACCTGGGTTCAATTCCCAGGACCCATATGGTGGCTCACAAACATCCACAATCCCAAGTTCAAGTATCCAATAGGCATGAACATATGCAAAACATCTATACAAAATAATAATAATAATGATGATAATAATAATAATAATAGTAGTAGTAGTTTTTTAAATTAATGTATGTTTTTCTTATTCATTCTGCATCCTGTTCACTGCTCCCCCTGGTAACCCCCTCCAACAGTCCTTCCCTTCCTCCTCCTATCTCCTCTGAACAGAGGGGGGCTCTGGATATCCTATCACCCTGGCACATCAAGTCTCTGTGAGGCTAGGCACATCATCTCCCACTGACAGCCAGATAAGGCAGCCCAGCTAGAAGAACACATCCCACAGGCAGGCAACAGCTTTTGAGAAAGCTCTCATTGTTCAGGATCCACATGAAGACCAAGCTGCACATCTGCTATATATGCATGGGGAGAGACTTAGGTCCAGCCTGTGTATGTTCTTTGATTAGTGGTTCAGTCTCTGCGAGCCCCAAGGGTCCAGGTAAGTTGACTCTGTTTGTCTTCCTGTGTAGTTCCTATCCCCTCCAGGGCTTGCAGTCCTTCCTCCTATTTTTCTATGAGTCCCCAAGCTCCATCCACTGTTCAGCCGAGTGTCTGCATCTCTCTGAATCAGCTGCTAGGTGGAGCCTCTTAGAGAGCAGCCATTCTATGTGGTGGCTCACAAAGATCCACAACCCCAGTCCTAGGATCCAACAGGCATGCACATATGCAAAACATTTATACACCCAAAATACTACTACCACCACTAATAATAATAATAATAACAACAACAACAACAATAATAATAAAATATTTTTTTAATTAAAATGACTGAGCATTGAACAGACACAAACTAGATAGTTTTGCTTTGCTTTAATTTGCAGTGGATCCTGGGAAAACTTTGTACTGTGGTTACACAGTATCAATTTATTCAGTATTTCTCCAAAATCATAGATTTGTAATCCTGTCAATTTTATTTCCTCATGGCAAATACTCAGTTGATTAAGCTTATTCTTTACTCACAGAGTTGTTTCAATTTAGATAATGATACTGTTCCTCTTTACCCCTCAATTGTTTTTTTTTTTCCTCTTCAAATTATGCTTCAGCTAAAATATTCAGCTCTAAGATTAAAAAGAAAAGTTTGCTGTTTTCCCTCCTGCCTCTTCCATGGTGAGCTTGCTTGCAGGAAAGGGCTTGCATTGTAACACTCCCCATTAGTGAACAGTAGAAGCCCCTGTCCACAATAAGGGGTCTCGTGCCTTTAATCTTCACTCTGCTGAAATGAGAGGCCCATCTCTCAGTGCCAGTGGCCTTGGTAAAGTAGGCATGTTCACATCTAACCTTTGATCTCTGATTTCTAATTGCATGCTATAAATATGGTGGCCTGCTTTCACACACTTTATTGACCTTTTGATGGGAACTTGGGCTCCTGTCATTGGCCAGAATTGATGTTCCCTGCAGGCTGACAACTGTGTGGATTTCAAAGGCAGTTGTCAACAGTACTATTCGCCTGATCTTTCAGCACTGCTGTTTCCTTAAACTAGACACACAAGCCTTAAAAAAAAAAAGCCCACACTGGCACTGGCCATGGGAGAAATGATACATCTCACTATAGTCGGGAGGATTTATATGTTTAAAATTTGAAACTCTTTAGTGGAGTTGAGCATAGAAACCTTCCTCTATACTAATCAGTTGCATGTATGAAGATATTCTCTAATGAAATGGCAGCTCCATTATTTAGCTGAATTGATTAGACTATGATATTACCAATACTGTAGCCACAGTTTATATATTAGGAGAGGCTATGGGATTGTTGTTTTATGGATTGACAATGGCCGGTTATGTGTACATATGTACATGGAGAGAGAGGGAATTTTTTTTCAAAATGCAAATGCTTGGCAGCAGAACTTCCAAAGACTCCTGTGGGTCAAATATTTTAATATTTGATTTAATTTCCATATTTCTGTGAGGTGGAATTGATTGACCAGGGCTTATCACTACATTATGCTTCCACTTAAAAACTTATCATCTTCCCTTTCATATCTTAGGAACTGAGGTCCTGGTATAACATTTAATTATGAACAACAAACGGAGCTGCCTTCTCAAGGCACATTGTCCAGGATGTCATTGAAGAGAATTTAAGTTCCAAAAGAAAAAGTGACAACATATTTGCCTACTCTCGCCTTTAAAATCCTGTGGTTTGGTAAAGAACTTCAAATTTCTCTGTGCTTCTCCCTCCCCCCCACCCCCCACCCCCAGTTTTAATGTGTTTGGTTGAGTTAATGCTTGCTATGTTTATAACACAAGCAAGTTTATTAAAATACTATAGAAGATGGAGTTAAAACATCTTCCTCCACATTTGGTTCTAGGACCACCCTTATGTACCCTCATGGGACTCACTTGAGTTTTTCATTTTAATTAAATATTATGTACATGTGGGCTCCAGCCTTAGAGTCACAGAGTAGAAATCCTTAGGGTGGAGCTGGTGACTCTGACTGACAGATAGCCAGCATCATCAAGAGTTTGGTGTTTCACTGGCCATTAACTAAATGAATGTTAATACTGTAATCAGAGCACAACCGTAAATCTCAGTTGCCTGAAATTATAGAGCCACTAAGCCAGAAACTACGGTACAAACACAGCAGACAATGCTTATTATTTGATATTCGGCTTCCATCTGTCCACCAGGATGGAGAACATGGAGCATCTCTAGAGTCCCTGGGTTTTCAGGCTCAGAACAGAGGAGTTTATTCTAAGATACCTTTCAGTTCCACGGTAGGATGATGCTGCATCTGGCCTTCTCTTTGCCAGACCCTCCGATGCTCAGCCCTCTACTTGGGTTTAAAGTCCTGCTTCCAGAATTGTCAGCAGTGCCACATAGGTCCTTAAGAATTAAATTTTGTAACTTTCACTGTCATAAAATGTCATAGGTCCTTCTGTAACTAAAGCCCTCAAGCATCTGAGACCCTGGAGGCACTGATCTAGGTTGAGCCTCTTCATTCCCTCTTTACATTTTTAAAGCTACTGTGTGGTATATATCCACTGTGACCAAGGTACTCCACTAGGCTCAAATGTTCTTTAATATCATTGTAATGTCAAGCATGTCATAGGTACTCAATAAATAATTTTAATAGATATAATACCTATTTTCTGAAAGCTCACATCATCTTTATATTTACCAAAAACCCAACTGCCATTTGTATGTGGTCTTATAGCAAAGATGATCTAAGAAAGGGTCTCATAACACCCACAATCTACTTTCTATACACATCTACTTTCCTTGTTATTCATACTCATCTCCCTTTCTCTTAATATCCTAAAACTCAATGAAAAGTTCAGTGGAAAATGATAAAGTTCAGATTTCATTAGCTTTTGATATCACTGTTCCTTGGGGAGGAAAGAAAAAAAAATCACATTTTGGGTGACCTTTTTAGTTAATTCACGGCTGAGAGAAAATCACCTTTAGTGTCTTTTCCATTTATGGATAATTAGACTTACCAGTCAGCATAGACCTGTGGGGTGGGCTGTGCTGTCAGGGTGAAGAAAGGTGGACTATGAGAGTCCTCTCACCTTTTTACCTCAGAGTACCAGACCCTGGGATAAAGCAAAGATGTGATCGGTAATTAAGTGGATCTGAGGCTGTGACAACCACTAGCAGGGCTTGTTACTTAGGGTTGGGAGAGCTCCATGGCATCCTGTGCATCAGAAAACCCTCTTGGGAAGAGAAATATTTATACTGAGCTTTCAATGGCGTAGGACTTGGCTTTGAGGAATGGACAAAAGAGGCTGTTTTCATGAGTAGATATAAAGCATGTAAAGGAATAGAAGGTTATGTCCATGCAGAGCAAATGGACAAACTTGATTTCTGCGAGGCTCTACTTCTAGATATTTCTGTGTAGTTGAATCTTCTCAGTTAGAACCCGGTCCCTCTCCTGATCAAGGATCTTCCAGACAGACTGCTATTAGTCACATAATGATTCTTCCAGACAAGCTGGGTCAGGGCTGACCTCAGAACGTTCTTTATTAGAACAGTGTGGTCTCCAGTAATATCACTTCGTTGTGAGTTTTCTACATGGAGAGGATAAACCAAATTGTTGGTGTCAGATACAATTCCCATAAAGAGAAGATGAAAAGAAAGCTCTATGAGGTCACATCCAGCCAGTCTCTGGAGGACTGGGGCAAGAGGATTCCGGGATCTCTAGCACTCCATCCAGCTCAGATGCTTGTGTTTACATTTATACAGCACCTTTCCTCAAAGGAAATGACTTCACTCAGAGAATGGTGAGAGGTCATTTTCTGTCTGAGTTACACAGAGAGACAATAAACTTCACCCTGTCAGGAAGTTTGCACTGAGAGTCTAGGAGTAGTCTTTTGTGGCTCGCACCCCATTACTCCCACTCACCCACCTGCCTGTGTGAGATGTTCTAAGCTATTCCACACCTGCTGTTCAGGGCCTCCATCCTCTCTTCCCAGGCAGCTCCCATGGCTTTCTCAGTGACCTTAATTAGCACCTCGTCAAGGATACACATTTAGTGCATTTAATATGTCCCAAGAAATCAATCTATCCTCTCCATGCACTCATTTCAGTTAACCCTTCCATCAATCCCCTGTCTCACTGGAGTATATGTTCACATTCTGGTTTGAAGTGACTCACAAATAATATGTCCACTTATTAGACCCTCGTAAAAGGGGACTTTGCAACCTGCCGGCTATGAGATCTTTCTGCCTCAGGAAAGCGAGATTCAAAATGGTGTTAGCTCCTTTTTCTTGTTGGAGCATTGCATGACTGGTCTGGTCTAAATCTGACTTACTGCCTCCATGGTCTCTCCTTTTCAAGTTTGTAACGAGCTTTGAATATTTCCCATCAAAGGGAGCAGCTACTTTCTCCCTCTAGTTAAATTTTTATTTTCTGCTTTCCTTGCTATGGCTATGTCCTGTTCCTCTGTATTGCCCCCCTCCTGGCATTTGCAACCCTTTTTACTTGGAATCACCTGAAAATTTTGTTAGAGTGTGGTCTTCCTTGCACCATGGCCATGAATACAGATGATAATTCAACTAAAGGGAACAACCTCATCTGTAAATTTCTCTATGTATGGGCTTCTGTTGTTTCAATGTGTCTATGTAGTTATGATATGTTGACCAAGGATGGCCTCTGTGCTGTGGAGCTCTGGACAATAAGCTGAGACACTGGAATAATTCTAGGTGATTTGGAGCTAACAGATCAAGGTTCAAAGCTTTGCTTAGTATTTACCAGTTTATGATGTTATATTTGTCAAATATGGGAGCTGTAACAAATGATCACAGTGTGGCTTAAAACAAAAGACACATATTCTCTAACAGACCCCATGACCAGAAACTCCACCCTATGTAACTTCTGGCCACTTAACTTCTGGTGGTTGCCAACTGTGCTTGTTAGTTTTAACTCTCAACTGGCTAAACCTTAGAATCACCTAAGAGGTGAGTCTTAAAAAGGACTTGTTAGATATGGAAGGACTGACCCATTTTGCATGTATGGTGGTTTGTTTTAAATGTCAGTTGAAGGTGAAGATCTCCTTGAATGTGGGCAGCACCATTTAATGGACCAGACCCTGGACTGTATATGAATAGAGAATGCTGATGAGTAGCAAAGAGGTAACATGGATGCCTTTGTTTCTGTCTGCTCTTGACTATGGACGTTATGTGACTAGCTGTTTGAACTCCTGCTTTGGCCTCATTTCAGTAATGGAATGCAATCTACCAATGTTTTCTCCCCAGTGTTGGGTTTTAAAAAATTGTATCACAGAAAAAACAAGGAAAGTAGAAGACCAACTGTGGCAGTCGTTGGTCATAGATTCACCAACTCAGCTCTGTCTCCATGTTCACAGGGCTGAACTGTCAGTCTCTCATTGTCTTATTTTCTTATAAAGACACCCATGACTAGGTTTGAGACACACCTATGTCTAGTACAATATCATTTTGAGGTCCTCATGATACCTGAAGAGGCTTGATTTCTTAATAGGTCAAGTTCACAGATATCAGTTGGTTGGAGACCACCTTTGTAGGATGCTGTTTAGTTCACTGCTTCTGCTAGGCAAGTGATTGAAGATGATGGCTGATGTTGACGTCTGGCAACATACACGTGCATCCATATACACATGCCCCTATGCCCACATACATATACACATGCACCTACTGCTACATACAAACACACATGCTAAGTGACATTATAATTTTATAAGAAGCCATTTTATAAAATTTCATATTTTGTTAAATGTATTTGCCTACACTGAGGGACACAATTATTCATCAGTACTCTTAACATCTTTTGAGGAGGTAATCCCAGGGATGAAACCCAGGGCCTAACACATGATAAGTAAGTGCTCTACTACTGAGCTACATCCCTCTTATATTTTAAAAGTTTATTTACCTGTAACTAAATTCAGATCTGCTTTGTAGGACTTTCTCTTAGGAAAGACTACAGTTGGGCTCTTTCCTAAGTGGGTGAGGGATCTGTCTTATTGTGTTCTCAGCAACTGCTGTGGTAAATAATTTGTTTCTTTGCTTGCTTGCTTTCTCTTGGGAAAGTTTGAAGACATAAAACTTTCCAAAAGAAAGCAACAGAGATTAGAAAGAGGGACAGAGTGAAGGCAAGCTGAATAGAAGCATAGAAAGTCATGAACAGCTTTGTCTAATTGTTCTATAAAGAATTTTATACAAAGTTCCTTTGTCTAAACTTATCTAAGCCAAGTAGGAAGGCAAGGCTTTTAGATCCCACTCTTGACAACTCAATGTTAAAAGCAGATTAAATCTAGAGACTTATGCTAAATGTTCAAGATTGATTGACCAAATTGATGAAACAAAAATGCCATGCATTAGGTTTTGGCCAGGCACTGGGCCTGAGACACAGTCAGTATTCAGTAACATTTATTGAGCTCCTGTAGTATTCACTGCCACTGACGAATTGGGTGTGGATCCATGGAGAGGAGAAAATGGCCTCTGCCGTGTGAAGTATTGACTCTGAATTATTTCTTTTATTTCTTCAGGTTTCTTTGATCTTTCTTGGGCTTGTTCTGAATGAATCAAGACCAGTTCATCTAATCAAGGATGAAAGTAGGGTTAGATGGAGGAAGAGCAATGAGCAAGACTTCATGCTCAAAAGTTGAGACTTACACCTAATCCACTCCACACACACACACACACACACACACACACACACACACACACACACACACACACACACACACACAATGCATGTACCTACACTATGTACTTTTTGAGGGACACTGCTGTGATGAATCTACCTGTGCATAGGGAGTCAACAGTCTTCAGGGAGTGGAACACATTTGGGAGTCAAGGTTTCAAAGGTTAGTCAGAGGTAGTCAGCCCTGAGTCAACCCTGCTACAGTAGAAATCAACTGAATGCCATTGCTGCTGGCGTCTCATGGAAGGCTCCAAAACTGCTCTGAGGCCCTGGCTGTTCTCTCAGAACAGGAGGAAAACAAGATTGTAGCTGCTCTTTAAATAAGGGACCTGAGACATCTCCATCCTCAGGACTGGGACACTGTTTCTGGAGGTAGACTCAGACAGTTCATGTAGAGAAACAGCAAGAAGAAAGTCCAGAATCATTGATACTTTCCTTGGGGTTGATGTTCCTCAGTTGCTCTGTCCATAGAGTTGGGTCTCATTTTCTTTATCAGTAAGAATAGACATGGATCAGCAGCAAAGAGCAACTGTTCTTGTAGAGCACTTGGGTTCTTCTTTCAGCAGCCAGTGGGGTGGCTCACAACTGCTTGTAGTTCCATCTCCAAGGTGTGTATGTATGTCTTATTCCAGACGCTATGGACACCTGCACTGACTTGTACACACACACACACACACACACACACACACACACACACACACACACGCTTTATTTATTTATTTTTCAAATTTGATCCTGTGATTCTGAAATAAAAAGGAAGATCTGCCCTAGTCTCCTTGCCTTATTTGATTTTGAAATCAGCTAATGAGATGGGAGAATTTAGTCCCCTTTAAAAAGAGCTGAGGCCCCCATGAGACTAGCAAGAGGTAAAGAAAACACAGCACAGAAAACCATTTTCACCCAGATATGCTCAGATTGACCATGACAATCAAGATGTTAATTTAGGCATCATACCCAGACTTCTCATTACTCCTGAGAACAAGTTTAAACTAAGGTGAGTTGGAGGCACAGAGGGTAGCTCTGAAGCAGTCTCAGAAAGGGTAGATTCTCAGACATTGGAATGGAAGCTAAGAAGGATATTTGTGGAGCAAGTGCTAATAAAAAATTGGGATCAAGAACAGTAGGTAAAGTTCACAGAAGAAGGAAAACAAACTTCAATTATATCCAACCAATGTTTATTGAGTTTCTCTCCTAAGAAACTTACTCATTACAGCAGGAAAGACATGTAGCCCTCGAGGCAAGATGTAACCAAGTCAATCCAATATTCAAACATGAGTAAGAGCAGCAGAAGGCCAGGAGGGACATGCAAAGGTTTGTAGAAATTCAGTGAAGGGACCATATCCCCTGGCGGCATTCGGAGAGCATTGAGGAGCTGCTGTTTTCAGCTGGGTAGGAACACACAGGATGATGTAACTAGAAGGTCCAAACATGACAGTCACTGTCAAGAAAGAGAGCAGAATCTGGGAAATGGAGCAATGAGTGTTATTAAACTTCATGGAGTCTGACAGGAAAGAACCCACAATGATTTTGAAGAAAATAAGTTAACAGCTAAAAGATTAAGATTCTTAGGAATAAATCTTTGTCTATTACTTTGGCAAAAGGAGATTGGTTTATGCAATATGATGAGAAATCAGAGTATGTCTGTTATTGGAGAGTGAATATAAGGCTTAGTGTCACACGGAGGAGGGTTACTAAAAGGAAGCAGGGTCATTACTTTCACTTCGGGGCTTAAGGGGGCACTGAGGCGGGCATTTTGGCAGTGTTTATGAGGATTCGATGCGGAGCTCTTCATTTCCTCTTAACAGCAGAAGCTCTGCTTGAGCTTTTATAGTCACAGTGTCCTACAGCTTCGCTGTACCAATCATCTGATGCATTCTATCAGTATTGCTGAATGGAGAAATGCACACACACTGACAAGGGCATGCACACATGCATGCATGTACGCCCACCCACACACAGGCATGCACACAGACTCATACACACTAGCCTCCTTAAGAAAGCTGGAGGTTTATTTTTACAGTGTCATTAAATAAGAAGTGCTGAAGTCCATCTCAATCCAAGGCAGCCTCAGAATCATGTGTAGGATGGTTATAAGCCCCGTTCCCAGAGTTCCTTAGTGAAGGCCCTGAGGCCTTCTGAGGTGAAGGCCCTACCAACTGAATGTTTCCCCTAACACACTACCTTAGATGCTGTTGCTTGTTGAGGATTATTGGGTGAGTGAGAAGGTTCCTGAGTACTTAGTTTGCAGGCAGGTATAGAATCCCAAGAGTTTCTTTTCTTTACTATCTGAACACTGCTATGGTTCTGTGCTGATTTTCTTATAAGCAATATGTTTTCTTGCCAACAATACAGGGCTCTTCAGTGTGTTAAGCCAGATCTTTAAATATGCCTGTTGGTTTCAAATATTTTCTCATTAAAATTTTTATTTATTTATTTTCGATCTGTCAGCTTCATGGAAGTATAATTGACAAACTTGTACATATATGAGGTGACAGTACGGTGTTTTCATGCATATATTCATTGTGAACTGATGACCCAAATCTAGCAAATTCATACCTCCAGTACCTCACACAGTGAAGCTTATCTTGTTTTCATCCATGTAATACAATACTTCATATCTATTATAATTTCTTAGTAAATTTCAAGCACAAAGGTTATTAACTGTCATCATTATGATGTGTGTTATATTACCAAGATATATTGTAGATTCATTTTGTAGAAAATGCACATTTCCTCATTTGACAAATATTTCATTTCTGTGAGTTTCATTTTCTTTTTTTAAAAATTGAAAATAGGTTCTTTTCTCACACAATACATTCCAAAAACAGTTTCCCCTCCCTCCAGTCCTCCCAGATCCCCCACTTATCCCCTCTCCCAGATCCCATAAAAGAGTGGGTCTCAGGAAACAACATGAAACATGACAAAACAAGACATAATAAGACAAGGCAAAAGCCCTCATACTGAGGCTGGACTAAGCAACCCAATAGGAGGAAAAGTGTTCCTAAAGCAGGTAAACAAATCAGAGACACACCCGCTCTCATTGTTAGGAGTCACACGAAAACACCAAACTAAGAGCTATAACATGTATATAGAGAACCTGGTGCAGACCCTTACAAGCCTTGTGTTTGCTACTCCAGTCTCTGTGAACCCATATGCACCCCACTTAGGTGAATCAATGGGCTATGTTCTCCTGGTGTTCTTCATCCCTCTGACTCCTCCAGTCTTTCCTCCCCCTCTTTCTCAGGGTTCCTCAAGGTCTGAGGGAAGGGACCTTATGGCAACCTCGTATGTAGATTCTCCATATAATGTCTGGCTATAGCTCTCTGAATCCATTCCTAGCTGCTGTCAGAGGAAGCCTGTTTGATGTCAACTGTACAAGGCTCCAATCTATGAATATAGCAGAATATAATTTCATCATCATCATCATCACCATCACCATCGCCATCGTCATCGTCATCGTCATCATCATCATTATTTGGCTAGCCCTGTTTGGTTTTTCCCTAGATCTCTGGGCTATCCAGTCACTAGTTCTTAGCCATCTAGATATGCAGGGCATAGGATTTCTCTCATAGTGTGGGCCTCTAGTTAAATCAGAAATGGTTGACTACTCCCATAAGTTCTGTGCCACCAATGCCACAGAACATCTTGCAAGCCAGGACAAGTCAAAGGTTTTATACCAAGGTTCGTGTCAAGATTTCACTTTCAGTGACCTGCAGAGTACTTTCCTGCACCAAAGAGACTAGAAAGTAGTGGTAGAAGCCCTATGCATACACCAGCTCAGGCTCTCTCTGTTCAGTGAGCTGTATGGTTGTTGTCCTCAGCAATGGGGCCTTGCTAAGAGTTCTCAGAGAGCAACCGTCTTGTCTCAGCACCAGCCTCAGTTTTTGGGTGGGTCTCCAGAGGATACCATTGGCCAACAACCCACTCATGCACTAGGAGCTTTGCCTGGCTATAAGATATGGTCCATTTTTAGTTTTCCATAGCCCAAAACATTTTAAAACAAGACAGAAATGGTTGGAGCTTCAAAGGTAGCAAGAAGGAGAAAACCATATTTATTTTGTTTGCTTATGAAATGGAAAGGTTTGTATATATTTAGGTGAAACAATTGGCTTAAGATAAATCGATCCTTGTGGACTAACAGTAGATTTCCCAGCTGTTTTGAATTTGATGGTTATATGCACATCTGTCAATCTTTGTGGCTAGGACATTCCAAACTAAAGGTGAGCTTTATCCGTTTGCTCATACAAAGTTAACCATAGCCCCCAACCTCCCACATTTGGAGGGGCATGAATAAAATAAAGCACCCTTTGAATCACACACAGATGCATAATTTGATTCCAATAAAAATGGAGATGAGCTACAGCTTCAGTCCAAGGTACAAAGGTTTACTTCTTTATGTTTGCATTTAGTCATTTTTATAGTACTGACTTCCAAGCTCATTTCAGAATAAATCCATGTGGCATTGAAACAAATACCAAAGAAGCAGAAAAAAAAACCCTTCCTCAGAATTTCCCGTCCATATTTATAGTGAGTTGACAGATATTGCACTTCCTTCAGATCAAGCACTAATCAATTCATTGCTAAGAGGAAAAGAAAAAAAAAAGCAGAGAATGGAAAAAACAGATGAAGAGGAACAGTTCATATGGAGCTTCTGGTCATTTTCCTTCTGTTGTAATTCTCATTAGGAGACCTAATTAGCATTACATTAATAAATACAGAAATTGGAGATGCAATAAGCAAAGAAGTTGCTGTCACATTTGCAAATGTGTTGCTACCACTTGCTTCTTAAAACCAGCATCTTGGATTTTCAATTTGGTGTTTAGAAGAGGGCAGTGAGGTTTTTCTCACCCCAATTCTGATTCTCCTATTTGCTCAGAATGCAAATAACAGGGTGAAGGGAGGTGGGTTTGTGACTGGCTTGTTTGAATCTCCCAAACATCACCTAAGCAGTTCCTTTGCAACCCAGTCTTATTCTCCTCTTGGCTGTTGATGAAACTGTGATTTTGGCTCTGGCAGACTCGCTGCTACCTGATGGATTTTTAGGAAACTCAGCTAGACTTTGCCATTGACAGTAGAATGGGCTGGGTATTAGAGTAAAGAATGAAGTCTCCCTGAATTGTATCTATGGTCCAGATAAGGGAAATTCAGGCAGTGGTGCTGAGGTGGAGGGGTGCTGTGCCACATTTCTTAAGGGGTAATGTGTGCAGGAATCACTTGGGGATTTTGCTACTAAGAAGACTGATTCTACAAGCTCCCACAAATACAGACCCTGTGTGTTTGTGAACTTCCTCGTGGTTAACTGTAGAACTCCATTCTCTTTCCCTGACCAGTAATGTGTTTCAGTTTTTCCACCACTGTATCCTTCATAAAAAAAAAAAAAAAAAAAAAAAAAAAAAAAAAAAAAAAAAAAAAAAAAAAAAAAAAAAAAAAAAAAAAAAAAAAAAAAAAGTGAGATTTACTCAGTTCAGGATGGCTATGAAGCTTTTATTTTAAGGTTCAAAAAAGACAAAAGATGATCAGTAATTTTGGAATTATATAAGGAAAATGTCTTGATTCCCCATATAGAGATTACTAAGTCATTGGCCTCGTGAGTGTCTTTTGGTGATGCTAATGGAGTTCTCCTGCCTGTTTATCTCAGCCCTGGTTATGACTAGAATTCCATGTCACACTCTAGGAGCAAGTAGAGGAGATATGGATTGGGCATAGGAAAGAGAGTGTGCTCACACTCATTGAGCAGCCCTTGTGATAAATTTACTCAACACTTCAGGTTCTAATCATTGTTAAGGACACAAGAGTATCAGTACTATTTTATATCAACTATAAAACAACTCAGATGAGTTGGAAGAGAGGGCAAATAAAGAGACTTAGTAGTTTGCATATATATATATATATATATATATATATATGCATAATTACTAATCACCCACACACACGCACACATACACGTGTGTGTGCATGTGTGTGTGTGTGTGTGTGTGTGTGTGTGTGTGTGTGCGTGTGTGTGAGTGTTTGTCTTAACCATCCTCATCTGAGGCTTGACTCAAGACTTACTGGAACATTTTATTTATCTTGCATTATTTCCCATGAGAAAGTGTGTTAGATTGAGTGACAGTGTATATAGAAAGTGAAGAACATGCCTTTTTGGGGGAGGGAGAATCACTGAGATAGAGTATTTCCATGTTGCAAAGTTTGACATGAAAGTCATTCATAATTTTTCTGTTTCTGCATCCAGAGTGCTGAGATTATAGGCACGCAGGTCCTGGCCGAGAGCTCAGT
Organism: Uromys caudimaculatus; assembly: GCA_028551405.1. Taxonomy (NCBI): domain Eukaryota; kingdom Metazoa; phylum Chordata; class Mammalia; order Rodentia; family Muridae; genus Uromys; species Uromys caudimaculatus. The sequence continues at coordinate 113,688,377 of CM052703.1, read as the reverse complement.
TTTTCATGGCTATCCTTCTAATTTCTAAAAGTCCCCAGGGAGATACAAAACCAGGAAGCTCAAAGGCCCAAGAACGTCTCTCAGGTCCTGGATTTCTTCCTTTCTGTACTCGTAATCCATCAACTGAATGGAAAGCCTCTTTCAACCACTTCTGCCTCTACCCTTCCTATTGATAATTTTTACAAACTAGGAATCATCACTTCACTCTCATTAGGTTCCTGACTTTCCTCTAATTTTAAATGTAAATCAGGTCCATTGAAATTATATAATTACCACACATAATGAAACGGTTGATCCCAATCGTTACCTAAGGATTGTTTAAGTGTTTAGAATCACTTCTGAGTGTGTCTGTGAGGTTGTTTCCAAAAATGTTTAGTAGGAGGAAGCATCTACCATGCAGGTGAGTGGCATTATCTCATGAGGTGAGGTTTTAGACACCAGTAAAAGGAGAGAAACGAACTGTGTATTCATCTCTCTCCTTCCTTACTGTGGATACAATGTGGTCCACTGTCTCTCACTCCTGTTGCCACCATTTCCCCATCATGATGGATTGTACCCTCAAACTGTAAGTCATAATAAGCCAGTCTGACTTATACTTTTGTCAGATTTTTTTTGTTGTTGTTGTTTACTGCAATAAGAAAGTGACTCATACATGGCAAAAGATGGGAGTGATGAGTACAATCCAAGCCATTCCAGCTGCTGACTTATTATGTGGCTTAGAATTCCCTTCTTTTTGACTACAAGTATCCCATGATAGCCTTTGGAAGTTGTTGCATACCCATAAGGAAACCGAAACAAGTGTGTTCATTGTCACTGCCCATATAATGAATGCCCATTATCAGATTCATCTTCTGCCAGCATCATTTGCTCCTGGTGTTTCTTCTTAGTTTAATTGTCTTTATGGAGAGGTTTTCTCTTCAAACTAACCATTCTTGTCTTATTTGCATATTTTATTAATTACTCCAAAAACCGTTCTCACAGAAATATAAAAGCAATATTTAAAGACAAAATAATGAGATAAACATTTTGAACAGTAGTATCAGGTTGACATTTCCATTCTCAATACCCATGGTTAACATAAATCTATGCAATGGGTCATAATAAAACTACCAAAAAAAATTATACAGAAAAAGCAGTTTATCTGACTATCATTTAGTACTGACACAAAACTACTTCTCTGAAAAAGCAAAGCTAGTTTATGTGAAGATAAATCGATGGAAGTTAGGTGAATCATTAGCCTTTATGGCTTCTACACACTCATTAATTACTGTCTATATAATTAAGGTAAGTCTTATTGGTTCTTCTGCATTTGATTGCACCATGAATTATTTTCTGATGGAATGTGGTTACCTGCTCCCAAGTTAAAAGTACAAAAACATCTATGTCAAGGTGACCTTGCTTATGATATAATATAGACTCTGATTAGTGTTGTGGATAATCTTGATTTTTTTATGCACTAGTTCTGTTGAGTAATACTTAGAAAGTTTTATATATAGTGAACTTGGATAAATATATACCACTCGAAGGATACTGGAATCTGGAGTCTTCAGCAGGGTTTTTAATCTTAATTTTTTTTTAGCTATATCATTTATAAGTGGGATGAGTGCACTCTTGATGTGTAAAAGAGATCATTTTCTATGACAATTTTAGAAATTTCATGTATTTGAAACATTTTTACTGGATGTCACACATTATATCACCTTTGTTCTACATTACTTATGATTTCATAAATATTTAGGTGCACATAAAATGGGGGTTAATACCCAAATATTAAAAAGTATCTGAATTGCGAATCAGCACTCTATTGAGGAGCTGGGAAGATCATTCATTTGATATAGTGTTTGACTTATAAGTATGAGAACTAATCAACCGAGCAACAACAACAAAACAACAAAATAACAATAAGATGTGGTAAGACATGCTTACCAGAGAGATGAGAGGCAAAGACAGATAGATTACTGGTGATCACTAGCTAGTGTAGCTGACCTGGAAATTTCCATATCACAGAGAGACCCTACCTTTAGATAGGTAGATGCCAACAAAGGGAAAACAATCACGTTTGTCCTTTGACCTCCGCATGTGGGAGTACACACAGTGCTTGCTGCTGAGTCTGATGTGTTGAGTACAAACATACAAAGCTGTCCGAGATATCATTTTGTGTCTAATGAAGTAGCTGAATAGCTGATGCCATGAATAAACAACACGTGGGATATCCATAGAGTAGATATAATGGAAACCAATAACGTATCCATGCTATGGCATGGATGATCTTGAGAGTATGTTAAGTGAAAGAAACCAGATGCCAAGAGTCACATATTTTCTTCAATTAAATAGCCCAAATTACTGGAAATCTCTAGACCATGAAAAATTGGGTAAGAGAAAACTTCAGTGGTTGCCTAAAGCCAAGGGGAACAAAAGTGAGGAGCAGCCGCTACTGTGTGAAATTTCTTCACAAGGTGATGAAAATGTCTTAAAACTTAAAGAGGGTTACCGTTTGTACAGCCCTGTGACTATACAAAAATTATATGTATGTCATAAATGGGTGGATTATATGGTATGTAAATTCTCTCTCAATAAAACTGTTATTTACAAAATTGAGGAAACTGGCAGGATGGCTCAAGGAATGTGCTTACTGCTGAGACTCATGCATTGAGTTCAGTCATTGGAAAGTCCATGGTGGAAGGAGAGAAGCAAATCTTGCAGGTTGTCTTCTGGATTTCACATATGTACCATGGCACACACGTCCCTGCTAAGCCCACAGCACACAGCAGAGAGTGGGGTCGAGGAAAGAATAAACTTTCAAAATGAAAAGTAAAATGAATTTGAAAACCATTGGTGTAGATGAATGCACACATTAGCTGAAGCCAATTTAGCTGAGAAGGACATACCAATAAATGCGCTCAGTTATATTCCTTGTTTCTATTTTGAGTGCCACAGACTCCAGAAGAGGGTTTTCTATACATTGTTTTTAGAAACACAGATGTAACAAAAGATGGTGCTTTCAATTTGCATGCCCTCCTTGTGTTCTCAAATGTATAGAGTGAGAAAGTGTGGCTCACAGGACACTCATCCCATTGTTCTATTAGAAGGAATTAAAAACCATCTCATTGGGTTTGTAATACATTCTGTGGGTGGAACTGTAGAGATGAGAGAAGAATGAATGGTTTACATTTTCTTCTTAATCCTGATGCACCCAGAAATGTCCACAATCCTTTGTTTGCCCTGGTCTCTGAGTAGCAGGAAATATCCCTTTGTTTTATTTTTATTTCTGTCTTAATTGTCAGACAGAGGTTTGTACTGGATTGAACTGTTATTCAAGTTGCCATGGAGGTAACCCCAGAAGATAGCATTGTGTGACTCAACACTTAACAAGCTAAAGGATCAGACTAAGCTTTGTTTGATGTTCATGCAGGAGGGATGACTTTCAGACCCTGAAGGGTTTGGCAGTTGCCATAGAGCTTATTCTAAAAGAAGTCTGTGTGCTGGTGTTAGAAATGACATCTTCCTTGGTGCAGATGTACCATGCAATGGGTGTTATTTTTTAAAATGAGCATATACCTAGAATGACAAAAGATATTACAAATCATAACAAATCACACAGAGAAAATTTTTTCTGAATTGTCGTGTGGAATCTAAAAGCATGATATCTTCAAACATGGAGTCCCATAATTTCTAGTGTCTGGGTTAAGTACTGTGGGGTGTGTCTGTAGGATGAAGGAATGCCTGACCCTGAGTTGTGTTCATGTTACTGGATGAGTTGGTGAAGACAGAATCATTATCAGTGTTATTTAGAAAACCTCTCTGTGCTGAAATGTTTGGTAATGAGACGCGAGAGTCCCTGTAAATATATGGCACTTCAATACTTTTCCATTTCCTCTCCTGAAGTTGGTGTCCTGGTGCCCATAGATAGACAGACCTCGGCATTTCCTCAGAGGAGATAGATGTCAGAGGAGAGTGGAAAGCAACGCTTTCGGTGATGCGAGATGGCAAGGTCAGCTCACTGTTGTTGAAAAACCTCTCTGAGCCACACACGGTACAGAAGTGTGTATAATTTCTGTGCTTTTATATGCTCATTAAAATAAATTTAGTTTAAGCTAAAGGGAAAAAAAGAGCTCACTTCTGGAGATTATATTATTATATAATAATAAGGGCCTGGAGGGAGTGTGTTCCCAAGGGGCCCTTAAAATATCAGCCTCTTGAGATTCATGTTAAATTCCTCTCCATTGACCCCTATATTCTAAATACACACAATTCCATTTCCCCATTTCCTCTACATCTTTATAAGAATGCTGCTGTTGGAACCAAGGTAAGTGTAGACATTTACTAAGGATATCAGCCCTATCCCTAGAATAAAAAAAAAAAAATTATGTGTTATCAGGCACATTTATTCCAATTTAAAACACAGAGACCATCCAGATGGTGATTCAATATGAGAAAAGAATTCTTTAATTTATCAAGATTTCTTTCTTTTCCTAGAATATTCTCTATTCTTTAGACATTCCCGTAACTAAGCCGAGAAATGAAACCTTCCTTCCCCTTCATAAAATACATTTTTAAAACAAATTCATAGTAATGTCTTCACCATGAGAGTATTATTAGATTACTGAATCACTGTGAGTCAGAAGCCTTAAATCTTATCACACTGGCTTAGAGGACACTTGTTCTGTCACGAGTATAAATCTGCAAGGCAGGAAAGAATTGCTTTCCTAAAAAAACAGTGAACTGAAGCACTGTTCTGACCCTTTTTATCTATTCAATACTACTTATTAATGCTAATGATGTCCAAGATTCTTGCTGAACCCATGCTAGGTTTCAGATCATATTATACAGCCTAATCATCCAGGAACTAAGAGGTTATAGACAGCATAGACTACATATAGAAGACATTGAGTGGCAGGTGACATAAAGCAATGCGGTACTTTAGAAAGAGGCAGCATCCTCTGGCCCTCAATTTGAAGATAAAATGTACTGATCCCTGACCTCAGTCAGCTTGTAGTTTCTTGAGGAAGCAACTTGATAGATAACTTAATATGCACCATTGTGTGGCTTATTTCTGGGGAGATGTGAACAAATATTTATGCACTCAAGTTAGGGCACCAATGACAGATCAAATAAATGATTTCACTCAAGTTCGGGCTGGTGAACCAATGAGTTTATAGGGATTACTTAGAGGACCATGTGTGACTCAAAGGGATCTGTGTTACCAAAGGTCTATCTTAGCATGGGTGATGGATTCAAAGAAACGTCATGCTCAAGGGTCCCAACACAACTTACAGGCAGCTCCACAGAAGAGCCATCTTTCTCCAGCAATTGTTTACTGCTTTTATAATGTTAGGGAGTGGCCTTGTGATTCTTGTGATTTTCTGACCTTCCTGTGCCTATAATTTCAGAAGCTTCCTGTACTATTATAGTTTCACTAGTTTCCTGAGTCTTAGAAAACTCTCTCCCTTCCTTCAGGAGGAATTGCTTAAACTTAGAGTAAATAGCTACATAAGACAAATACATATATATAATTATTAGTTATGATATGTTATGAAAAAGTAGATTTTAGAAGCAAGGAGGGTCATGGTTCAGAATGGAGGTCATGGGTCTGAAGAGATGGCTGAGTGTCGAAATTGATTGCTATGCAAGAGTGAGAACCAAGAGTTTTTATCCTCTAAACTCACATAAAAGCTGAGCGGGTATGGCAAACTACCCATAATCCCAGTGCTGGCGAGGCAGAGATAGGGGTTCCTCAGGGAAAAATGTCAAGCCAGACTAATCAGAATTGATGCTCTTCAGGCTCGATAAGAGAATTTTACTCAATAAATAAAGTGGAAAGTAATTGAGAAAGACAGCTATCACTATTCCTGGCCTTTACATGTATGCAAACATGCACACATACACATACACAAATATATACACTCAGTTGCATGTAAACACATGCCTTGTGCCCCCAAACTTATGAACATGCATGCACATATGCACAAACATGACACACACATATACATATATATGTATATACATATGCACATATATATCATACACATATACAAATATATATAATATACAAATACATATACATCAGATATATATATACACACACATAGACATACATATGTACATACATATGTATATACATATAAAAAAGATTGGGGTCAAAATAAGTATGAGCTGATGAGCTGATGTGGAAGAAAAGCTGAATTCTTTCTTTTTGAAATCTTCTCTGAGTGTCTCCACTGAAATAAAGATGTTGGATGTTTCTGCTCTGAGTGTCCATTGTTTTGTATGACGGCTAGATGGGCATGCCTTCAAAATGTGTTTATGTACATCTTTAACTTTTAATGAGCATCATATGAGATCTGGCACTTTTTGATTCTTTACAGTGGAAGTAATATATTCCCTGGATTTCTATGTGTACCACTTGGCTAATTTCAGGAACATGAGGCCACACCAAAGCTCAAATCATGGTGCTTCTCTGTCTTAGAGGCAAGCAGTTATAGGTGATGAGTTGTGAAGGCCAGATGCTTGCTCTCGATTGTCATGGACTTGGTGAATGCCCACAGCAAAAGTACATTTTCTTCTACCTCAGAGTTCTCTTCTAGCCCTGGACTGTATTTTTCTGTTTGTTTGTTTTTTGGTTCTGGTTTTTTTTTTTGGGGGGGGGTTTCCTGGAGCATTAGTGTGTAAATAACTTGGTTGGAAAGACTTGCCTTAGGGAATAGAATTAGAGTGATCTGTAAAATAGGGACATTTGACAACAAGAACGAAGTGAAAGAAGCGGTAATGTTCTATGACATGTTAATCACCATCGCTGAGTGACAAGTCACAATTTCTATGGGTCATTCTGGCCAAGGCTTGTCTGGGTGTTTCTGGTGTCTTATAGTATGTCATAGATATATGTATGATATATGTATGGCTTGTAGTTTGTGATTTCAAGGCTCAATGAGATAAAGACAAATATCCAATATCATTCTGGTTGTTGACAGGACTTTTCCTCCCTGGAAGTTGCCTGGAGGATCACTTTGTTTCCTGCGAGTCTCGTGGCTCACTGACATTGCAGTTTATTTCATCTGTCTAGAGAAGTGGGGAGGTAATAGACCCACTACAAATTAAACAAAAGGCATAGTCTTTGTAACCTAGTCAGGGAATTGACATCTTTGTGCTTCTGTGTGCTCCATTGGCTAGAGCTCATCACTAGTGTTGATTGATCCTTGGGGAGTACCTATAGAACAAAGGCATAGTTACTACGACATGGATATCATTGGGATTCCTATTGGATGTTGGCCTTCACAATGTTAGATCGAGTTACAAATTCCTTATAAAAAGTTGAGGCACAGTGAAAGAAAAACCGGTGATCTTTCAGTTCTTTTGGTTTTGTTTGGTTTGGTTTAGTTCTTTTAGCAAATGCCTTCCACCATGTACAACTCTAAAATTCAAGTCAGATGAATGAGTTTTTGAAGAAATAGTCTGATAGCCTCATGTGATGCCATGTTGACATAAATCATCTACCACAATTGCCTAAGTGTCATAGATGAGCAGCTTCTATACTACGTCTGCTCAAGATCTCCTTGTCTGCCACTTTTTTAGTTGACATATTATAGCACAGTTAATTTAAAATTTTTCTTTTCCTCTCTACCCCAAGCAACTGCCTAGAACTATTGTCTTTCCTTCCTATCTCAGAGGACAGAAATCAAGAGGAAATGGATGGCTATAGAATTAAAATGCTCTACAAGTGGAGGTCTTGTTTTGTTAGAAGCGGCCTTAGAGGCTTACTGAGAAAGCAAAGCAAGCTCTTGTAAGCTAGTGGGGAAAGAAGAAAATCTAGAAACCCAAATATATTAATGTTTTCAGTCTCCTCACATAATGCACTTTATTTGCAGGTTTAATCTCTCTAAACAGACTGTGAGCTCCTTGAAGGAATGTTCTTATCTTCTGCTTTCTTGTATTACCCAACACCATATGTTAGGCTGAGAGTGGAGGAGTGGATGGCATGTGTGCTGGGCTGTGACATTTTTCTCCAGTAGACTGGTGTTATTGAAAGAGATAATATGCCTGGAAACTCTACATGAATTCTAGCTTTCTATATGTGCCACAGTTATTATTGCTATGCTCACCCCATCAGCATCACTCTCATGTACATCTCCTATGTGCCATTTCAAAAATAGGCCTCTTCCTAGATAGGTATTCCAAGTAGACCATTATGATGTGAGCTTAGCAACATCAAAAAATTCTTTCCAAAAATGCATTTATGCCTTTGCAATCCAGGATTATAAGATTGGAACTGTCACCTGTAATGGCATACAGGTTTCGAGATGTTACTTTTGAACTTATATACACAGTCAGGTTTGTATAAAATTGGGAAATAGAAGTGAAACTATAATGAGAAGAAATCTCTGCTAGCATTGTATCATTTCTTTCCAGGACACTCTGTGTGTGTGTGTGTGTGTGTGTGTGTGTGTGTGTGTGTGTGTGTGTGTGTGTAGGTGTATATGTGTGTATGTGTGTTTTTTGCAAACAGACTTATCTTGCTACATCTGTAGCAACTTTATGTCATTCAAAACCCTCGAGAACACTAATTTATATTAAAACTTTAACATAAATAACTTGCAAATAAAAACCCACTCACCCACATAAAAAATTAGCCAGGCAAAATGTCCACATAATTCTCTGGACACTTATAACGGCTATTCTGCAGTAGTGGTGCCCCACATTCTATTTTACTTTTTATTATCAAATATGGATCTGTGCCCTCATTCGCCACCATAACTGAAAAATCCTGTGGCAGTTAAAACATGAAAAACTATTAGCTTTATAGTCTCTTTCACGTCTCATGTGTCCTTTACCTGCACTCAGCCCTTCCCAGTCACCTAATACTGAGCATCCTTTGTTTCTGCTTCTTACATATTACACTGTACAACCAAGCACATTTGTTTATATACACGTATTATGGCTGAGGACCTAAATAGGAGGGAGAAAAAGTGTATGACCCCTGAAACTCTGCGACTTCATTTAAAATGACATATTCTAAGTCCCATTTTTCTACAGATGTTATGATTTCATTTTTTTTGCACTGATGATCATCCCATTTTGTACTTGGGAAAAATTTTCAAAAACCATTCATTGATTGACAGAAACTTAGGTTGTTCGCATTTCCTTGTTCTAGTTTATAAAGCAGCAATAAAAGTACATTATTTTATTGGTAACTTAATATTTCATTTAAATATATGTTACAAAACCATATATTTATTTATTCATGTTATTCTTCTTTCCTAAAATGAATTATTGGCGCAACTCTATAACAAGTTAGTGTCTACATATTTGGTTACATTTTTGGAGTTTAAACTTTTGATAATGAGGTCATTTAAAATAACTAAATTTTTTGTTATTAAAATTATAATATAATTATATAATTTTTCTCCATGTCCTTTCTTCCTCCAAATACTCTCATAAATACCCACTTACTCTCTTTCAAATTTATGGTCTCATTTTTTTGTTTATATAAACATATATACACACATATACACATGTGTATATAAACATGTATTTACATATGTATTCACAAACAAATATACAAATATGAATATATATTCATTGATACATAAATACAACATACTCAACATGTATACTGTTCCATGTATACATGTTTTCAGGGATGACCATTTGGGATCGGATAAGCATTTGGTGTGCCTGTCCCTGTGAAGGACTATTTCTCAAGTTCTCAGAATTCTTTGGTGGCTTGTAATTGTTTGTGTAGGGTCAAGACCTCTTGAGCTTTCTCAAGTTCATGTTAGCATGTTTATTGGTATTGTCCTTGTTCAGGCAGACATGTTGGTGAAACTTAATGGGGTAGCTTCTGTTATTTCTAAGAGACACAACTTTAAACTTCCTGTTCATCTCACTCTTAAAATCTTTCTGTATTTTCTTCTGCTTTGATCCCTGAGCCTTAGGTATAGAAATTGTGCACTTTTAAAGTATTGCACTAGCAAAGTATTTTTTTCCTGGAAACATTTGTGACTCTAAATTCCTTCATGATTTGATAGGAAATGATCAATTTAATTTTCATTTTATTTTTTAATTAATAAGGTTGACTTTTTCCCATTTGTTTAAAAAATCATTTGCATTTCCTTCTGTGAATGATTAATTCCTGACTTTTGCCAACTTGGCTCTCAGTGTTTCTCTGTTAATCTGTGAAGGCTTTTTAATTAAATGTTTTTAATCCTTTGACTTGAAATCTTGAAATCACTCCCTAGATTTTATTTGCATTTAATATTGTGTCTATGATGTTATTGATATCTAAATACATTAATTTCTGGTGTAATATTTCTCAGAGCTGAACACTCTATTCAGCAATCATTATGAATTATGATCCACTATTTTTAAGCACACACAGATGTACAGAATATGTAAAACAAATAAATAGAAAGCATCTAGAAAACCTGTGTGCTGCTAAAAGAAGGGCAATAAAATGAATTCTGGTTCCTAGCATTGATTGAGGAAATAAGCCAGGTCTAGTAGTTGGCAGTTCCCAGGTGTCTTCCCTTGGTATAACCCACCCCCAACCCTACAGTGAACAATGGACCTGATTATACAATATTAATTTCTTAAGCTTACAAATTGTATGCATCCAATATCTAATCAACATATCATTTCTCTTTTGTCTTTGGATTCTACATAAATGTGAGCACATATCTATTATTCACTTTAGCAGCCAACAATCCATAGATCTGAGTCACACTGGTTGAACAATGGCACTCTACTTCTTCATTGTCATAATCTGAATATGCCACAATTTTTTCATTGTTTTCCTTTCTTGTCATTTATACATGGATGTGTGTGTGTGTGTGTGTGTGTGTGTGTGTGTGTGGTGTGGTGTGCATGTGGTGTGCATGTATTTATGTTCACACATATGTTGGCACACATGTCAGTATATGGGCACATGTGTACTGATGGTACATGTGAAAGCAAGAAACTGACATCGAATATTTTATTGGGTGTTCTGCATGTTATTTACTGAAGATGGGCCTCCTGATGAATCCCCAGTGCTCTGTTTCAGCTAACCTAGATGGCCAGCTTGCTCAGGACACATCCAGACTATACCTCCTAAGAACTGGTATTACAGCAGGACTGCCCTACCCACCTTGCCTTTATATGAGTAGTGAGGATTGGCTTAGCCCTCAGTCTTACCCTGCAAGTTCTATATGTACTGGGCCATCTTGCCTTCAGTTGTTCTATTCTTATGCATTTTCTCTTTAAAGTCAGTTTTAGCTCATGAGCCAAAGGTTTTAGCTTTTCTACAGGTGGATGTGTACAGCCCTGCCTCTATGCAGTATATTTTTTTAATCTCCCTTTAAAAATCTTTCATTCCACACCAAATCATTAAGACTCTTTAAGCCTCTACTTAAAACATTTATGGTTTGGACTCTGATGTTTCCAATATAATTTTTCTTTAGGGTGTCAGAAAACGATCTAGTATTTTCTTCTTTCATATGGATAAACAGTTGTACCCACATCTGCTATTTTCTCCTAGTGACTGGAATGTCTGGTTGATTGCTAAGTCTCATACTATGTCCACACATAATGTGTTCTTTTCTTTTTCTTTTTCCATTTAATTTTTGTTCCTTGCTATACCTAATTTTACATGCATGTCAACAGAAAATATGAGACACAAATATAGTGTAAGACACACAGAAGAGTATAGAAAGAGTCATTTCTGATATTCTATTGTACAACAAGAAAGGATGATGGACACATTTTATTAAAAATTGAAGAATAGAGACTAGAAAAGGTTTCATATTTTCCTAACACCAAAGAAAGGTGAGTACTGGAGGTGATAACTATATCAATTATTACAATCTGTTAATTTCACAATGTGTCTTATATTGAAATATCACAGTGTGCATCATAAATATACATAATTACTATGTGTTAATTATGTATAACTAAACTAAAAAGGGTATTTAATTGTATTAAATTCCATATAATTCATTATATTGAACTAATATTTAAACATGTGATCACATGAAATTAGAATATTTGTATTTTATAGCATGTCAGCAAATTCTTTTATACTTTATATTTTTATATTTATAACGCATCTTACTTTGGACTTCACCACAGATAAAATGCTCAGTGACTGGCTGCTACCTGCCTTTGTGATAACCGTTGGCATGTGGGGGATCCTGCCCCATTTGCTTTACTTTTTCAGAAATATGCCACGAGACAATTCATGTGCATTTTTATCAGTCTAAAAGGTGGATTTCAGTTTTTTGATTTAAAATTTTTAAGTTTTGTTTTCTTGAGAATTTTACAGGTAAGTACTGCATGTACATTAGACACCCTCCCTCATCATATGTTTTCAACTCCTTCCTACATTCATGACGTCTTCTTCATTTATTGCATATATATATATATATGCATATACACTCACATCCTACTGTGTCTATTCACTTTTGCTTATATGTACATGGGTTTAGGGCTGAGCACTTGGAATCGGTTAACTTATCAGGGGGACTTGTCCCAATAATATCCTTCTCAAAGAAGATCCTCATCTAGTGGTGGAGCCTTGTGAAATTTCTTCTACTTACATCGGCAGGTTGACTCTTGTGGTCATCATCTAGGATTTGCTTATGCAACCATATTGCTGAGATGTCATGGAACTAGCATCTCTGGCATACCTAGAAGATACTGTGTAAAGGCTAGTTTCCTGGTCTTCTGGGTCTTATAATTTCTAGCTCCCCTCTCACATGCTTTCTGAAACTTAGATGTTAACAGTTACATTATAGATGCACTGATTAGAATAGGCTCCACATCATCATAAAAACAGAATCCATTAGTTTCCTGGATATATGAGCAGTCTTAACAACTCATTTATCATGCTCAATGTTCTGGGTTCAATGTCCAGTACAAAATAAAATAAGCTTTGTATTGAAATTATGTATCTGTCAAATTTCTTAGTTATTTTAGTAAATCAAGAGGATATTATTATTATTATTATTATTATTATTATTATTATTTTATTTTGGTTTTCAACAGTTGTTTTATGCTGCTCCTTTCTTACCTTGCAATGTCCCAAGCCTTTTACAAGTATTAATCACTCATTCATCTTAAAATCTTCACAGGTTTGGTGCCTATTATCATCTTAGTGTATATTAAAAAAAAAATAATGTCAATGTTAGCATTCAGGAGCATTGTTTTTGTGTCACTTCCCTTAAAAGACAGATTGAATATGGGTATCTGTGTGTATACCTGTATGTACTCATGCCACCCCTTTTTTCAAAGTCCAGATTTTTCTTCCATTTCCTCCCTAAGTTATATAAATGATTCAAGCATTATTATAAAAATCACTAGTTCAATATTGAAATTTAAAGAGATACACCATTGACTTCAGTTTTTCATGCAAGAGTACTATACAGCAAAGCTCATATCACTTAATGAGTTACAATAACAAATGTCCATTTCTCATCTCAGAGACCTGATAGCCAAATATATATTAGACTAGGCTTGGAGGCTCTGTTTTAGACTATACATTGATATCAATACAATTTTTATATGTCATTCCTTATGGGCATCCAACCTTGGATATATTCTCATGGCAGTAGCATACCATGGGAATCAACTATTTGTACCACCCAAGCTCATCTCAAGACACCACTTACCTCGTGCATAGTAAAATTCTGTCAGCCTAAGCAAACATCACAGCTCAACATCACTGGAGTAGAAAAATATATTCAAGCATATGGTAGAAATATATAATCATGGAAAATGTGCTGCTATAAACCATGAACTATAAATATGAAAGCAAGGGAATCCGCAGCAACAGAGAGCTGTGCTGGGTTTGCTAAACGTGTTCCTCAGTGTCTACTTTCACTGTTATGGACCTCAGTCTTGCTTTATCCTCTAGGTATAATCTCTGAGAGGTGACAGTTCATGGCTTTGCAATTAGGTTTTGAATAATTGAGAAACTTCACCTATGAAGTTGATATTGTTTCTTAAAGTTCTTCATTTTCATGTCATGAGTATTTATTTTTCTAGTTTACTGAAAAGGTTTAATCAGCACACAATTTTTATACTTTAGATTTATTATAATTATTTTAAAAATTCCTTTTTGTCATTACATATATGGACATTTAATGTTACTAAATTAAACTGTCTTCACTCCTCTAAAAAAATCACATTTAGTGATAGTTGGTTATCTGAGCTTTACTTATGAATCACTAATGCCTTCACATCTCCATTAGCAGCTCTATTTTTTTCTTTTTTCTCAGATCTGAAAATGTCTTTATTTTTTAGAAAATGGATTCCAGGAAGGTTAAAAAGCAATACCAGAGGGCATCGGTGCAGAACTGGATGTATGTAGTTATTCAAAGCACCCGAGTAAGAATATGGCAATATAAATATCCAAAAAGCATCTCTTAGGTCTTCAAAACAAAACGTGTAAGTAATTCCTAACTAGTGAGCAGTACAGCATTTCCTAGATGGGAGAAACAGTTAACAATAAAGTCTTGAAAGCCTTTTCCTTGGTTAATTACATGTAGACAGTTTGTCTTTGATCAAACTCCTTTAAACATGGATAATGGTATTACACAGGTCCACTGTTAAATCAGACAACATGTTGTAAATTACTTGTGGTACAATGTGTTCCAACAAAGCTTAGAAAATAAAGACATTGAGTTGGCTCTGGACTAAGTTTAATAGTCATCTCCTCTGCTGACAACATTTTTACAGGTTGAATGCAACAGTATGGTGTGTTCAAACTGTGCTGTGTATGATCCTTTAATGTCACACAGGCTTCCAAGAACAAAACACTTGTTAAATGTCATCAACAAAAACTTTGGTACCCTTACCTTCTGCCGAAGGTGGCTGGATCGCTGGGGAAAAAGTAAATACTTAATGGCTCTGATGCATCTGAGTGACTTGGGCATTGTAGAGCCATATCCAGTCAGTCCTTATATGCCTGGCTCCTGGCTTGTACTTGGCCATTGCTGGCTATCTGTTGGGCAGAGCTTAGAGGAGATGCTAGCATGGAATGTTGGTCGAAGTTGTTAAGGGAAGGGGATTCAGACAATGTCAGGGAGCATTTGTATCAGGTTTGCTGACCCAGCCTGAAGAGACAGGAAACAATCACATTGGTTAGACTGGTTCACATTGGCTTTCAGCAAGTCCAGGGCTCACCGGGAATTCTGGCCCTTGTTCTGCAGGACCATCTGGGGCTGACATAATGCAATCCATTCTGGAGCACTTTGCAGGCCTCAGTTGGTTCCTGAATGTTGTTTATCAGCTGAGTGGGAAACTGCTGGGAAAGGTATAGACTAGGGGCAGAAGGTAAAGTAAGAAATTTAGGGTAAAACCTTTACTGTGGATGTAGACTTTAAACTTCAAAGTCTATGGTTCTGGCAGTTGGAGGTGTGGAAAGGAATCCAAGACCAGGAAGAGAGCCTATCCTCAGAGATCGGCAGTGCGTGGGAAAGCTTAAGCTGTTGGCTGACAGGAGTATTTATCAGGGAAGGGATACCAGAGTCCATCTGACCTGGGACAAGCAGATCCAAAGCATGACTCCCTGAAGCTTTTGTATTTCTTGTCTTTTTGAAATGGTTTGTGAGAAATAGTATTCACTTTTCTTTCTTTTCTTTTTTTCTTTTTTCATTTTTTTTTTTTTTTTTTTTTTTTTTTGGTTTTTCGAGACAGGGTTTCTCTGTGTAGCCCTGGCTGTCCTGGAACTCACTCTGTAGACCAGGCTGGCCTCGAACTCAGAAATCTGCCTGCCTCTGCCTCTCAAGTGCTGGGATTAAAGGCATGTGCCTCCACGGCCCAGTTAGTATTTACTCTTTTTAAAGAAAAGTATTTTCAATGATTTATCAAGCAAATTATTTGTACAACATCACTATATAGATCAAAACATTATCTAGACTGAAAACAAGTTAAAACAATAGTCTGTCCCACTGACTGCCCAGCATCATATCAAACACATTCTGTCAGCACTCACTAAGCAGGTTCAGTGTGGAAAACAGCAAAAGAACAGAGTCCACATGTATTGTTCCACCCAGTGCTGGTGCCTAAAATCATTGTCATCGTCCTAGCTGGGAAACCAGTGCTCATATTTTCTAGTGTCAAAAAGAAAAAAATGATAATTTCCAAAATTGTATAAGGACTAAGATGGAAGCCCAAAACAAGGCAGAGACATTGAGTCTGAAGAAGCATTATCACTCAACGCACACAGCTTATAGATACAGAATTGACTCAAATCCCAGCCTTTACCTAATGTCCTAGGAAACTCAGTAAAATTCTCTCCATCTCAGTTCCCTCAAATTAAACCCATTGATAGAAAACACTTAATATGTAGTTGAAGATTAATAAACAGTGGTTAAAACAAGGCAACAACAAAGCTAAATTAAACATGTTACCACAGTCTTGGGATGGTTATTCCCCTAAAACTGCCGCTGAAGATGTGAGGATATTGCAACCCCTTTATCCTATCAATATGTGTATACAACTTTGTTTCTGTAGAAGAGAGTACGGTGGTTCCTCAAAAGTTGAAAATATAACCAGCTTCACATCTTCCCAAACTAGAAAGCAGTGCCTCAAAAAGGCATTTGCACATCTGTGTCTACAGAATGCTGAAGGTAGGAGCAAGCCGAAAGTTCATGTAAAGATAAATGGATTAACAAAATGTGTCAAGTGTACCAACTTCACAGCATTCGCTTTTTTCATCCAGATTTTCTAGTTCTGTTGAATATAGGCTTTTATAGACGGATCTGATGATTTTTTAAATTTCCTCAGTTTCTGTTGTTGTTTTGTTTATTTGAATTCTGTCTCTGTGCCCTCTGGTTAGTCTTGCTAAGGGTTTATCTATCTTGTTGATTTTCTCAAAGAACCAGCTCCTAGTTTTGTTGATTCTTTGTATAGTTCTTTTAGTTTCTAATTGGTTGATTTCAGCCCTGAGTTTGATTATTTCCTGCCTTCTACTCCTCTTGGGTGCATTAGCTTCTTTTTGTTCTAGAGCTTTCAGGTATGCTGTCAAGCTGCTAGTGTATGCTCTCTCCAGCTTCTTTTTGGAGGCACTCAAAGCCATGAGTTTTCCTCTTAACACTGCTTTGTGTCCCATAAGTTTGGATATGTTGTACTTTCATTTTCATTAAATTCTAGGAAGTCTTTAATTTCTTTCTTTATTTCTTCCTTGACCAAGTTGTCATTGAGTAGAGCATTGTTCAGCCTCCATGTGTATGTGGGCTTTCTGTTGTTTTTGTTGCCATTGAAAACCAACCTTAATCCATAGTGATCTGATAGGAGGCATGGGATTATTTCAATCTTCTTGTATCTGTGAAGGTTTATTTTGTGACCGATTATATGGTCAATTTTGGAGAAGGTACCATGAGGTGCTGAGAAGGTTTATCTTTTGTTTTAGGATGAAATGTTCTATAGATATCTGTTAAATCTATCTGGTTCATAATTTCTGTTAGGTTCACTGTTTCTCTGTTTAGTTTGTGTTTCCATGATCTATCCATTGATGAGAGTGAGGTGTTGAAGACTCCCACTATTATTATGTGAGGTGTAATATGTGCTTTGAGCTTTAGTAAAGTTTCTTTTATGAATGTGGGCACCCTTGCATTTAGAGCATAGATGTTCAGAATTGAGAGTTCTTGATAGATTTTTCCTTTGATGAGTATGAAGTGTCCTTCCTTGTCTTTTTTGATAAATTTGTTGAAAGTTGATTTTATTCAATATTAGAATGACTACTCTAACTTGTTTCTTGGGACCATTTGCTTGGAAAATTGCTTTCCAGCCCTTTATCCTGAGATAGTGTCAGTCTTTGACACTGAGGTGCATTTCCTGTATGCAGCAAATTGCTGGGTCCTGTTTATGTATCCAGTCTGTTAGTCTATGTCTTTTTATTGGGTAATTGAGTCCACTGATGTTAAGAGATATTAAGGAATAGTGATTGTTGCTTCTTGTTATTTTCATTACTAGAGGTAGAATTATGTTTTTGTGGCTATCTTCTTTTGGGTTTGTTGAAAGAACATTACTTTCTTGCTTTTTCTAGGGTGTTGGAGTTGTCCATCTATTATCCTTTGTAGGACTGGATTTGTGGAAAGATATTGTGTAATTTTGGTTATGTCATGGAATATCTTGGTTTCTCCATCTATGGTAATTGAGAGATTGCTGGGTATGATAGCCATGGCTGACATTTGTGTTCTCTTAGTGTCTGTATAACATTTGCCCAGGATCTTCTAGCTTTCATAGTCTCTGGTGAGAAGTCTGGTGTAATTCTCATAGGTCTGCCTTTATATGTTACTTGACCTTTTTCCCTTACTGCTTTAAATATTCTTTCTTTGTTTTGTGTATTTGGTGTTTTGACTATTATGTGATGGGAAGAATTTTTTTTCTGGTCCAATCTGTTTGGAGTTCTATAGGCTTCTTGTATCTTTATGTGCAAGGTTAGGGAAGTTTTCTTCTATAATTTTGTTGAAGATATTAACTGTCCCTTTAAGTTGGGAATCTTCACTCTCTTCTATACCTATTATCCTTAGGTTTGGTCTTCTCATTGTGTCCTAGATTTCTTGGATGTTTTGTATTAGGAGCTTTTTGCATTTTTCATTTTCTCTGACTGCTGTGTCAATGTTGTCTATGGTATCTTCCACACCTGAGATTCTCACTTCTATCTCTTGTATTCTGTTGGTGATGCTTGCATTGATGACTCCTGATCTCTTTCCTAGGTTTTCTATCTCCAGAGTTATCTCTCTTTGTGGCACAGGATCAGCTCCGGGCACAGACGGAACCCGCCATTTTTTTTTTCTTTCTTTTCTGTTTCGTGTTTAGAGCTGTACTTCCTTTCTCAGAGTCGCTGCTTCTTCCAGGCTCCAGGACCATTGTGCTATTTATTTTTGTTATTCACAATAGTCTCTGAAGTCAATGTGTTTCTGTTGAATATTAGTCAGCATTGGAAGAGGCTGAATGTGTTTTGGGTTTGAGGTTGGTTTCATCCAATGACCATGCAACACCAGTGCTTTGGCCTCTCTTTGTAATTCCATTTGGCTTCACCTGAGTCCCTGGCACCACATTTCTATAGTGCATTGTTCGTAGTGAAAGGGAGGGCCGCTTGATACTTTGTAAAATAGATATTAACTATATGCAATAATTGACTTCATTTTGGCATTCTCATTAACCTATGCAGCATACTTTGTTCATATTGACCCCCCGTACTCTCCCCATCCCCTTTCAACCTGCCAATCACAACCCTTTTCCAACTAGTTCCCTACTACTTTTGTGTCTTCTTGCTACTTATTTTGTTAAGTGAACCCATGATTTAATCAGGGTTCTCTACAGGAGCATGGTCAACTTACTAGTGACTATACCACTAAAGAAAATGATTTTCTGTTTTCTTCAACAACCATTAACTACGTACTGATGTCCAGTGAGGGCTGATTTTGAACAACTTCTCATAAGAGAGAGGGAGAAATCTTTGAGAAATCTATTGAAAGTGTCTCTTTGTGACTCGTTGTTTTAAACTAAGCTGTAAGCACTCCCTGTGCAGATAATTGCTATGCTTATGGACCGGCAGACGAATCTAATCACATTAACAAAAATCTGATTTTTGTTTTTGATTAGTTAGTGCAACCCAGAGCTCTGTTCTGGAAATCCTGGTAGGACCAGTTCCTGGGGCTATTAATAATGTGGTAGGACAGACAGAAGCTGAGGAGACAATGGCAAGAATAACTAACAATCCTTAAAACTGGTACAATGATCTACCTTTAAAACCAAATACAAGTTCAGTGCTCTTTGTATATGTAATATTTTCATGTTTGTTCTAATTTTGCTACTCTATGTTTCATAGGGTTTTTTTTTTTGAGGTCATTTTATAATTTGAATCTATTCATTCATTTTATCCTGATTTGAAAATATGTTAACTTATAATCTCTGTAGTGCTTGGTAATTTATACCAAATCTAATACAATGCACTAAGTGTTCTTTCTTAATAATTATAATAATGAGACCTTAATTTGGGTGTTTTTGTTAGGTACTGTGAAGTAAATTTTACTTATTTTATTTTCTCACTTTTATTTTTAAATTTTAATATTTTAATTTTCAATAAAAATATAATTACATCATTTACTCCTTATATATATTATTTTTAATATCCCTATAACCTTAATTAGATTTATGGGGCATACCCAATATTTGTGTCTTACGTTTTTCTTTTTTTAAAAAGAATTTATAATTAAATTTACTTTTATGCTTGTGCACAGTTTTTAATGATTAATTTGAAATTTCAAAATTAAATAAACTTTATTGTATTTTATCATTTTTCCCATTTTTCCTTGAGGTAGATTTTATTTTTTTTTCTACATTCTTGAAATTAAAAACATATTATTTGGTAAAGCATTTAAGAATTTACACCTATGTATATTATATTTGTTATGTAGTTGTATAATATTCTCAGTAATTCCTACAGGATAGACTATTTTATTATGAATATACTTCTGATTCATTAGACTTTCAGATCATCCCTATATTTACCGGTAATGCATCATAAAATTGTTTCTGAGACTTCTACTCCATTTGAGTCATATTCAAATAATATAGCCTATTCTAACTTGGATGATTACTACAGATGTATGTACCATTAATAAAACAATTAAAATTTTAATTACTTAATTTTATTTTGACACTTATATAATGGATTTCATAAATAATATGTAATCACATCTTCATATAATCAGTAGGTAGTCTAAATTATGTAATATCTGTATCTCACATTCATATTCTTTTACAGTCATTCCATATTACCTGCCATCTTTGTGTGTGTGTGCAGTCTGCACATACATATAGACAAGCACATGTGTATACAGAGGCCAGAGACTGACATCAGGTGTCTTCTTCAATCACTTTCCACTTTAGTTTTTGAGAAAGGGTCTCTCTCTGAATCTTAGCTCATCAACTTAACTAGACTAGTTGTCCCACAAGTCCCAATGTTCTTCCTGTCTCTGCTTCCCCAGCACTGAGGTTGTTACAGCATTTGCTGTCATGCTCAGTCTTTTTACATGGCTCCTGGAGAAACAAACTTAGGTCCTCATTATTTGGCAGCAAGCACTTTACCCGCTGAGCCATCTTCCCAGCCCTGCTAATTTTCATTCTAACAGCATAGGTAAGCTATGTCTGTTTTGAAATGTGTAGTATCTGGTATCTTTCATTTAACATTTTATTTGTGAAATTTGTTCTTGTGGATTATATAAGACATTGTGTAAAACAACTGCCATTAATTCTTAATATGTTACCACCATAAAAGGCTGTAAAATTGCACAATCAAGAGACTGAAGAATTAGCCTGGATGAAAGGGGACCCTATGACAACCAAACAGCAGATTTTAAAGGAAACATTTATATAGGAATTATGTATTTGCTTGTGTTTTCTTATTGGCATTACATATTGAAGTATAGTTCTGTGGTATTGCTGTGAAGAAAATTTTCTTTGTTCTTGGGACATGATATATTGCAGAGATAGATGCTATGGGATCTCTGCAGGACACTTTAAAATAATTCAGTGAGGTCCTATCAGAAAGCTCAGCTGGTAAAAGTGATTACAAGCCAAACTGGAAGAACTCATTTCTATTCTTAGCGTCCACATGGTGGGAGAAATGAAGCAATGCTCTGAGGGTACCCTCTGATATTCATGCACATGCTGTATGTAGGACACACACATACACACACACACACACGCACACACACACACACACACGCACACACACACACACGCACACACACACACATACACACACAAGCACTCACACAATAAATAAAATGTACGTATAACTTTTGATATTTTAAAATTACATTTTATTCATTGTTGTATGACTGTGTGTAAAAAGAAAACAGAAAAAAGAAATGGTACAAAGTGTTATAAATTAGTGGAGAATGTTTTGGTGTCTGTCAGGTTATTTCCTCAGCTTTTCTGTAGAGTTGAATTTTTTAATAACAAAAATTTAAACACCAAGAAACAGGTTTTCTCCTGTTATTTTATTCATCATGTGTGGGCACCATAGCCTGGGACTTTAGTAAATTGCCTATAGTGTGACCCTAGAGACTCTGTGGTTCAGGTCCTATGACCATCCCCTGCTCAGCTTCCAGGAAAGCCACAAGGACACACTTGACTGACAATTGAGAAGGCAAAAGCCCCAAGACCTCTGAGAATTTGATAGTAGAAGGGTATTGAGTAATCGGCTAATCAGATACTATAATCTTAAAAATGTCAAGAGAGATCAAGCAGTCGGTCAAGTTCACACAGTGCGTTAAGGGTGTCAGAGCTTCTATGGCAGTCTTGATTTTCTGAGTTTCAAATCAATATCACTCTGACTGCATCATCAAAGATCTGAATGGAGGAGGAGGAAGAATTCTGGGCCTTGAACATTAGGATATCACAGTAACTTTTAAAACCGTGGAGAAACAGGAACAACTGTCTGATTCTCAGCTTGCTTTTCAGGTTTACACTTGACTTTCGACCACATGTCAATCAGACATTTCTGCTTGAGATGGAAATATTCTCACAAGTTCTGTTCAATGTGTAACGCTGTGCTCTCTTTCCTGGCCCAGCAGGGAATAGTATCTTGGCCTGGAGCAGGATTTCAGAATCTTTATTTCTTTCTCTTACATCAACGTTTGCTGATTCATTTATCTTTTTCCCCGTTATGCAGTTTCAGTTCTGCATAAGGGAAGAAGGGAGTTTTCGTGGTGTTGGGCACTATAGGTAACTCTACATCAACAGTTCTGTGGAGAGTCATGGTGACTTACATGGCAGCAGTAAAAAACACTTCTAACATAAGGCTTTCTGGTGTCTGACATTATATAATTTCAGTTTGCTGACTGTTAACAGGCTTCCAGGAAATATGTATGTTGAGCCTTAGACTCTCCTCTCAACTTTATGGTATTTTCTAGTATTGTTATCTTCTTATAGAAAAGGTATTATTTTAAGACTTTCTTTCTGGGAAGACACCTTTTTGTTTGTATTTATTTGTTCATCTCCCTTCCTGTCATAGAGGGAAAGAATGATTCTGGCTACTGTGCTTACATTTAAGACTCTGTCACCATTTGGCATTAAGTTATTTTATGATGAAATAAGTATGGAAATTTCTTTGTTGGTATACCCTGTTTCATCAGAGAAAGTTTATCCATAAAGCCCTTTATGATTCTAATGAAGAGGTTGGGACTTGTAGACAAAGAACCATGATCTTACTTTACCATTAGTCTTGTGAACTCATTCATGTTTTTGTTTGTTTGTTTATTTATTTATTTCCAATTATTAAGGAGGTTTAAGGTCTGAGAAGATTGCTCAATAGGTAAACTGCTTGTTTTGCAAACACAAGGACCCAAGTTTATTTTCAAACTCATATTAAACAAAAACCTGTGTTGAGATCCTAGCTCTTTGGACTTAGAGACAGGTAGAATTAGGAAAGCATTGGCTACACTGCATCAACACACCAACTGCTTCTAACACACACACACACACACACACACACACACACACACACACACACACACACACACAACACATGAGACAAAGAAATGGGGGGGGGGGACAAAGAAAAAAGAAAGAAAACAAAGGAGGGAAGGGAAAATGCTGGGCTTCATTATCATATCTTAAACATCAAGAATCCCAAGGCTGGCATCATGATCTGACACAATTAACTTCATCAACATTTTATGCTCATTAGGAGCTAACAATTACCTGCATTTGGATGAATATGGAAAATAGAAATACTGAGCTAAGTACTATCAGGATTCCCTCTGAGTAACAGAGCCAGTTTGAGGATTTGAATCATGAAAGATCAGGGGATTCATGTTTTGAGAGTACAAAGTTTTAACAATTGCTACTCTGTCAATGAACTGTGAAGTCAATGAAATCCCCACCACAGACATATCTTGGATTCATTCTAGGAAGATAATAGCACAGATGAGACTAGTTGTAGACTGGAAAAATATATATTTGAATTTAGAATCCAAAGGTCCAAGAAAGGAGTGAGCTAGTGAAAGAGGCTTCTAGACAATGTATTGGTCTATAATGGGCAAGCTACGATGCAATGAAAGCTGTTGTAGACCCCCTACTCTGTATGTTATAGACCTGTTATCTTTTATTTACTGTGGTTTGAATGTCTTAGGCTCATGTGTTTGAAGACTTGGTTCCCAAGTTGTGCTGCTACTTTATAAGGTTATGAAACACTTAGGAGGTAGAATTATCTAGAAGAAGTGGGGCAACAAGTGTAGGATCTGAGGTCTCATAGCCTGACCCACTTCTCATCTCCTCTTGGCTTCCTGACCATTGGTACAATTAGACCAGCTCCCTAACCCCTTGCTATCATGGTGTCTACACCATGACAGACTCTATCCTTTCAAACATTAAGCCCAAAGAACCTCTTCCTCCTTATGTTGCTTCTTATCAGATATTTGGTAACAGCAACAAGAAAAGTAACTAATACAGTTATTAGATTTGGCTGCATTTCCTTTTTTCTCTTAGAAATAATTATTTGTGTATTTATTTATTTATTTTTTTGCTTTAGTCTTATTAAAAGTAATGAAAATACCAAATGAAACAGTGCCTAGTAAATGAGGCATTAGGCTTGTGTAATAAAGAGTGGCTATAGACAATCTGATTTCCTAAGAGGCTGCAGGAACAGTGGCTTATAGAAGAAGCCATTCTCCTTTATAGTCACTTTACCCAGAGATAATTTTCTTTGGTGTCAGACAGCCAAATTCCTTGAATCACACGAATGTATATAGCTTCTAGGATAGACTCTTCGATGAGGCATTCACCACTCCCACCTTCAACTGATTGGTCCAAGTTGATCACATGGCCCTATAGAGAAGCTAGAAAATATATTTCTTTCAGATAGCCATACATCAGTAAAATTAGAAGAAGGTATTCCACTGCTACTAAAGGAAAGCAAAGTGAATATCTGCCCCAAAACAGACATAAAAACAAAAACAAAAACAAGCAAAGCAAAGCAAATGAAACGAAACCAAACCAAACCAAACCAAACCAAAAAAGCTCTAGCAGTTCTCACGAAACTAATTGCTCTAAGAGAAGTTGATGCATATATTCTGGCCAATCCAGAAGCTAGAGTAATTTTAAAGCCTAGTAAAAATGTTGAATGAAAGAATATAATCCACAGGAAATGTTAATGTGCCCCCATTCTGTTTATTCTATTCATAAAAGAGAAAGGCGTGCAATAAATATGGTGCTAACTAGGAAGGTAGCTATGTTTCCTACTTGGCTTAAACTCTAAAGCCAGTTAATATAATTGCATACCTGCCTTTGCTCTTGGCTTTCATTTCTCTACCTCCCAGACAAGTCACTTCCAAACCACAGCATGTCAATAGCGTGAATCTGACTATCTTACTACAAATGCCCAGTCAAATCAGTGAATTCTTTCCTCTGTCAAGTTATTACAGTGTTTCTATTGCTCACTACTGTAAAGTCTTTCATCAGATCCTTTTCATTTGCCTTTTCCTTTGTCTTGCAATGTCAACAGTACTTCTCTTGTCTGAATTAACAAAACAAAAACATATACATATATGCATGTATCAGCAATGAATGCAAACAGAGGCCATGAATTTGAAGTAGACCCAGGAGGCCAATAGGAGGTTTTGGAGGGAAAACAGAAGGAGAAGATGTAATTATATTATAATTTAAAAATATACAATAAGGGATGGAGAAATGGCTCCACTCTTAAAAGCACTGACTGCTCTTCCAGAGGAGTCATGAGTTCAATTCCCACAGCCACATGATAGCTCACAAACATCTGTAATGGGATCTGATGCTTTATTCTGGTTCATCTGAAGACAGTGACAGTGTGCTCATATACATAAAACACGCACACACACACACACACACACACACACACACATATATAATGAAAGTGTGTCACTGATGAAATTGAGACAAGAAAATAGCATCTTTGAAAAGCTCTCATGAGCAAATCTAACCATCTCTCAGTACCTGTTCCATCTGCTCATGTTTCTTCCTGTTTTGATAAATAAATTTGAGTGCCTTCTAGCAATTTGGGCTTATATGTGTACATAAAGTCTTTCTATTTATTTTTAATCAAAGATATTTAACATGACAGAGGATGTAACTTAGTGGTAGAGAGTTTGCCTGATGTGGGCAAGGTCTTGGGGTCAAGTCCCAGCATTGTGGAGAAAAATGGAAAAATAAATTGGAACCACTAAGATGGATCAACAGGGAAAGGTGCTTGTCATGAAAGTCCAAGTTTGATCCTTTAAAAACACGTAGTAGTGGAAGGAGATAATAAACTTCACAAATTGTTGTCTGACCTCCATATATACAGCATGGCATGTGCATCCACACAAACACAAACCAAACACCAATAATAATAATAATAATAATAATAATAATAATAATAATAATAATAATAATGATGATGTTATTTAAAGTTGCCTTTCCTCTATACCAGTGTTTGCTCTCTGCATGACTATTCTCAGCATATCAGTGTAGATCATTTAAGATGTAAGTATAGGAAGAGAAACGTTCCTTAAGTCTCACTTTCTTCAGTGATGGCTACATTTCTGTTTCCTTTCACACCCAATCAGTGATTCTTCCCTTATTTCATCTC
Organism: Uromys caudimaculatus; assembly: GCA_028551405.1. NCBI lineage: Eukaryota > Metazoa > Chordata > Mammalia > Rodentia > Muridae > Uromys > Uromys caudimaculatus. The sequence continues at coordinate 113,661,781 of CM052703.1, read as the reverse complement.
ACTGTAATTTCTCACACCAGATACAACTTCCACTTTACAAAATTCAGTGCTTCCCTTATACATCTAAGAGACTTGCCTGTCTAAATGTTTTCCTGGGTCTCTGCACATTTGGATTTCTGTGCTGTCTCCTGATTTTTCTTATCCTTCATTCTTCGGCTTTTACTTCAAATCTGTGCCTTTCTTTTAAGTTAGTGCTTTTATCAAACCATATTCTACAGCATATGAATGTGGTATTATTTGCCCATCTTCCAAAGAGTAATGTCTCTCTAAGTCGATCTTCACTCCAACTATGGCCTCATTTCTCTCAAGGCCCAGCGATTGAGCCATCTATGTGTCTCGAACTAAGACACTTCCTTGAATCCATGGTCATTACCTAACTACCAGTTTGGCATCACCACTAACAGATACTTGGAACAGAACATTTAGATCTTTGAATTCATGTTATTCCAGCTTTCTGGAGGTCTGTTAAAGCCAATTTCCCCACTTCAGTGGACGGCAATTCCATCCTTGCAGTGATTTGAACCAAAGCACTAAGAATGTCTCATAACTTTTATTCTCTCTTTCCCTTACCGTATCCAATCATTGGTTTCATCTTCAAATCAAATCTGGAATCTGCTTCTTATTATTCGTGTTTGGATCTATTACCCTGTGTTAGTCTCCTTTAGTTCTTGCTGGGATAATGTAATAACCTCTTACCTTCTTTATCTCCCCGGTTCTATCTCTTATATCCCTTCCTTCCCATAACAACCAACAATGTTATAAAATCATCAGAGCATGCAACCTCAAATACTGTTGAATCATGTCGCTAGCTTTTGATTTTACCCAGAGAAAACTGTAAGTCTTTATCTGGGCCTAAAAGACTAAGATTATTTTGTCCCTGGTCACTATCTGGCCATTTCCTATGATTGTTACATTTTATGATAATCATATTACTATTGAATGTTCCTAAACCAGGCATAAATTTTCTTTATTAATGGTCTTTCCTCTCTCTGGAATGTTCTTCCGTAAGATGCCCTTCCTTGAATTCTCATACATTCTAATTTTCACCAAGTTTCTTCTTCTCAGTGACAGTGACAATGTTGGTGCAGTCACACACCTAGCGTTTCCAAGCCCTTTGATTCTCTTTATGACACCTACAACCATCCAACAGTCAATATCTGTCATGCATTTACTACACATTATATATTGCAAGAAGTACATATTACATACACATTATAGTTTGATACATAAGAGGAAAGATGTGTTTGTTCATATGTTTTGGTCACCAATGCAGTCTAGTCCCTTAGAACAATAGCAAGTATACAGTAGGTAATAAGAATATGCTTGGTTATTAAATTTAAGGAACTATTCAATATTTTAAGTGACATTTTTATGTTTCAGACAATTTTATTTTACAAGTTGCCTATAATGCATAATTGTGCTACCTTCATGTCAAAATGACATCAATATTAAGATTAAGCTCTTCATTTTACCTCTGACTCAACTAAATATAAACTCTAATAATACATAAGTCAATTAATTTTTTCAGCTTTTATATTCATTATTTAAAAGTCTAGTGTTGGTTATCTGACTCAAGGAACTCTTAGAGAAGATGCCAGCACCATGTGTGAAAATATAAAGTCATACCAATAAAATGCTCAGATGCTTACTTAATGAGACAACAAAATAATGTGCAAACGAGCATTGATTTTTAAAACACATCTTTTGGAAAGTATTGTACATTTAAGTGTTATATAGTTACATACCACCTATCAGACATAAATTGAGGAAGAATTCACATCTCAACACAATTCATTTTATCTCTGTACTTACATATTTATGTTATTTTGTTTGTTTTTAAATATATGAATATATCTATTGCAATGCACAGAACATTCTCCACAAAAGTCTCCCTGATCCAAATGTCAGCAACCCTGGCATAGGGCCAAATAAGAATTTATATATGGAATGCATATTCATGTTTATTTTATGGACAAACTAATTCACCCATTGGCCAGTTGGTATATTTGCCAAGTAGATTCTTTTTGTGCTTACATCACTTTCTCAACTCCAAATTAAATGAATAAAATAAGCATAAATATCACAGGAGATGCTAGTTCACAAACAACGAATGGTTAAATGACTAGTTCTGTCTTCATGGACTCCTTCCTAATCTCATTGATAACTTCCTCTTATATGTACCTTCTGTGCTCTCTGGTATCTGTTCATTTCCTATTTCCCTACCACTGTGAGTACAGGACACAGATGTATCACAAATCCTGTAATACCCTGAAGCCTTATCCTACTGTATGATTATCAAGGCAAGGTCAAGACGGACTTTTTGTGTTCAGGCAAATAAATGCACTACCAATAATCCAATAAAACCTTTACAGACATAGGACATAAACTATCAAGATATGTGGTATACAATCTATAACTGCTTGCTTCTTTTGGTTTTACAAACTCTGTACTTGAGCCCTGGAAGCAAAAGCAATCAAAGCTAATAAAAGTGCCAACTTCATATCCTTCTTGTTCCTGATGGGTTGTTCCCCTACCTGTTCTGTTTCCATAGTAACCACAGGCCATCTCTGCTCCCAGAGGGAAGAGACACAGGCCAGCATACCCAAGAACTATTTTCAAATACGTCGCTAGTGACAATGACTTTCCATTTTGGTGCTGAATAGCTAAAGAAACTAAGCCCTAATAAGTTGATCAGGATCTAGCCAATGTCTTATGTTCCCAGGCACAGAACACAGAACAAAGCCAAACCCTGGAACTTGAGTTCTTTCCAGCTGCATTTTCAGGTGGTCAGCTTTATATGGGAGCTGCAATAGTCTGTGTCATATGGTTAGAACACACAAGTATGTATGGCTTGTTTGATAAAAATTAAAGCAAAAACTTTATCCTAAAGTGGAGGGAAGAGTAAACCACTGTTAGAAAGTTAGTATCTTTACATGAAACATTTTGTCTTTGGATAAAGTTGGAAGGTTTTGGCTAGTAATAAAACAATTAAGATTTTATTCTGAGCCATGAACCTGAATGTTCCTATGGCCCAAATTTATAATATAAAGGTAAAAAGAAGGAGGTGAAAGGAACTGGAGGAGCAGTCACACAGTTGGATACACAGGGATATATTTGGTATCTGCAGAAAATTGACTTCAAGAAATACCCAAGTCAAGTTTCTTATAAAGTCACTAAAGTACTTGTGTATACTATACAATTATATACATTCAGAAATTCTTGAAATCTTTCTATTATATGTATGTGTTCCCTTCATGTCTATATGTGTACTACATGTACATACATTGTTCATACACCACATGCATGGGCATGCTTGTTCTGGCATGGGCCTGAAGAGGACACTAGCTTTCCTGGAACAGAACACTGGAATTATGTATGCTTGTGAGCTACCATGTGAGTACTTGGAACTGAACCTGAGTTTTCTGCAAGAGCAATAAGGACTCTAAATCGCTGATCCATATCTTCAATACATCTCCATATACATTTAGTAATCATGTGATAACATAATCCTAAATATAAAATTCTATGCAAATAGTTGGTATACTACATTGTTTAGGAATAATGACAAAAACATCTATACATATGTTATTTCCTTGTTTCAATATTGTCAATGGCAGTCTGACTTGTTGAATCCAAGAAGTCTGTGGGTTGGATATGGTGTCTAGTACAATGTAGGACCTATTCTTTGCCCATAGTTTCATGTGTAATGCAAATGTCTTGAGACTATTAATGCCCATTTATCTTAGGACCTTAAAACTTCTCCCAGTGTTCTCCAGCTTTCTTGTTTAGAATCTATATGCATATATGCAGCAGAACAGACAGTCAGTACTAAACCTATTTAATAATATTACCTTTGTTTTCAATGTCTTTGGCAGGAGAATTGTGGTCATTGAGCTTTTACTACCCTTCTAGATAAGACCCTCCAAATGATTGAGCCCTGTCTAGCTAGCCAGCCATGAAGAAAGCAAAGATTAGACACAGTGTTTCTTTGGCTACACATGTTGGAAGCCATCCAAATTAAATGATGACTTTACAGAGCTCCAGACAGTGAGAGAGTGTCACACTGTAATCTTAACTCATAAGGTATTGTTCAGTTGTAACATAATATCTGAACAATTTCTAATTTTCAAAGTAGTACTGTAGAAAAAGCAGAGGACAACTGTCAGGAGGGTTTGTTATAATCATTTGTTATATTCATTGGCAGAGTCACTTTAGATGCATTCAGTGGGAAAGTTCTGGGGCTGATCCCAATTTCTGGAAATGCATTTTTTCCCAGAGAAAGTGATTATGGAGGAGGTACAGGTGCACAGACAGCACTGGGCAATCTTCCCTCCAATTCTATTATATTATGGATTTCTAGTAACAATCTGCCTCCAGGTGATTTACTAACATGTAGAGAACAACTGAGTGCACACTCAAAAGATAGAAACTGAACCAGCCAATTGTCAGTGTGTTCCACTGAACTACCATTATGCACATGGGTTTCCCACTGGCATTAGAGAGAAGATACATAAGCTTAAATTATGTTTAAGTAACTGCAGAGTAACATTCTGAAGTAGGTGACCAATAGTTTCCTATTACTTATTTTTCTTATATTTTTTTCCTGTCTTCTTCCTCAAATTTGTTAATACGCCCCCATTTTGCATAATGGTGGGCGTATCCACCATCTAGGAGGGTTCTTCTTTGTCAAGTCACTATGTATTAAGAACATACGCCAATTAGAATATTTATAAGGCATATGTGTTCCAACAGACACCCAATAAGTGTTGCAATTGTTGTGAGAAAGGAAGTCATTGACAATTTGTAGAAAGGATATAAATTGTTTAAATAGGTAAGTAGAGGTGAAGTTTAGGTAGAGTTTATAAAGAAATTCTGGTTTTGTTTTAGGAAAGTTTTAGGTGGAGAAATGAATTCTCACAGATAGTAAATATGACTAGCAGAAAAATGAATGGACAATTCAAACATTAAGCCAGGTAGTTTAGTCTCTTTTCCTGTCCATCAGCCTCCTCATCTATAACACAAAGATAAGTATGCATCCTCATTTGGAGTTGCTATAAATAAGTGAGATGTGTAGCAGAACACTGTTAAGACAGTGAATTATGGTTCTGGGCTCTTTCCCCCACCTTCCAAGTAATGAATCAAATCATGAAGTTCTTTGTTGTACGACTTTGGACATTTTCCCTACTGGCTTTTGGATGATGGTAATTGTGATTTATAGGTGGGCTTTGTATTCTATATTAAATGTTCATAAAATAGTTCTACCATTTTACAACTGGCAAGAAACCATACACAGTATTACATTTTACTCCAATTACTTGAAATTTATATGAATGCATGCAAAGCTGGCATTTCAAGAAGGAGTGTACTAGCAATTTTATATTGTTTAAAGTGAGGAGGTATCATCTTGGGTCTCAGGAAAAGGTTTCGCATTGTCTTGACAATGTCATCGTTATATACTATTGTACAGATAAAAAGTAACTTGTGGTTTAGGTTACACACCATTCCTGATCTTCACTAAAGGACACCTAGAGTGGGCTTCTATTTAGTCAGCCTTTCATAGTGAGGGTCCAAGTACTTTAGGCATAAGAAGCAGCAAAGTATATGGTAATGTAAGACATAGATCTGACTTGCAGACAGATGGTTTCTAACATGGCTACTTTCCTTCCTGGAAAAATCTCTTTTCCTTGCTATAGGTGCTATACTATAGCTCTCATGCAGAAGAGCCTTGCACCCCCATCATTTTGATAATTTTGACCCCAGTGTAGAAGATAGAAATAGGAAGCGGGGGCATGAAATTAAGTAGAACTTTGAAGAATAAAATGTGACTATATGTATTTACATTTCCCCACATAGTGTTAATAAATTTATCAACTATTCCTTACTTGAAATTTATTAATACATTTACTAATATGTTTTCCTAATTGGCTCTTTTTCCTACTCAAATAGCATTGAAAGAGCCTCCCTTCTTTCCCAGGAGTCCTGATTGAAAGACGCAGTGAGGTATGGTATCTCACAGGGACAGGAATAGCCCAGAGCTTCACATAAAATCTGAATCTCAAAGAAACGAAGGCCCAATTTTCTAGACATAATTTGGGTTCCTTGTCTCCCTTCTTATATGAAATTGTATTTTCTTTTGCCCTTGCTTTACCTGATATTAGTTGTATTGATTCTTTAGTTCTTAACATAATTTCTTTCAAGATTGCCAGATTTCTTTATTATAACTATTAATGCCTCCAAGACTCTCTTCATTTCTGAATTTGATTCCTTTTAGTAAAGTCCTAACTACTCACCCTCTCTCTTCCATAACCCTCAGATATCCATAAGATTTTTGAATTTAGAAAAGAGAATTCAACCTGGGAAAAAAATCAACTTACATAAACACCAAAGGCCACATGACACCAACCTCCAGGCCCATTGGTTTTCCTACCCTGGGGAGCCATGATTTGCCTCTTGTCACAAGATTTTCTTACTTTATGAAGGTTTCTAATAATTATTTTGAAAGAGCCTTCTGTTATGGCATTAGCAGGAAATCAGACTGTCAATTTATTTATATCAAGCCTCAGGGTAAAATCACTGTGTATGTTAAAAGCTACTGAAATGCAGAAAATATTCCCTCTCTCTTTCTCTCTCTCTCTCTCTCTCTCTCTCTCTCTCTCTCTCTCTCTCTTTCTCTCTCTCTCTCTCTCTCTCTCTCTCTCTCTCTCTCTCTCTCTCTCTCTCTCTTTTTCTCTCACTCATTTAATCACCATCTCACTTCCTCAAGTGATTCCTAAAAGGTCTAAAGATTTTTATATTCTTTTTTTCCCTTCAGACTTCACAGATTGACAACTCTCTCCTGTCTGCACATCCTAATAATAGCAGTGCATTATTGGCAATGACAATGTTAATGTTATTTTATGACCTTGCTCCAAGTCATGTATTAGTTACTTTTCTGATTCTGAGATAAAACATGAAGACCAAGACAACTCACAAGAGAAAGTACTGAACTGGACTTACACTTAACTTACATAAGTTACCATGATAGTGGAGCAATGGCTCAGCAGCAAGAAGAGCTGAGAACTTACAATGTGACTCACAAGTAGGGAGCCGAATACACATTGTGATTGGAATTAGTCTCAGAACCTCAAAGCCCAGTGACATGCCTTCTCTAACAATGTCATACCTCCAAATGTTTTTCTGAACACTCCTACCAACTGGGGACCAAATACTCAAATACATGAGTTTACAGTGGCTATCCTCATTCAAATATCCACAGGTTGTGATGCAAAGGTTCGGGTGATAAGGTCTAGCCTTGCAGGAGCTCCTGGTGTAGGTTCATCTCCTTGCCCCAGTGCAGGGCATTTCCTTCTTGAGTACAGTATCAATTGCCCTTTCCCCGGAAACCCTACAGCTATCTGCTACTGTGTGTTGAACTTTCAGAGCCTTTGATTGGCAGTGCATCCTGGTTTTTTGCCAACAACAGGACCTAACCTGAACAGTCTGCCTTATGTAAAACATGATATCTGAATGAGGCTAGAGGCAGGCGGGAAGAAGACAGGGCTCATTGGAAAGGGCTTCATTAAAAAAAATAAAACATTCCTCCCTGTTTGAAATGAACAAAGTCAGCTAACAAGGATTCTGCTTACTGGAGTTTCCAGCTGTTCCCTCCTGAGTGCTTGGGTATCAAAGCTGTGTAGGCCAACAGTAGGACTGTTTGCTTGGCTGCCAGAGCAATTACAGCCTGGAAGTGCTCAGGTCTGTTACTGCTTTCATTACTATTATTACTTGTCTGCTCATGGATTCTGAAGCCTGTCTACATAGACACAAACCCCAGGGAATCACCAAGCCACAGGCACAGTGTTTGCCATTGCTGGTCCGCGACTCTTGGATTGATATGAATTTAACGAGTTTCCTTTATCGGGTAAGCCAAATCAAAGAAATGTAGACTTACATTCACAGGAAAGAATGTTTCCTACAGAAAATGTCAGTTCTCCAGGCAGGCATAGGATAAAGGAAAAAACAGAATCTTCATTTTCATTTGAAAAGATCTACCACTGGTATTTTTGGACCAGGATTCCCTTCTTGCATCTGGTACCAGAGGCGTATTTGATGCAAAACTGTGCACAATATATATTCCATTAGTGCTTGGTTAGAGTGAAAAATGAATTAAATAAATAAACTACTTGAATAAATTTATGAAGACAAACACTCGTAAATTTCTCTTCAGATAAACAGAACGCTTTGCACTCTTAGAATGTGCCTTTTCCCCAGATTTTTGCAAATATTTATGTAAATGTGCTAGTCTCACCGTCTGAAGCAGCAATAACTTAGTAAGCTTAAAAAACAATCATCTTTAATGTTAACTGGATTAATATTCAAATGTGGTCAATAAATTTTTCTTATTGATATTTCAGCTCAAATACTTAAATTAATTGTTACTTCTTAATTTACTTATTGACTCAAATCTTTTAAAAACGATTACATAGTCATCTGATTGCTTTTAAGCTGTCAAGCCTTATTGACTGAACTGAATACAAAGTGGTCCTATTGCTTTTTTCTTTCTTTCTTTTTTTTTTTTTTTTTTTTTCCGAGACAGGGTTTCTCTGTCTAGCCCTGACTGTCCTGGAACTCACTCTGTAGACCAGGCTGGCCTCGAACTCAGAAATCTGCCTGCCTCTGCCTCCCGAGTGCTGGGATTAAAGGCGTGCGCCACCACGTCCCGGGTGGTCTATTGCTTTTGTTCAGATATCATTATTTGGGTCTTAACAGGGAATCCTGTCATACAACATTCTACAGATCTCGATGCTTGTGAGATCTTCTTCCCATTTGTATCCCATTTTTCCCATTCTGTCCCTCTTTATTCTATTTGCTCCAGCTAAAAGCCAGAAGGAAACAGTACACGCATTAATGAGGGAGGGAGTAGGTGACAAGTAACCTCACAACTTGAGCGCCTGCAGGCTCTGGGCAGGCAGCATAGCTACAAGGGACTGGGGAAGTGTAAGAAAGGACTGTCAAGCTGCTGGGCTCCTATGCAAGCTACTTTTAAAACTCTTTGAGAAGATAAGCATTGTGTCTAACCAGATGTTTGCAGGTACACACTGCTGTCCGTGACTTAAGGTATCAGCTTAGGCCACAGAGCTTTCCTGAAAAATGCAAGTGTTTCCCCATTTTAATGAAGCTCTGACTGTGTGATTCTTGGGCACTGACACATTCTTCTTTATCCTTTTCGGTGATCTTTTAACTGACCATCTAGGACTAAAGTCACACCACGAACCAAGTCCTACACACTGTATGAAGTGAAGGCAACCTTTGGGGGTGTGGCTGTTGAGCATATCATTCCTGCAAACTGGAAACTAGCTTCCTTCAGCTTAAGTCCTAGGACACAGTGAGTTACACTGATGTGCATTAGATGAGTGAGATAACCACACACATTCGTAACTGTCTGCCAATGATGATAATTTGGCCTAGATAAGCTGTCAATCATCACAAAACTGTCTAATTCTTCATGTAACCAGAGACATTGCATAAAAGAAGCCTACATGGACATTTATATGGTATTTGAGAATAATCAAGTGTTCATAGGATTATTATTATTATTATTATTATTATTATTATTATTATTACTGAAACCCAAATAAATCCTTTTGGGAGAGCAAACAAACAATACCCAAGTGCCCTGTGACCCATGCTTCTGGGAGAAGATGCTAAAGTTTTACCAGGATATAGAGTTTTACAAGAGCTCCTTCCTTCTTTGCTTACCATACCTGGCTTTTTCCAACCAACACTTCTGAGTAGTCAAATGGATTTTTGTTCTGGGATAATTTTTCTGGATTTCAAAATCTTCATTTTCTTATTCTAATAAGCTTATATTTTCTATACTGAGTATATACCTTAGGAATGTTATTCTATCATGCCCTACTCAATAATTTAATTAGGTATGGTGATAAAACATCTAATTTCATTTGACTATCAGGGATTCTTTATTGTTTTGTTTTATCTATACCATATTGACCAGAACATAATTGGAGGAAAGAAGTAATATGCTCAGAAGAAAACACCCAAACCAAGCAGAAGCCAGTAACATTCACTGATACACAGAAGTGCCTAGACACACATCTGGGAAAACCTGCTGGGACTCTCAGTTTGCTATTTCATGTACCAGAAATCCCAGGGACACTGAGCTCAGGAGATACTGCTGCAGGTGAAGTGCTTGAGTTGAAAGCATGAAGACCTGAACATGGGTCCCAGAATCCACATTAAAAATGAAACAAACAAGACAGCCTCATCACTAGGCAGCCAGGAAGGAGAAGGAATAAAGAGATCCCCAGAGCTTATTGGTTAGCTTGCCAGCCTGGCCTAATTGGTAAGATCTAGGATCAGTGAAAAGACCTTGTCTCAAAAAATCAAATGCGGAGTGGTAGAGAAAGGCATCTAACATTGACCTCTGATCTATGTGTATGCATGCACACACACACACACACATACATGCAGGCATATACATACAAAGAAAGCCCTTGAATTAGTTCATACCTAGACAGAGCATGTATTCTACACTTTAGGTCACGGCATATGTTCTTTATATCTCATTGACACAGAAACACTTTAGTAGTCAGAAATATTTCCCCATTTTAAAAATGAAGATACTGAATGTAAAGGCATCATGAATGTGAATGTAGTTGTTTAGATAGGGGAGTGTGGGAGTTGCGATTCTGATCACCTAAGAGCAGATTGCCGACAAACTCTACACTATTCAACGTGGGGGCCTTCCTGGGGACTACATACTCATGTACAATATTCCTCAACCTGTCTATTGACCCATTTCTTTTGAGGTGTTGACCCATGGAATGCCATGGTTCTATAAGAAGCCAGTGGACAATATAAATTAATGCAACCATGATGCTTCCTTAATTTTTAAAATAAGCTGAACCTAAACCATGTGCTTAGTTACCAGCTTGGCTTTCCATTTGGCTCAGGCTTCTTATTTCATCAAAGACACAAATTCACGAACATTTCATAGGCAAGCATTAATATGCAGATCACATTCTGAACATTATTGGGCTTGATTTTAATGGCGTTCTTACCCATAAAACCTGCCAGCCAGCCAACGTGACTGGCAATGATATCTATAGTGGATCCCTTTCCTAGTAGACAACATATACGTGGGCAAGTGGTAGCTGCAGCTTCATGTTCATGGTACTCTATGCATAGTGAAGAGTTAAACATTCAGGGGGAGAATCTGCTCCATTGCCATGGCCAGTAAGGCTCTAGTCGATCACTGTCCTTTTCAGACAAGTTTCTCTAAATGATGGCTGTAACATATGGGATGTACGGGAAATACAACATCTCTGCCTTCTCTGGAAAGACTCCGCTCAGGGAGAAAGAAAATGGCAAGTCCAACAGACTCCATACAGATCCAGAGCTAGAGATACAACTCTTTTGTCATCATGTAAAATAGAGCCAGCCAAGTTGTAGAAGATGAGTGCCTGGTTGTAAGCAGCAATAGTGAAGTCAGAAAGCTACCTGCCTCTATGCCCAACTGGGATATGCATGTGCTTGTGCCATACTGGGAAACGTGCTGGTGGAGGTATTCGGAAAGAACAAGAGCTTTGGGAATGTGTAGCCTGTAATAAAGGAAGACTTCTAGATCTTCAAAAGCTTTTTGATAAACAATTATATGAATCTTGACTTATTTATGTATTGTGCCGGCAAAGAACAAGGGTTTGTTTCATCCTTGTGTTGGTCCTTATCTATGTAACTTTGCATACAGAGCTGCCAGTTTATATCTGTGGATCAGAGAAATAAGCTTGCTTAAATGCTAAGCTATTTAAAGACACTATATCTGCTTCACAATTTACCATTGGCTTGTGGATCTTAAAAACATGAAAGGCACCCACAGACAGCTTTGCTGTCTGTTATGTGGTCATTCATGGTATAGGGACAAAATCACCAATAAAAGATTCAGTAAGTCCAACATAGAAATAAGGACACATTTGAAATCCAGCTCACACTTTGTGCCCTGCTGGTCCAGTGAATCTATGGTTGGTTTTATTTCCCCTTTAGTTACTAGGGAAACAGTTGTCAGTAATGGAAGAGGAAACTTGGGCTGAAAGGAAGGGCACTGGGCGGGGGGTACTTTGTATAGAAGAAACCATCAGATAGAGTCTGGCAGAGACACCAACACGTTTGCTGATTGATTTGGTCCCCAGCATGAAAGCATTAGAGTCCATTTGATGGAGTCGATACTCGAGGATGCCATGGATTCTGTCCTCCAGCCTCTCTCTTTCTTTCTGGCTACCTATTACAGATCTCAGCTCTGCATAGCTAGATTGGCTCAGTTGTAACTTCTCTGCTGGGTGCATGTCAAGGTGTGGTATGCACAAACTGAGTTCTGGTTCACAGCCTCCTCTGAAGTATTTAAAAACCGTTTTGGGTCTGGAGAGATGGCTCAGCAGTTAAGAGCACTACTACCCTTGCAGACAATCCAAATTAAGTGTCTGATATCCACACTGGGCAGTTCACAACCACATATAACTCCACCACTAGAAAGATCCTACATGTCTAGCCCCAGTGTGCTTCTGAGTTCACAGGTACATACACAGAAACATAGATTTACGTGATTAAAATAATAAAAATAAATCTAACAAAATTCTCAAAGGTCACCCTTCATTCTACACTTGCATTTCATAAAGGCTCTGAGAATGTTTCTAGGAAGAATTCCAAGGAAATAGATATTTCATAGCTATTATTAGATCTAAATTGCAAGATTCTTACATCATAAGGAAAATAGTAAAAGCCTAGAATGGGATTCTAAAGGTTACAGGGAAGTGCACACAAAGAAAATGGAGGCTTTTGACACTGGATATGTCAGACAAATACCCACTAAAGTGACCCAGAGATTCTATCTCACAGCAGTCAAAATGACATTCCTTCAGAAAATAACAGATGCCGGTGAGGATGCAGGCAAAAGGCAACTTCTATACACCACTGGTGAGAATGTAATTTGGTCAAGCTTCTCTTGAAGGAAGTATGGAAATTTTTTTTTTCAAAAAATAGAAATAGCCACATCACACGACCTAGGTGTGCATTCATAGGTATCCAGTGAAAAGAACCCAAGTCAACATGTCACAGATAAATCTGGCAAACTTTGTGGCATATGCGTGTGTGTGTGTGCGCGTGCATGTGTATGTGTTTGTAATTGGAACTTTATTTATGCATCAAAAGCATAATCGTATAGTTTTCAGGAAAAGGATGTACCAGAGGATTATCAGTATAGATAGTTTCATTTGTTCATCTTGGATTTTATATAAAGTCATGTATGTATAAATGACATAAAGACTTAGTGAAACTGTCTAGAAGCGTGAAGGACATTAATGAGCGGGATTAAGAGGAGTGGAAGGGATATATGGGGGGAAAATATGGCTAAAGCACTTTATACACTTCCTTTATAAAGCTCAGTGCTATGTAAAATATATATACTTCAGTAAAACCTTACACATTTCTTTGCACACTTGATCCCTCTGTTTTTAAAGCCATTAAATGTTTAAATGAAAACAGTTGAATCTCAAAATCTTCAAAATAATTTTCGATTTAATTTCGTCCATAAACTTGAAGTTTCCTGTTACATAAAATATCAGATATGCTACTGTTCTTTGAATTACCTGTATTGTTTGAAAAACTTTGAATGGCATTGAGTCTTGTTAATTATTATAAAACAATAAAGAAAATTCTCAAAGGAAAAATATTTGAGATAAGACAACTGCCTATGTGAGCTATCCAGTGCTGCACTGGATATCTCAGTACAGGGGTCACTTTAAGATTTTGTGAAATCCTGTCTTCTAGACATGACATACCTGCTGTACACATGATCTCATAACATCTGTGTATAAGTAATTCGTTTGTACAAGATATGATCAAAGTCAAGCTCACTAAAACTCCAACATGGCTGTGAGAGAAGCATCTGAGGCTCCATCCTAGCTAAGGAGCTGATGGCAGTGGGTGCTTACGGGGAGGGAAGTCACGGTTCTTTGGAGACACGGTCACTGGTAGGTTGCTCATGCTCCAGTGATTTATCCGTGGCCTTGTACATATAAACTGTATTAACTGAACTCAGTGGGTTATATGGGTTACATTAAAATAAAAGACAAGAAAGATGAGAAATGGGAGGAAAATATGTTGGGAATAGCTAGGGGGAAATGGATGGAAGAGTTAGTGGTTAGTGAAACTCATATACACAGGAAAATATATAAATATATATATAAATTTCATACATGTAATATATACAATATACATAGTATATATTATGAAAATTTAAACGAATGGTTTTTTAACTCTTAAAAATATTTTTATTGCCGGGCAGTGGTGTCGCATGCCTTTAATCCCAGCACTTGGGAGGCAGAGACAGGTGGATTTCTGAGTTCAAGGCCAGCCTGGTCTACAGAGTGAGTTCCAGGACAGCCAGGGCTACACAGAGAAACCATGTCTCAAAAAACCAAAAAAAAAAAATTTTTTTTATTTAAGAAGTTGAGATTGTAATATAATTGTATTATTTTCCTTCCTCCAAATTCTCCCATATACTCCTTGCTTTTTTTCAAATTTATGGCCTCTTTTTATTAATTGTTGTGGTATATATCGATATATTTATATAAAATCGATATATATCACATAAATGTATATGTGTGTGTGTGTATATATATATATATATATATATATGTTACACACGTATACATATGTACATATTCCTAAATACATAAGTATAACCTGCTCAGTCTGTATACTGCTGCTTGTGTGTATGTTTTCAGGGCTAAGCGTTAGATATTGGATACCATTTGGTGTGCTTTTCTGTGGGGGAGACTATTTTCCCACTGTCAGCATTCTTTAGTTGCCTGTAGTTCTCTGTGTAGGGTCAGGGCCCCTTGGAACTTCTATCCTCGTCTTTAGCATGTTTATTGTTATCCTTGTTAATTAAGCTCAGGTTCGAGTAGTCATGCTGGTGAGACTTCGTGGGTTTAACTTCTGATATCACAGCAAACTCCATGATCTATCTCTCTCAATCTTTCATTCCCCACTTCCACAGTGATCCCTGGGGTGTGGGAGTTGTAGTGTAGATGTGTATGTTGGGTGAAATAATGTTTGAATGAGATAAAGTCAAGAAGTAATCATAAGATCAACATTAGAGAAAAATCCTAAATGTACATTGGTATATTGTTACTGGCTATGTGACCATGAGTGTATTCATTTTATGGAATGTACTCTAAACAGGGTGATACCACAGACATAGCTATGGTGTAGTGTTTTAACAGAGGAAGCCAATTATTTTCTTCAAATTACTTTGTGGAGTTAGAATTCTGTAGACTTTGGAGGCTATATACCCAGATGGTCCTTTGTGGACACTGTAATGTAATGCGTATTTCCTTTGGTGATGGGGTCAAATGGTTCCTGGTTTTCAGCTCTTTACCAGCAATGTATTATGATAAAACATAAATCTTTAGTTTTTAAGGCCTTCAAATTTCAAACACTCAGCTTTATAATCAAAACAGGAGGATTTTCATACTAGGGCTAAGATTTTTCCTCCAATGTCATGACCAATGTCTTGCGCTTGTGCGTCAGCACACAACTTACCCAGACCATGAAGCTCTGCTGCACTGTACAAGCCATTTTTGCTGCGTGTGTTCATCCCTTGCTCTTCCAGCCATGTTTTGCATCAATCCTATCACATTTATTGACAATCGTACTTCCTGCATATTATATGTTTCACTCAAGACCATTGCAGTAAGGCCATTATGGCAATAACGAAGTCACAACAACTTTTCAGGTTCCAATGACCTTAATTAAAATGTTTTATTGCTAAAAGTTCTCATCATTATTTGACCTGCAGGTTAAATGATATCAGTAGTCTTGTTAATACACAGCTGTTGCCACCCTTTATTTTGTATGCAAACAAACAAGCATGTTGTTTGGAGAGCGAAATAGATAATAACATGACAAAGTGAAACATGTTTATTTTAAAGCATATAACAGGATTTTCCTATCTGTGAATGAAAACTCATTATTTTTTAGGCTGTTTGTCAAAGGAACTGTGGGAGGAGGATATTTGCTACGTGTTCTTTTGAAGTAGAATTATTATATCAACTCTGAAAACCATCTATTGGCATTTTGATTTCCTGTGCTTTTGTAGACCAAGATGAGGGGAATTGATGTCATGTGGTTCTGCCTTGCTTTCCCAGAGATCACTGGATTTGTTCATTTGTTTAAATATTCCTTGTTAGCTCTTGGTAAAGTGCAAGAATGTATCACATAACTCTTGGATGGTTATTACTAAGTCCATTTTCAGATATTTCTTAGCTAGATTGCTATTGTGACTAGACATTTTATTACACTTAATAATTTATTTTGCTGTTTTGGAAAGAAAATTGATTTTCATGTATTTAATTTGTAACCTTGTCTACTTACTCAGTTCTTTATGTGTGTCTAATGCATTCTGTGTTCTTGTTGATTCTTTTGGTTTATATTAGTATATGATCAGCCTTCCAACAATGATAATGGGATTCCTTCCTCTGTAATATATAAAGCTCATTTTTCTTATTGGATTTTCTGGAACTTTCCAAGTAATATTATTTAATAGTGATGAGAAAAGGCTATAAATTAGGCCATAGCTTTAATAAAGACAATGCCACAGTTGTCGGTTTTATATAGCACTTGCTATTATTGTTGATAAAGATGAAGACGTTTGTTCCTTCATAACAATGCATTGGCTAAGTTCCACACCCACACATGTATCCCCATACAATTCTTCCCCTCATCCAAGACAGAGAGACACAGAGAGAATATTGTCTCAGAAGCTCCATGAGCCATAAGTCACTTCAGTTCCATTGTACCTACAAGGACTCTGACTCACTAAAAGGTCAAATGGCTTCCCTCACATGACACAGATAGGCATGGTAGTCTTAAGTAAGCTCTCTGGGTCTGGGTCCTACTTCATGGTGTCATGCACAGTGCTCCCCTGAGGCCCACATACTGCAACTTCCATCAGGAATGCATGTACCTGTCCTGAGTTTCTTCTTTCTTCTCTGCCTTTAATCTCTTGTTGGATCAAAATGTCTTTTAGTGGCATTCCCAATGATACCACTATACTATTCTTAAAAACATACAAACTATTTTCTGGGTTACATTTCATAACTTTTGTATATTCTAGTTCTAAATATAGGATTTCATTAATTTCAGATATATATATATATATATATATATATATATATATATATATATATATATATATGACTGCCTCTATATTCTATCTATTATCTACTCACCTATCTATCTTATCTATCTATCTATCTATCTATCTATCTATCTATCTATCTATCTATCTATCTATTTATCTATCATCTGTCTGTCTGTCTAATCAACCTATCTATTATCTATGTACCCATCATCTATCTATTTTTATGTATCTTCTATCTATATCTGTCTGGCTTTCTGTCAATCATCTCTAACATCTATCAATCATCTATTATCTATCATCTATCCATCATATATATGAAATATACATATATTTACATATCTACATATCTGTCTGTATCTCTCTACCTATATATATCATCTATCTATATATCTATAATCTATTTATATATGTGTGTATTTATAAGTGTATGTATATGCATATATGTGTGTGTCTGTGTACATGCATGCACATGTATAGTGGATATCATTATGTACAATGATAAGAGGACACAGATTTGAGTAGGGAAAGAAGTATAGACATAGGCATTGTGACAGAGACAGAGGTAGATATGATTAAGAATGAAATTCGCAAGAAAAGGAAAAACAAAACAGAACAAAACCAAAAATAGAATAACATCATTATTACTTCATCTGTCATAAATACTTATCATTTTTATGCATTTTCCCTTGAAGTATTGCATAAAATCATGAAATTCTTTCCTCTGTGATGGATCTCATATCTGATAATTCTGTTAACCCTTTCCATATTTGCCTTTATCTTAGTAATTCCATTTTCCGTCTCTGTTCTGCACTCTTTCCTAATTTCTGGACACATCCTTCCATGCTTTTTATTTAGTCTACATGCCATATACTCTTGCTTCTTTCTAAAAATATAAACAAAACATTTTCCAGCTGCTTTTCGATCTCTTTTAATAGAAAACACTTGTTTTATGTCTTGAAAGTATTTTTTTAATTTAACTACATTATTTCTTGCTAAATACTATTTTACATATGTATATATTTATAGGGCTGTTCAACAGTCCCCATCCATTATAAAATGAGACTTTTCTAGAGCTCTTCAAAGGCGAACACAATTCCTGTTTTGGGATTTGTGGCAAAAGTTGAGGACCATTCAGAGTGGGAAAACTGACTGGAGAATGTATATCATCACATGAAGCCCGGATCACTACACTGATCACATTCATCAATGAAAAGTCAAACTTTAATTTGTGATGAATGGATGTTCAATGGGTTTGGTGTAGAGAACCCAAGCTTTCATTTGTACTCACTCTACAGAATCCTCTTTCAAGGTTTGAGTTCAAAATTCACAGCACAGCACATAAAGTACTTTACTTAAAAATGTGATCTATAGTAATGTCCTATTGAATGTGCTCCTAGGTGTGTATGGCAGAAACACACAATTTCTAACTGGAAAGGAAAGCAGATAGACATACCTACAAAGGGTCACTTCAAAGGTCGAAAGATACCAACTTAGAATTTCAAAAAATTGTAAAATAACTGAGCCAAAATCCTACTTTAGTATTATTTAAAAGCAAAATGGAACTAATAAATAAAACACAGGTTGATTGTGTATGACAAGATGAAGAAATATAAAGGAATGTGTAAGAAACAGTTTTTTAAAAATTACTCTTATTTTTTACAGTTCAGTCCAGACCCACAGTTTCTCATCTAGCTCCTCCTCCCTTATTAGAAACAGTTTTTGATATAGAAGCATTGACAAGAAGATTCAATACCCTCAGATTATTAGGAAGAAGATTCAATATGGTTGGAGAATCATTGAAATGGAACATTTTTATCAAAATGCACCCAAAATACATCATAATGAGAGGTAGAAATGGAAAATTTATTATTAAAGTTATGTCACTTGGAGAGCAGAGCAATGAAAATAATATAAACTTACTAGTCACTTAAGTGGAGAGATGGGGTTGCCATCCTGCAGTCAAACATTCTGACTCAAAAAAGTTCCTGTCTAAAAGAACTGCAGGGACAAAAACGGAGTAGAGCCTGAGGAAAAGGTGGTCCACTGACCGGCCCAAATTGGGATCCATCTCAAGGGGAGGCTCCAAGGCCTGACACTACTACTGATGCTATGGTGTCCTTACAGAGAGGAGCCTAGCATGGCTTCTCTCTGAGAGGCCCAACAAGCAGCTGACTGAGACAGAAGCAGATACATCCAACCATTGGACTGAAGTTGGGGATCCCTGTGGTTGAATTAGAGAAAGGCTGGAAGAAGCTGAAGAGGAGGATGCCCTTATAGGAAGACCAGCAGTCTCAACTGATCCGGACCCCTGAGATCTCTCAGACACTGAGTCACCAACTAGGCAGCATACATAAACTGGTTGGAGGGCCCCTGACACAGATAAAGCAGAGGACTGCCTGGTCTAGCCTCAGTGGGAGAAGATGTGCCTAACCCTCAAGAGACCTGAGGCCCCAGGGAGTGGGGAGGCCTGGTGGGGGACATCCTCTTGGAAACAGAGAAAAGGAAGAATGGGATGAAGACGGGGACTGGGAGGGGGTCAATGCCTGGACTGTTAAAAAATAAAAGTCATAAAAAATATCTCAGAGGATAGGGGAGAGACAAAGCTCAAAGGGATAATTGATGTTGTTTTTCTAGAATCATTGAAAGACCTTTTCATTAAATCAATGAATTCCTGAAGAAAGAAATGAATATGTAAATTTTCTTAAGAATGTCTAGGATTAACAGATTTTCCCCAAAGTCTGAAGAAAATTTACCTTCCATTTATTGACAGACTTTAGTATTTTTAATAATCTTTTTTTGAAGTAGAGTTCTCTTGGAATTTTAGGAGGCAAACATTTTTAAGATATCATTGTAAAACTCTCTTTCTTCTAAATATCTGCATTTTACTGAAAGATTATAGCAATAAAGCCTGACCATGTTTGTAGCCCAGGAAGCTGGGTAACCACCTCTCATCACTGTTAACTCTTCAGGATAAATTGTACCATTGCATAATTTGTCTCTGCCTTTATTTTATCATTAAATAATGAGCATTTTCCATATTGCTAAATGCTTGTTATAATTATCATATGAACGGCTCCATTACACCCTATCGGATTTCTTCCATTAAAGTTCCCCCAGTCATCCCTTCTTTATTAGACATTTAGGTTTTATTTCCCTCAAATTTTGATTATTATATATAACATTGGTGTAATTTACATTTTTATGCATATAGCTTCACTTTTATTTTCAATCAGTTCATTAGGAATAGTTCCCTGAAGTGACATTATCATCTCAAATGTTATTGAGTAATTTCCCTAAAGGTATGAATCAATTTACATTCCAACAGACATTTTGGTATCTAGGAGCTTTGGGTATAAAGGGAGGTCAGGAATATTACAAACTTAAATATATAGGCACTAATTTACTGGGTTTAAATGGTAGGTCTAGGTAAAGTAGTGAAATTGACATTTTCTCATATGTATTTATCTTAGTAGATATTTTATTGTTTTATTTTAGCCTTTATTCTACTTAAATTTATGTGGCTTTTTGAACTACTTGTTTGGACTTACTTATTGATAACATATATTGTTTGGGGCAGGAATGGTCAATAGAAGACATTTGATGGTTACTGCATGGAGGTGTACTTAGTGCTATCATGAACAGCTACTAATATATTTTAGCAATATTATACCAAAATATCAAAGTAGAAACATGGTTGTTTCACCCAACTTGCCACTCATTTCTCTTATTCTCCTCTTTAACAGAGGTTGAACAAAGTGAAAGACTTTAAAAGCATGGGGTGGCTCTAGGACACTGTTCTGGTGAGTGAAATGTAAGCAAATTCTTTTTGGTGATGTCTCCCCCTATATTTTTCTCATTTGGATGATATGCTGGTTGGAGCTACAGCAGCCATTTTCTAATGTATGAGAAGCAGAAGAACGGCATAGGATTGATTTCTTTTTAGATGTTGAAATAATACCAAAAATCTTTTCACACGCACTAGACTTATGAACTCTACAAAGCAAAACCGTATTTACTGAAGGCAACATAGCTGGACTTTGTCTATGGGGAAGCTAATCATCTCTTAGGGAGAAACGTTGTTTTCTATTTTATTGGCTCTCACTTTTAAACTATTCAACTATACCTTTATTTGTATAGTCATTACTGTGAGACCACTCTCAGTTAGCTGATGTTTTACTCATCGTACCTGTGAACATGACAACAGAGAACCGAATTTGAAAGGATTCATGAATTCTCCACCCAGAGAAGTCAAAGTCCGTGTGATGTTGCAGTATGTGCCTAAGAAACAGTCTGAAAAGACCTCTTCGTGTTGACTCAGGGAGAGGCTGTGTTTGTTCAATTACTAGGCAGGGACGGTGCGTCGTGGATGGATGTGTGTTCTGTGCCTGAGAACTAAGGTTAAGTAAGAAAGAGATATTGCTCCATCCTTCCCCTTGAAGGTTTATTTCCACACCAGGACGTCAATGCGAGAAAGAGATCATTCATATAAACAAATATTGTTAATACTGTGTGAGGGTGAAAGTCAAAATAAAATAGGAAAGAAAAAAATCAATAGGAGAGAATAAAATGAAGCTGCAGACTCACCCAAGTCTCCCACTCAATAAAATGATCTGAGTTCTTTGAGGAGTTTTCTGAGCTAGTGTTTTTATGACAACAAGTGCTGCCGGGAATAAGTGGGCCTACACCTGAAATAGAAGCTATTTTCATGTTATAAATTCTATCACTTCAGCTACAACCATATAGAAGCAGACCAGTGTGAAAGAGTAGACCCCAGCCCATCAATGTTGTGCATGCTAGTAGATGTGTTTCCCACAGTTCGTGGTCAGTTACATGCCTAGCTAGAGGCTGGGAGTTCCATGTGTAAGGTGTGCGCCCAGGACCAGAAGGCTGGAGTTTCGCTTTTTCCTTCTAAGAGAACTTCCTAAGTCACAGATATAAGGAAGGTCACTGGTTGGATGTGACCTTTACTTCCTTTCCTTTGGACCAGAGAAGTTATTCTCCAAGGAAGAAGAATCTACATAAGGTCAGGCAAAGAGTGAGATATTAGAACCTCTGTGCATGAAAAGGGGCTTTGGGTTTTCTTCTCTCTTTAGAAAGTAGTCTTTTTTCCCCCCTGTGGACTTGAGGAGGAAATAAAAGCAATTTGTTCACCATGTGTCTTCTCCTTGTATTGCGGCTGTTTACAGAGGAACTTGCTTCCTTCAGCTCTGATGTAACGTCTCCTTTCCTTAGGAAACAGGTGTCAAAACAAGCAGAAAATCCAATTTTCAAGCAGCTCAAATCAACTTGAGACTTTCTACACACTGCGGTGCTTTTACCTTGGAAGTCTCCCACGAGGCTTGGTGCTTCCCAGTATCGAGTTTTGGTTTTGTTTTCCCCTCTTGGCGTGTGTAAAAACAGTTCTTAAGAATCAGTTTTGCCCTATTTTGGTCCTCTAGAATATAACAGCACCGTTATTTGAATGGAAAATTGTACATTTTCATTTTAATTGACATAATAATTGCACCTATTTTGGGGAACTGTGCTGAATGCATATAATGTTTAATGATTAAGCAGTGTATACATGGGTATAATGTCTAATGATTAAGCAGGGTAATTACCATATCCATTACATCAAACACGTATCATTTTTCTTGAGCTGGTGAGATTCAAAATTTTTCATTTAGTTGTGTTGAAATATATAATAAACTGTTTATTATTTTATAATTATTTGTTCTAATTGTAATGTATTATGTTATAATATATTGAATGAAACCAGTTATTTTGTATAATTATTATATACTAGTAAAATATGATATGATCAAAATATAATTTTATTTAAAAACTCAATTATTGATTATTTTTGTTTAGGTTTTATATGTAGGTCCCACGGCTGTTCTGAACTCCATCTCATTAAACCTTACTTTTAGCAAAAAAGGAAGAGAATCTGGGCTAACATATATTTATACTGCAGGGACTCTGGAATATTTCATCATCCTGTGTAAAAGTGATGGAATTTATAATGTTTTAGGTGTCTAGAGGAGAAATAATCCCATTTTACAGATGAGAAAATCGAGAATAGTTAAAGTTTCAGCACCCCACATGACACTATAAGAAAATAGCAAAGCTGTGATTTAAGTCCAATCCTGAAAAGCACATGCTCTACCTTGCTGTGTAACTCTCTGTATTTGCATATCGGATGTCCTGGGCAGTAGTGGAGGCAAAAGTTCATTGCTGGTCTCTGACACTTACTAGCGGTAAAACCTTGAATAAGTTCCTTGGTTTTATATGTCTGAATCTTCTCTGTAGGTTAGAGAAAATAATGATCTCAAAGGACTTTGGTAGGGTAATAGCTTACCATAGTGTCTGTCCTCTGAGATGCTCTGGACACTTACTGGCATTAAGTAGGTGCCCAAAAAGGTCTCATTAATTGCTATAAACTGCTTCTCTCTCTACCTTCCTCTTTTACTCCATCTCAGAGATGGAGGGTTTCACTATGTAGTCCAGTCTAGTCTGCAACTTATAATCTTCCTGCCTCATCTTCCCAAGTGATATATAACAAGCATATTCTACTACACCTGGTCTGTGTGCTCATCTCTACTTCATGAACTATAACATAGAATACTAGGCTTAGCTTTGTTTTGTGCATTACCTTAGGACAGAGATAGCTTGGGGGACGTGTGCAGTTTCTTTTGCAGTTTCAGTATTTATATGAGGAGGACCCCCTTTTCTTTTCCAGTGTTTAAATTAATGGCAAATTGTATATCTCCTAGCAAGATGATGATGATGATGATGATGATGATGATGGTGATAAAATTTTGTTTCCACAATAAACTCCTTTTCAGAATAGAGGTGGAAGCTTGGTGGATTTCATTGCAAAGGGGCAAGGTAGTGTGACTGTGCCACCCATTACCTTTATCTTCCCCTTGAGCTTGCTGTCCTGTCAGGAAATGCAGACATGCAGAATGATGACGCAGCACACATTGAGAGAAGCCATCTTTGGAAAGTGACTGACAAGCACTATAAATCCTCAACACTTGTGATAAATATACATTTAGAGTCTCTCCTCCTAATCTGAAAATGTCACTATTCAATTCTCAAAGTAGTCACTGTTGATTGCTTTGTTTAACTGGCAGGGTCTACAGTTTGGTACTGGAGAACTGGAAGAAATGGGAGCCATGTACTGCTTGGGTCTGCTCATCTTGGAACTCAAATCTGCAAGCTGTCACCATAAGCTCTTGGCTCGAGCTTCAGCTCTGCTAAATGCGGATGTTCTGGAACACCACCTCCAGAGGTAAGATGCTTACAGAGAATCAAGGATGGCTCAGGTATATTTGTACAAGTGTCCTGGTGAAGTGGATCAATGGGCCCTTGATAGACAGCAAAGAAGAAATGAGCTACCAAATGAAGGTAGGTGCAACTGTCTTGTGAGGAAAGCCAGATTTTTCACTTCACAGATACAGAAAATGTGGGGAGGTTGTCCCTTGTACACACATGTAAATAGAAAACATTACATGTTTATAAATATATAATTAATACTTATTGCTTATGATAACGAAGCCGATGCTTGGTGCCACAGTCTTACACAAGAACAGACTCCTTTCCTTGTGCTGTATTATTAGACATGTAATATTTTTGAGCTATGGCTCACTATAAAAATAGAGAAGTGTGTCACCATTGATATCTAGATGCTTGGTACAAGTGTCCCTTGCTCAAACAGTGTCATTCTGAGCTAGAAGATGATTTATTATTGGTCAAGAGAAATTAGTTCACATAGCAGAGAAATGCTGGATATCTGAGACCTGAGCATCTGCAATGAGTCAAGGCTTAGATAAGCATTATACAAATGAGTTTTTTGATGCACTTTCCTGTAGACAAATACTTTATTTCTTGAGCAGAATAAATTTGAGGACAAGAAGGGGAAAAATGATGCCATGTAAGAGGTGAGAGGACCAGGAGTCATCACAAGTACCAAAGAAGCTAAATCATAGCCTGCACTTTGAGCAATGAGATCTGTGTGGGATTCCTTGTCTACTGGTAAACAGCAAAGGCAAACTTATTAATATTATTAATAATAATTATTAATATGGAGAAGACTTTTATTTCCAGCTAATTTTCATTAGTTTTTGGCATGTCACAGTTAAAATGCTGCTTCATGGTGGCAGCTCACCAAATGGACAGTCAAGTCTAAAACGATCTAATAGTATACATGAACACAACTTTGGAAAGCCTCCATTTCCCTGGGACTTAATTACCTAAATACAGTAATTAACTTGCTCATCACAGAGTAATTTAGAACTCAGACAACAGAGACTTAAGTTAATCCAGGACCTGCCCGGGGGACATTGAGACCCTCTACCTTTGTTTGACCTTCACTACTTCCGTCTGAAGCTTCTTCCTTCCCTACCTTTCAGCAACCAAACGCTTTGCACATTTGACTTTATCTCAGTTTTCAGACTCCCCCTCTGACAACAAGTGTCTCAACTTATATTTCCAATTGTCTTCTCTTCTTTTCCTTTGCTGAGCAATCTTCGGTGGGGACACAGGTGAATCTTCTTCCTTCCTTGTCTCTTCCTTCCATCCTCAGCTGCTCATTGAGGGAAGATTGAGCAGAGCTGGCATTGCTTGCTTTCCCTGAATTGATTGTGCCCGTCTGTTTGATCCAATGCAGTAAGGATTAGTTGCCTGTAAACGAGAACAAGAAGAAATCTATCAAAGAAATGCCTTTTCTAATTCAAGTCTAAAGAATTCAGTGTCAGGCTTCAAATACAACGGCTGCTGTGTGGGATCTCATAAGAAGATAGCTGGAAAACTCTCTCTCTCTCTCTCTCTCTCTCTCTCTCTCTCTCTCTCTCTATCTGTCTCTCTCTCTCTCTGTCTCTCTGTCTCTCTCTCTGTCTCTGTCTCTCTCTCTCTCTCTCTCTCTCTCTCTCTCTCTCTCTCTCTCACACACACACACACACACACACACATTGTACCACTGACTATCAATTTTCAGTTGCCATCAGTCGGAGGATACTGAGGCTAGACATTGTCTACTGACCTCTGACCTCTTCCTCTGTTTAGACTGACTCAAGAACCTAAGGACAGGTTACCTGAACACAGGGTGTGATTAACATGCTTGTTTGGAGTATATTTGAATTAAATTGGATATGTATGTTTGATAGGGATTAATAATAAAGAAATTATCTCTTCCAGATTTATTTTTAACCATAATATCCATTCTATGAAGGCATTGGTCAAAACAGACTTTGGTTCCTGCTCAAAGGGCCTGGTGACTATGTGACATGGGAAAAATCAGCCTGAAAGTTTTTTGACACCCATATATCCCAGCTAACAAATCCATACTCACTGACGAAAGGGAAACTAATAAAATAAAATCTTGTTTGAAACCAGAGATAGGTGTATGAGTGAACTTGATAAGTTTCTATCTGCTGAATAGAGTTAAATCAAGAAATACAATACTAATCAGTTATATTTGATACAAACTACTAAAAACAAAAAGCACACACACACACATAAAAACAAACAAACAAACAAGCATGGAGTTCTTTTGATGTTGGCCACCTACTACTAAGCATGAGGCACACCCTGGATTGTAGTGGATATATGCTGTGACTCTTCATTGAAGCAGCATATTGTCCTCTCCCAGTGAGTATCAACTGCAAATGCCTTCTTATTTACGGGTGGAACTTTGTGTCTACTTCAGTTTTTCAGTGTTGGGATTCTGTCTTTTTTTTTTATTTTCAATAAAACAAAGCAAAAAAAGAAATACACTAATCAACAAGAAATTCTAGGAATTTACCCAGTACATGGACTTTATACAAATACCAAGCATGCAATTAATGCTTGTCAACAGCTCTCCATATATTTTCTTTTTATTAATATCTTATTTAAAATAATTGTATATGTGTATGTATATGGTGTATGTGCACTTGCATGTAAGCATGTATACCCCTGTACATCTGTGCAGAGGCCAAGGATTACATTTGATGCCCAGTACTCACTTGACTCAGGGTCTCTGTATTCATTTGTCTGGGAGCCAGAATGCTTCAGGGATCCTCCCAGCTCTGTCTCCCAGCTGGAACTTTAGGTCACATCTGTCTTTTTACACGGGCACTGGGGATTTGAACTCAAGTACAAGTGTTGGCACTGCAAACGCTCTTAGGCACTAAGCCACACCCCTAGCGTCTCTCAGTTTGTAGGAAAGATTTAAAGCATGTTTTAAATCTGTGGCAAACTTCTCGCCCTCTGCCTCTTCTTTGGGTATAATAGTGTTTCTACTGCCTTTTACAAAGACTCTGTTGTCTTATTCCAAAAATGAAAAGGAGAAAGGCTGCTCTTTTCCAAATGTCTGCCTTAAAGAAAGGCAAGCGAACCGCACTTGAGCCTTCAGCTTCCTCAAAGGCATTAACCCCGGGGACGACCTGCGGGGAAGACAGTGTGTGGCTGTACACACGGACACCATGTTTTCTGACAATAGGTTTCATGCCTCATTTACCATAAAAACAATTAGAGTGCGGACTGATCCACCGAGCGACTTGCTGTCTTTCAGGAGTGGAGGCAAGGTGAAAACAGTGAAATAAAGTGCGGATGCTCGTTGCTTCCTGTTTTCTTTTATGTCCTCTTCCTCCCTGGTGCTCATTTTTTTTTTAAAAAGAATGTCGGCAACTCCTTAACGGGTCTTTTGATCTTCTTACTGTCTCTCTTCCTATCTCCTCCCTCTCAATCTTCTCCCTGGAAATAACCGTGTGCAGGGGAGGGGTGGATGCTGAGTGGCTTCCTCTGGAGGTGCTGTTCATCCGCTGTGACAGGTCTTTTGCAAAGTCATTTAACAGTTGTGCTGAGTCAGCTGCTGTTCATCTCGATTTGTGTCCCTCTGCTGCCTCTTGATCTTCTCAGCTGAGCGACCCTATCTCCATGTGTCCCTCCATTAATAACAGAGGAGTGTTCTGTGCCTCGGCAGCCCCTAGGTAACGTAGATTCTCCAAATCACAGATGGCCTCTTTAGTCTGACTCTCCTCAGTGCTTACACAGAGAAAATTGGCTTAGTTGTTTCTTTAGTTTGCTGGGACAACACTAAAAGCCAAAACTCTTACCCAGATTATAGAAAAGATGCCATTGTTTTTGTGCTTGTGTCTTTGTGGAGTGGGATGGAAATACTTCTGTGTTGGCAAGTAGAGAACGCATGACAATCCTAGATATCTTTTGTCTGAAATGACATCATATTATTTTGAAATAGCATCATCTCTCCTTGGCCTGGAACTTATCACATAGGCTAGGCTGGCCAGCTAGCAGGCCCCAAGATTCCTGTTCCCAAACTACTCCCACCCCCACCTCCACACCATGTGAGTATTATAAACATTACTATCATGCTTGACTTTTTTATGTGGAATCTGCAGATTGAACTCAGATTCTCTCGCTTTCAAGGCAAGCATTTTTCAACTGAGCCATCATCTCCTTAGGTCTGGGAAAAGATTAATAATTTAAAAAGCAATTGATTTTTATTGTAAAACTATAGTTTTATTGGATAGAGAGGTGTCTCAGCACTTAAAAGCCCTTCTTTTGCAGAGCACCCAGGATCATTTCTCAGAACCCACACGGTGGCTTACAACTGCCTGTAATCCACTTCCAAGGGAAGTGAAGCCTCTTCTGGTCTTTGTGGGCTCCTGAATGCATATGGCGCGCGCACACACACACACACACACACACAGAGAGAGAGAGAGAGAGAGAGAGAGAGAGAGAGAGAGAGAGAGAATCCTCTTATTTTTTAACTTTTTACTGATTCTTTGTGAATTTCACATCATGCCCTTAAGCCCACTCATCTCCCCATTACTTCATATCTATCCTCTCTCTGTCTTTAAAATAAAAACAAACAAACAAAACCCCAACTTGCCACGGAAGCTGCAGGGTGTCAACGAATGTCACACAGCATACCCGTTTGGTCCACACAGCTTTACTTGCAAATGTTGATTGCAATGAGTCGTTGGTCTGCTTCGATGCCTCTGGCTCTCCTCCACTATCAATACTAGATTCTTACCAGGACTCCTCTTAGACAACCTGTGTCTGGAGATCCTGTGCCCTCGGATCTGCAGGACCTGCTCCTTCACAGTCTCCACAAGTTCATAGATAGGCTAGATGTCCTTTTTTTTTTTTTCTTAAAGAAAAGAGAGTTTGTATTCTATGAATCAGAATATATAATTCAGAAGTCACACACGCACACACAAAACCCCACCCCATCCTTTAGTCATCAGATAACCCCTGCCAACATCCACAATGAATATATTAAAAGACCATATCACTTCTTTCACATTTTCTGCCATGATATACCTTCATCTTTCAGGCTTGGTGGTGCTGTCATGTAATCTCATCTACTTGGGAGGTTGAGACAGGATAATTGAAAGTTCAAATCTACCTGGACTACAGAGAAAGTTAAAGGTCAGCCTGAGCAACTTCCTTAGGCCCTGTCTCAAGCTAATATGTGAAAAGGGGGACTATGGATGTAGCTAAGCAGTCAAGTGTTGGACTAGAATGTACAAGACCATCTACGTTCGAAGCCCTATAAATAAGTATATACATAGTCTACCTTCCTATCCCTCATTAGTAATGCCACTATGGTATATATTGTATTTACATTTGTGGACCTGTATACTTTTGGTTGTATAGTCTGTCCCA
Organism: Uromys caudimaculatus; assembly: GCA_028551405.1. Taxonomy (NCBI): domain Eukaryota; kingdom Metazoa; phylum Chordata; class Mammalia; order Rodentia; family Muridae; genus Uromys; species Uromys caudimaculatus. The sequence goes on along the minus strand of CM052703.1, from coordinate 113,631,930 downwards.
TCAGACTTCAAGGGACACATAGCTTTCAGTCTTGTAGCATTTCAATGTGCACATCTGATGTTGAAAGTACAGCTCATTGGTATTTGCTTAAGAAAGTGATCTGAATTTTAACTGTAAAACTTGACTTCCTGGGGGTTTACCTTGAATTATATTAAGATAGTAGATGTGCTCAGTTTATTGACTACTGAACCCATCATCAGATCTGACACTTGTGTCTACTCATCAGAGTCTTTCACTGTTTCTACCAAATATATGGTGGCCTTCCTCATCACTCTTCATGTGATTGTTTAATAATGTACTAAAAGCTTTTAACTTTCATATTTAAGAACATTATTATCACTCAAAGAGCTGTCATTTTATATTATCATTTTAGTTATATAGGAAAAGTCTGCATTATTTTATATTTATTTGCAAATTCACTGAAGTCAATAATCATACTTAACATTGTTTATGAATTTTTAAGATAGACAATACTATCATTTATAGACTTTTGACAGTTTTCCTTACTTCTTTTTCATTGTTCTTTATTTCTTAGCCTTTTTTAAAAAAATAAGAGGTTTTTTATTTACAAAATCTTATTTACAAAAATTATTAGTGTATGTGTGATGTGTGTGTCTGTTGTGAGTATGGGTGTCTGTATGTGGAGGTCATAGAACAGCCAACTGTTGAGGCAAGCTCGCTCTGGATTTGTGACCTCTCTGTACTGCAGGCTGGCGCTGCCATGAGAACACAGGCGTTTTCCTTGTCTCCAGCTCTCGTCTCCTATCTTGCTATAGTACCTTGGCGATTACAGATCTAAACTACCATAGCTGGCATTTGCGGATTCCAAAGACCAAACTGAGGGCATCAAGCTTACATGGCCAGTACTTTCATCTACCCTGAGTCATCATGTGGGTACTTTTTTTTATTGTCTCTCAATTTTGACATAGAGCCTGTGTATTCCAGGCTCCCTTTGAATGCACTGTGTAGCTGAGATTGGCATAGAATGCCTTATCTTTCTCAAATATGGGAATTATACATGCCAGTCACCATACCTAGTCTTTCCTTTTCTTATTGTATGATATGTATATCTTTTTATAGACTTTTCTAAGATCCAGAAGAATTTTATTAGGGTTTCAAAGGAAAAACACAAAGTGGTCCTTGAGGTAGGTTAACATGGGGGTCAGTCACATGTCAGAAAAGCTGCTACAACATAAAGGAGGAGAGTTTTGAGGAAGAGTAAAGCCCAGCATGCTTGTGAAAGCATGTCTAGGACAGAGCTAGGAAGGCGGAAACATTTAGGCTTTTGTGAATCAGGACTTAGATAAGCTAGTGGACCCAAGAAAGCCTCAGGGTGGTCTTTAGTGATTATTCTTGCCTACATGTTTTAGAACAGTGTTTAAGTTTGAGGATTTTGTAACTTCTCATCCACACAATGGCATAGAGATGAAGATGATGCTAGGCACTGAAGAATTATCTAAGAGAGAATGTGGAGCTGTAAGTACTTATAGAGAAGTTGTCTAGCTTACTTAACGCCCTGGTAAATGGCTGCTGTTTTGATACTCATGTTCAGTGGCTTCTTTATTCATTTTGCTCATTCATAGCTTATCTCCTTAACAAAACCTCGTATGGTTACTCAAAAAATTATATACAGGGAAGGGATTGTTTCTTCTAATTAAGAGAGCAATTATGTTAATAGATTTTCTGACTTTTAAAAAAACCATTCTTAAATTTCCAAGGAAAAGATACTTGGTTATGATTTAAAATATTATTTTTAAAGAGAAGTGGAAGCTATTTGCTCTTAATTTGGGAAGTTTGTGCCTCTGTTTGTAAGGATGTTAAGTCTGTGTTTAGTTTTCTTCTATTTTTTTATCCTATATACATAGGATTTTACATTTCCCCAGTTTTATCTGTTCTTTGAACATGCATTCATTGTTTGTAAAAAAAAATGTCCTGCTTATTTGAAACAAAAATTTATTTCTCACCTTGTTCTCCTTTCTTCCCTCCCTCCTTCCCTTTTTTCTTTCCTTTTACTCTTGTTTTATAATTTAAGTTCTTTTAATTGATTTTGGTTTTGAAAGATCAATCTTTGGGACATATATCAATTCTATGACAGCAGTGCTTCCTTTGCTGTCCTTTGATTGTATTCCCCTGAAGCATTTGATATCTGTTTTCTAACTTCTATATCGTCTTGCTCTTTTTCATTATTTTTCTACTTTTTCTTAAATCCATCAAATTCCAGCAATCTAAAACCTATCATCCCATATTCAGTGACTGCCTCTTGGGCTGTGCTTTTCGTTCACAGTGTGTTTAATGTCAGTGACCTCACATGTCTGTTATATTACAGCTATTTCCTCATCTCTCAACAATTTTCTTCCATTTTATTCAAATTTACAATATACACAGCTCTCTTTCCATTTCGACCTGTTTATCTTTTCATTTACTAGTCCATGGATTCTAATTTTCTTGAATGTCCTTGATCCTTAACATTAGACTCCAAAGGTTTGCTGTTTGTCTATGTTTAGCCAATTCACAAATGCCCTGTCATTCCTCTACTGAAGAACGCCTCTGTCTCCTACCATACAGAACATTTCACTAGCGCTGGAAGGCTACTTTTCTTTCCTCACTCTCTCCCCATTTTGTTTTGAACAGTTTTTATTTGTTGTCCAATCACGAGAGCTCTAGCAAGCCTTAGAAGTGCTCAGTTGTCAAGAGCTTAGAATTCCACCATACTCCTTTTATAATGTAGTAAACACAGTATGGCTAATTTTAGATTCATTTGTTTTACTTTGATTGTGTCATGAGAACATAAAGTTGGAGTGGTTACACTGGAGAGGTAAGAGGAGAGAGGAAAGGGAGGTACCACTGAGGACTCATGGGTACAAAGATATCATATGTGGACCAGAAAGAAAAAAAATGAATCAGGAATGTGGGAAAATGGTTCCCTGTAAATTAGCATTAAATCATTCAGAGAATGAAGGCTCTGGTGTGAAATCTGTAAGTTTCAAATTAGCACTGTGTCCATCAAATCCAAATCATCTGAATTGTGTGGCGATTCTGTTGATACCTCTCTTTGACTTCTCTTACACCAATGCCTATGGTGTGTGATGTCTTGGAATAGTCCTAGCTTCGTTCTGTAGCTGCGGGCCAAGAATTGCTACGTGGAAGGAAGAATCTGAGTGGAACTTGGCCTTGGAATCATTGCCAACTGTGAGTATGACAAGATGCCCTGAAACATTGAATGGCTCCTTAATTTGTCAGGGAAATGAACTGATTAGTCAAGAAGAAGTGCCTGTCTTAGACTGGAAGAACTAGGACTCCAACAAACGTCCCTGTTACATCTGAAGCTAAAAAACAGGAAGATAAGCTTTTGTAAGATTTTATGCTGATTCTTCTATAATAAATAAATTAAAATAATGAAAGCTGAATGTTAGTGTGTCTCTGAGAAAAGAGGTTTAATATCACACAGCTATCTGCAAATTGGTTTACTTTCCTCTGGAGAGTAATTTAGCAATTTGCAAGAAGGTCTATAAAAACCTCTCACTTGATACGACATTTCTAGCTTGCAGAATATCTCCCCCAAGAAAATAAACAAAACTGGAAACAATTTTTTAGTATGTAGCTATTTATAGAAAGGATGGTGCATGGCCACGTAATTTTATATACCCCAAAAACCTTCAAGTAGAAAAAAGAGGAAAGGAACATTATTGATAATCTTTCTAGGATACTATAAAACCACAAAATAATAAACATTTCAATGTATAGACCGAGCATTACTATGTCCTAGATTCTTAAGTATTTTGTAAGGATCAGTGTCATTTCTAGAAATGATCCTTTATGGCAGATATTATTAATCGTGTTTGTACATTTTGTTTATTTACATGTTTATTGTACATGTGTATATGTGTGTGGTTTGTTTATATGTAAATACATGATTCATATGTGGGTTGCATCATCTGCATATGTGTAGTAGGGAGTAAGTGGGTAGCAAAGGATGTGTGTGCATGGAGTCCTAGGTTGATATGGGAAGTCTTCCTCTTCCCTATTTACTGAAGCAAAGTTTCTCAGTCAAGCCCAGAGCACGTACATAAAGCTATTCTGGTTAGCTAAGTTGCTCCAGCACAGGTCTGTCTAGCCCTCTGACTACTGGAACTGTGCATGCATGTAGCCTTTAACCAGTGATTCAAACTCCAGTCTTCATGTCTATAGTATTGTCTTAATTTTTTTTCAAACCCTAGTTTTAAAATGGGTTCTTAAAACACTTTAACCCCCTTCTAGCCCTTTAGCAAAACACCACTTTAGCAAAACATCTTTTCATCTGTGTCTGCTTCAGCCAAACATTGCTCCAGGTGTCTGCTTTAGCAAAATATCCTTTCACCTGTGTCCACTTGAGTAAAACATTCCTTCATTTGTCTACCCCAGCAAAACCTTGTCCGACACAACTGACTTCCCAAAGAAACCAGAAGTTTCCACTTCACTGTAGCTTGGTATTTAACTGTTGAGCCATCTCCTAGGCTACTACCATTTATTTTTATAAATAAAAAAATTAAGTTTTAGGGGAGTTTAGAAATACATTTCATGTGAGAATCTTTGGGAGATTATGCCAGATTTTCAATCTATTTTCAACTCCCACATTCAGGTTCTTATTCTGTTATATTCAGTCATTCAAAGAGTAAGTGAAAAAAATTAAAAAGCATGGTAATTAATGTTGCACACACGATTGTCACTTTAGCACCCTGCAGAAGCACTAACAGAGGTGAGGGAGATGTAAAATTTATAAATAGACTAATTTAGTCTTATTAATTTTTCTTTTTGTGGTACAATTCCTGAAAATGTATGAGAGATATGAATCTATTAGCCTATGCTTGTAAGTTTGAAAACTGAATGACTGTACTTTGGATCAGAAATACATCTTAATCATTTTATTATCATGTGAGAAATGGTGAGTGCATGTTGCCTTGGGCTAAAGATTTCACTACCTATGGAGTTAACATTTTTCATATTGAATTTGTGAAATGTTTCTTCCTAATTTGAATCATTAAAGCAAACCTAAAGGAATTCCTTTTAAAGGTGACTTACAGAACCCAGGGAATCTCTTTGAACCTCTAGATCTCTGGTATAACTAAGCGACTTTCTCATGGCCAATCACACTGGCATCTCATTCTCTTGAGCCTCAGGCACAGTCAAATGAATGGCTCACCTTTTGCCTATGAAATGATAAACACTTGAAAATAGAATAGGCTCCCGGATCCTGGAGGAAAATTTCCATCAAGAAACCCACATTTCCTGCTCCACATCAGTGCCTTCCTTTGCATTTTGTTGTTAATTCTTAAAAATGGAAGGACTAATCAAATTCTTGAAGTTGTTTTCCCAAACAATAAAACAATTTGTTTTCATTTAAGGAAGCTCCAAATAACCTAGGGTGTATGATCTAACTTCAGAGGCTCTGCATATGAGCTAAAGACTAGCACTTTAGTATTAAGATTCAAATGTTCATGGCCATTTCACCCATACAAGTTAATTTACTAGATTTGGTAAAGGAATACAAACACATGAATGTAACAACAAAGGGTGGAGAGACAGAGGAGAAGAGGAGGAAGGGAAGGAGGAGGGGGAAGGAGGAAGAGAGGGAGAAAACGGAGGAAGAGAAAAGTTATGATATAGAACACAGTCAAGATGTAGAATCTAAGGATGGGAATAAAAGTAACCATAGACAGTTGAAAGTTTTTATTGAGAAGATCTTACATTGGATAAGAGTAGTATGGGGAGAACAGGATTTTTTTTTTTAAGTTCCTGTGTAGATGTGTATCTTTTTAGCTCATATCTTTTTTCATTAATTTTATTTATTTATTATTTATTAATTAATTTGTTTAAGCCTTTTGGAGCTTCCCCTCCTTTTTCTTCTCTCTGTCCCTCATTCTAGCCCCCCTTTCCCCTAAACTCCTTCCATTGCTTCTCTGAGAAAGGGGACCTTCAATGGATATCAACCAACATTGGCCTATCAATTTGTAATAGGACTGGGCCAACCTTCTATTGAAACAAGGCAGGCCAGCTTGGGAAAAGGGATCCAAAGTCAGGCAACAAAGTTGTATATAGTCCCTGCTCTAGTTGATAGGGGTTCCCACATGAAGACCAAGCTGCACGTCTGTTACATATATGTAGAGAGCCTAGGTTTGCCCTATGCATGCTCTGTGGTTGGTGGTTAAGTTTCTATGAGCCCCTATGGGTCCAGCTTAGTTGATTTTGCAGGGGTTCCCTCTCATGAGGGAAAAAATAAGCATGGAAAGAAAGTCAGAAGTTAAATATATCGCCCCATCTTTGCTCTGACCAGTTTTAAGTGAACTCAACACAAGCTAGTCATTTGGGAAGAGAGCCCTCGTTGAAGAAATGCTCCCATCAGATTCGCCTCTGTGTAAGCTTGTGGTGCATTTTCTTGATTGATGATTGATGTGAGAGGGCCCATCCCACTGTTGGCAGTGCCATCATGGGGCTGATGGGACTGAACACTATAAAAAAGTCACTGGAAAATAGGAAGAGCAATCCAGTGTACAGCACTCTTTTGTGGCCTCAGCTTCAGTTCTTGTCTCCAAGTTCATGCCCTGCCTGTATTCCTGCTCTGACTTTCCTGGATGAAATAAATCTCTCCCTTTCCAAGTTGCTTTTTGGTCATGGTGATTCATCAGAGCAATATTAAAGTTTCCATGTATCTATCTATGTATCTATCTGTATATCTATCTATATCACATATTCATTTACATTTATATATAAATGTATATGTCCGTGTAGTAGTGGTAGTAGTAGTAGTTAGTAGTAGTAGTAGTAGTAGCAGCAGCAGTGATTTCTTAAGCATGGTTCAAAATACTTCTGCTGATCACAACTTCTGCAACAGTAGGGGTGTGGCAGCCCTTATGATACTTTAGATTTCATAGGTTGAAAGTTAAATACATTAGGGTAAACCAAATGGCTCAAGGGTTAAAGTGCTAGCCACCAAACTGATGAGCTAAGTTCAATGCTGTAACAAACATGGTAGAAAGAGAAAAGCTACTCCTACAAGTTGCCTTTAAGCTCCACATATATAGTCCTGCCACACAAAATAAAGAAATTCAAATTAAGTTCAATACCTTAAAATTCTTTTCAGTTCTGAAGATTTTATGCTTAGCCTCAAAGCTATGGGTACTTACATGATCATCTCAATAGATGCTGAAAAACCTTTTGACAAAATACAACACCCCTTCATGTTAAGTATTGGAGAGATCAGGAACTCAAGATTCATACCTAAGCATAATAAAAGCAATATACAGCAAACCAATAGCCAATATCAAACTAAATGGAGAAAAACTCAAAGGAATCCCATTAAAATCATGGACAAGACAAGGCTGCTCACTCTCCCCCATCTATTCAATATACTACTCAAAGTTCTATTTGGAGCAAATAGACAACAAAAGGAGTTTTTCTCATCTTACATAATTGGGAAAGCAAGGCAGAATTGTGAGAGTCATGCAAAGCTCATGTTTGGAACAATCAAATGTATGTTTTTTCTTGATTCTAATAGGAAAGCAATAAAGGGGCCAGTAATTAACAGTTCACCGATAAAAATCAAAGAAATAAATTACAGAAACATGGCATGCAAAAGAGTGGCAGTAGTACTAGATGACCTAGACTTGCAGGAAATAATGGTACGGAAAAATGCAGAGCCAAGCCAACAAGAGAGCAGAAAGGGAGTAAGATTAAAAAGACCTTTAGACCAGTGCATATCTTCACTAGCATAACAGTATACACCCTGTTTTGCTCCTGGGATGTATATGTGGGGAGAAATGAATAGTGACTTGACTCTGACACTGAGACCAAAAGAGTGTCCCAGTAACTGAAAGTAGTTTTTCAGTCATGGTAAATCTAATTACGGACTTACAGATTGTATTTATGGAGACAGCCTAGCTCATTAAAAAACTGGCATTACAATGATGTTTTGTAATGACTCAGTATTCAGTACTCTGTCTTATGGCTTTGACTCGGTTAAGCTGACTACTGTCCTGGGCTTTGACAGTGGTTAACAAAATAACTGCAATGAGATGGAGTAATGGTAACAAAGCGGTTGGACATGTGATGCAGATACGGTGTTCACTGCCTTAAACCAGCCCTCAGGAAGTCACTCCTATTATCATCAATTGTTCGTGTGTGGGGAGTAAAAGCATGCTGAGTATATCAAATGCTTGATAAAAATAAAAAGCTATATGGGTTTTCATTATTTCAAACACAGCTCAGTGATTTCAAATTTTTCTTTCTTTCCTGAAACACATTACAAATTATTCTGTAATATAAACATAAAGTAAATGAAGCCTTAGGAAATTATCTCCATAAATCAATGTTCTTCCCCCCAAATAACCAGCTCATTTACATTTAGTACAAAGTTCAAGTTCAGTACAGCACCCTCCTGGGCAGTGAATCATCCTTGAAAGTTTGGCCAAATATTCTTAATGCTTTACACACTAGCTACTTGAGCCACAATGTGGAAGTAGCTCATTTGACTTTGTTGTTGCTCTTGCTTATGTATTAATAACTTGGGAATATCCTAAAAGAAGCTCTAATTTATCATTATCCTCTTTGAAAAGGGTGCAAAATTATCTTTTGGGTTTGCATAGTATGAGCTATTAAAGGTTTACTTTAGAAAAGGGTGATACAGTACATTAACCAAGCAAGTTGTCAAGAACTAATTAGTGATGCTCTGTAGATCTAGAGGTAACATGCACCCCAGACTTAGCCCTGGATTAACCAGTCATTCATTGCTTGTCTAGGATATAGACATTTGAGAATTGAGTTTTCTCATTAGATGAGCATGATTTAGTTAATTGCACTGATAATAATAGTTACAGTGAACAATATCTATTGCTAGACACTACTTTCAATTAATACTCATATAAACTTTAAAATCCCCCAAATAATCACTACAATATAAATAGTATTGCCTCCATTATACATAGGAGAAATCAAGTTACAGAGGGTTTAAATAAACTGCCCAAGGTCTCCAGCTAATAAGGATTAGATCTGGAAATTAGATTGCAGGAGGTGAACTGTATGAGCAATGTGTTTAAATGATATGCAAATTTGAACAATAGAAGTAATTTTGTAAAAAGTCATCCAATGTTTTGTTTCCAATAAAATGTGTCAGCACCAGTTAGATTTCTGTTAGAAAAAATGGATTTCTCTTCATAAATTCTAAATATTGATATTGCACTAATGAAAAGAGGGGCCTTTTATGTCACAGAGAAACTTGTGGGAATAAATATTAGGTCTTGGTGACCAATTACCCATCTGTGTCAAAATGGCCATCATTAAGATCTAGTCCTGAAGTTACTATGGGCTAAAATATTTCTAGGGGGCTCCTACTATCCACTTTATCTATAATGTCTTTTGGGGGCCTTGGGGGGCCATCTGCCCTCAACTACCTTTCTCTCCAATAGTCTTGAGGAAGATGATTCCAAAGTTGAGTTGGAAGCTGGCAGAACTCTCACATCTGCTGCGTGTCTATCTGCCTGTTACAAATGCACAGTTTTCTTCCTTCTAATCAGAAACTGTTCCAGGAACTTAGAGGACCAAACAGGACTGGAGAGAAATGACAAAAATCATATATGGTACACATTATGTAGTATTTTAGTATGAGTGATTTAAAAAAAAATAAGGCTTGCAAGTAGACAAGTGGATGACTGCATTCTTTGGAGAGAGGGTTGTCTTAGCTCAGGAATTTTTTCATAATAAAAAGAAGGTAGCATGTGCAAGACTTTAGGTTTAATTCTTAGTAGGGCGTGTGTGTGTGTGTGTGAGTGTGTGTGTGTGTGTGTGTGTGTGTGTGGGTGTGTGTATGTATGCAGACAGTCATGATATTCAGTGGTAGGGAAGAGAGAGACAGACAGAGACAGAGAGACAGAAGCAGAGGCAGGCGAGAAAGGAAAAGGAAGGGGACAATTAAGGAGAAAAATATTAGGAAGGAAGGGGAAAGCAGATGACAGAAGATTGCTTCCAAGGATTAGGGTAAAATAAGAAACTATAGTTTGTTGATTGAATTCAGGTTTTTCAGAATGACTGAATTAAAGTAGAATGCTAAAACAATATGTGAATTCAGCTTTCTAGCTTTTTTACAAAGCTCTTTAGGAGACATTTGTAAATAGATTGGGCAAATATTCTTACTGTTCCACACTGAAAAAGAGTCTTCCAACTATAGGAGAGTAAGTATCATGCAAAGATGAGTAAAACCTAATATGAGTTATCAAGAGAAGTTCGTTCAATACTTTTAAAAAGCGAGCAGGAGATGCTACCAACTATCCCGCATGAAAGAAAATAAACAAATCTGACTTTTCTTATATTCTAGTCAGGTGTACTTATTTTAAGTTGAAATGCACAGATATACCATTCAAAAGGAATATTATAGCACGTACAATCATGAACTATCTTATCACAGCAATCAAAACTCTGATCATTCCCAAAGATCTCCTTCAGTTCCTTTGTAATCCAGTCCTGACTCCACTCTGTATCACCAAACAACCTCAGTTTGCTTTCCTTTCTTCAAATTCAATCTGCACTTTTAGAATCTCATATGAATGCAGATAATTGTCAGCTTCTCATTTTTCCTTTACCCTCAATTTGTAAGGTATAAGGATTTAGAGGTGTGTCAATGTCCTCATATAATTTTAAGGTCTACTCATTGCTTTTCAGTAAAGTGAAATATGATAGAAGAAAGTGTTCATGTAGACTTTAATTGCTATTCTGTTTTGCTATCAGACTAAGCTGAACCAATCCAAGTTTAGCTGTTGTTTACTTCAGTTGTTCACCATACCCGATACATACTTCCTGCAGATGCTTGCAACCCCACACCCTCTTTGACTTTCCAGCCTCATCTTAAATGTCATTAGCTCGGCTTCATTTTGACCACCTCAGCAAAATATTTTTATGATCACACTATCTAAATTAGACCTCCTACTTGCTACTCCTATGATAGCTCTAATTTCCCATTGCCTGGCTTCTCCAGATAGAATGTCTTGTGTATCAGAGAGAACTTTAGCTGCCTCATTAGGAACTGAATCCCTAGCACACAATGCCTGATGACTATGAGAGAGTCAATTAATAAATGAGCAAATAAATCCTTACGAAGCCTATTGTAACATGTTTATTGGAAAACATGTTACATTTATGGGCTGAAAACTATAGTTCCATGGAATTGTTATTAGCTGAAAGAATGACTTTTAAAGTATGCTGATTAAGGAAAATTTATAATACTGGATGGGGAGTTACATTCACATCTTTACCATAAGTCCTGTCTTATTAAATTATCTATATTACTTTTGCAAATGCTTACCTCTATCTACTGAAGCAATGGTCATTTATTTCTTTGTAACATGACACCACAACGCATAATAATGATGAGATAATTGATATTATGAACCATAATTACAGATCAAAATGATAGATGAAACTAAACAAGAATAATGAACTCTGTTCTGAGTTTCTCTTGCTAAGAGACAAGAGCACATCTCCTCAGAAGGACACAACATTGTTTGTTATATACAAGGAGCTGACTATAATTTCCAGAAACTATATTTAAAAAGCCATTAGTGGTAGCATGCATGCCTTGTAACCTTAGCACTGGGAAGATGAAAACAGGATGATCCCTAGGCCTTCCTGGCTGGCCAGCCAGCCTAACCTAATTGCTGACACACTTGTCTTGGTGACAGACTCTGTCTCCAAAAAGAAAAATGAAAACAACCAAAACCAAAAGCAACAACTAACAAAAAATGCTAACCACAGCTATGGAGTAACATATAATTATATCACTTCTTTGCCTTGGGGTCTGGGAGAGGAAAGAAGAGAAGAGAAAAAGAGAGAATGAAGTTAGAACATAATAGTTCATTTGTGAACTACTAAACTAGACATAGGCTTGGTAGATTGCTTGGCTGATGGTTAATGGGACCTGTAGTGATTTCTCTTTGACTCCCCCATTCTTGCTTAGAGAAGCTTATGTAATAAACAGAAATGCCTAGCACAGAAGGAATATTACATACTGCATGCGTACACAGAACAGGCCTGGATGAGTTGTGAGGTTTGAATAAACACACAATAACACAACATACCGTTTATACTTAATTCATGTAAGGTGAGATTTAGTCCATTCTCCTTTTTAAACATGCAAAATCCTGAATTATTTATTTAGTCACTTATTGATATACAACTTACCACAAAGCTTATTTTGAAGAAAGGTAAGTACTTGGAATTTGTTTATAAACTACTCTGAATTGTTCTTTTATCATTGGGGTAACTAAAAAGAATAGATTTTCATACTAAGTGAGATAAGAGTACTGAAGGTTGATGTGTAAGGTATTGGGTTAGTGAGAAGTTAGTCACCACACATGCAGGATTTTCTCAATTTCCACTCAATAGTTTGTTTTATGTGCTTTTTCTTGAGAGGGTGCTGTCCATAATATCGGTGCTGAATTCTAGGGCGCTGGAAAGAAACTTTTCTCACAGTCTCATTAGAACAAAGAAACTGAAGGCTACAAGGTAAGCACACACAATTTAATTCCTTAGAAGTTGCATTTGTAAAACTTGTGTTATTACTAAGAGAAAAGTATTAGCTATTGTTGCATCGTTTACACAGATATTCATTACATACTGTAAGAGACACAGAATACAATAATACATATTAAGGAATAGGTTGAATACTTTTCTGGGATGATTTTCTCTATTAACAGGAAGAGAGACAAAGGAAGAACAAGAATATATTTGTTACGTGATAGAGAAGCAAATCTGTTTCTAAATAATACCATTGTGTGCTGTGTTCCTGGGGGTTACTGACAGATCCTTATAAGGCAAATGAAAATTTCAGCTCAAGTTTGCAAGCAAAACACAAAGCTAATTGCAAAATATTCTTTGGTCCCTTAGCAAACTGCAGGGGGCAAGAGTGAGCTTGTATAAGTGCTGAACACTTAGAGTTCCCTGGATGCTCTTCTCTGACATGTGCTTTTAAATCTTCCAACTTGTGGTTATTATTTTTCAGCACGGAATTAGTGAATCATTTTACATGGCACCATTATGTAAAATAAAATGATACTTTGTTTCTCTGCATTGACCAATTACTGGGTGGAGAAAATTGGACTTCTGAAAGACACATGTGTGCATAGTTTGGCAGATTACAGGAAAGTCTTATAAAATGCTCCCAGATGTTTGATGTGAAGGAGGAAAATCACAGGAGCAAGGAGCAAATGGAGGTGAATTTCACACAAAGTAAAATCTACTGATTCCAAAAAAAGACAAACATGATCGTAGATATGGAGTCCCTCTGGAAGGTCAACAATTGTAAAGTTTTCCTGCATTCAGCTAATTCAATCCATTCATCTCTCCTTCCTGCTGTGGCTATGCAAGAATATATTAAGTCATATTATTCCAACTCATAACAAATAGACACTAACTATGAACCAACTCATTCTTTTTTCTCAACAAAAACGAACAAACAAACAAAAATAAAAAAATGACAGACATAGGCTCATGTGTGGACAAATCCAGATGGGCCAATTTTCATTACAATGGCCCGAGTATATATCCCATCATTGGTTTCTAAAGTGGTTTCCGATAACAATGCTGTTATTTAAATATTTATACACCATATCTGTATTCTCTTTCTGATATTGGTGATCATCTCCAGGACTTCTTTTTCCCATGGAACAAAGCATCTTAAACATGACTACAGAAAAGTCAGGCAGGATGAGGTTTGTCCAATTGGGATTGCTGTTGATTTTACTGATGATTTAGCATCAGAGAAGGAAGAATATTGAATTCTGTGTGGTGGGGGTAGAACAAAGCGAGCTTCCATCTTCAATCTGTAGAAGAGTCTACAGAAAATGTTCCCTTAAGCACAGGAATGTTACACCAAACATTAGCTCCCTCGGAAGAGAGACTGAAGAGCCAATGTACCCCTCTGTTTGTTGTTGAGTTCTCGGCACCAGATAATGCTATAGTTTGCCTGAACTGGAGACCAAGACCTACAAAAAGAGAGTCTTCATAAAGCAGTCCTTGGGGTCAGTTGCCTAGGATACAGAATATATTAGTCAATGTTATCTAGAGCAGTACTTCTCAACCTATGAGTAGAGACCCTTTGTAGGTCACATATTAGATATGCTGCATATCAGATATTTGCAATATGATCCACAACAGTAATAAATTACAGTTATGAAGTAGAAACAAAATAACTTCAGGGTTGGGGGACACCATAACATGATGAACAAAATACAATGATTGTAGCATTAGACAGGTTGAGAACCACTAATCTAGAGGAACAGAACCAATGGGACAAATGTATATATATTAAAATAATTTATTAAGTCACTTTACATAAAAATAGAGTTTTCTTACATATAAAAGGCTGAGGACTCATTTGTTCCCTATTACTCCAGGCTAGGTACTTCAACAGTTAGAGTAGTGGCTGTCTTAGGGCAAAGAGGCAAAGATCTCAGCAGTTTCTCAGGCCATAAAGCCAGATATCTCAGTAGTTCAATCTGGTGATAAAAACTAGGAGGCTTGCCAGAGAGCAGCTGGTCTTTAGTCAATACTAGAAGCACAGGTTTTATGTGTAGTGTTACAACCTTCATGAGTTCATATATGCAGCTGATCAGTGTCCAAACTAGGTCTTCTTATACTCATTATACACCTCTGGCTCTACACTTTCTCTGTCTCTTCTTCCATGGTGATCTCTGAGACTTGACAGAAAGGATGAACTATGTGTGTGCGTGCGTGTGCATGTGCGTGTGCGTGTGTGTGTGTGTGTGTGCATGCGTTTATGTGTGTATGTGTATGTGTATATGTATGTATCAAAGTATGAGCATTTTGCTTCCCATGACCCCTTGATCCCTGTATTGTGTCCAGCTGTGATTTTCTAGGATGTTCTCCATTTCCTTTATAAAAAATCTTATTCTTTAACGAGGGTTGAGAGCTACACATACTTGGTTTCACTTCTTAAATAACCAGGTATAAATGTACACAGCACACTGTACTAAGTCCGTGGTAACTGACACTGTAGAAATAATGTGTTTGATTTAAATAAGTCTCATTTAGTTGTCAAATCTCAAGTTTCCTTTAACCTACAACAGATTGTCTTTTCTTTTGAATCTTCCCTGATCCTTGTCTAAAAGACGTTAGGCAAAAGCATCTCTTCATTTTTGTGTTCTTAAAGTTTTCACTCATGATCATTCACAGAGTACGTACCTTAGCCAGGAGTGCTGTAGAAATGGCTCTTTTCTCTCTAGGTGCATCTTACCTGCACCCACATGAGACTTTTTAATCCTTTTATTGGTGATTTAACTTTGATCCCTCATTTAATGTAGTATGTGTAGTTCTTGCCACCATGAAATTTCTGTTTCCTCTTTGAAATTCATATGAATCCTGTAGGGTAAAGCCTTAATATTTTGATCAGTTGTCTACCAGTTTCAGCATCTACTGAATTTTTCCTAAAACAGTTATTATTATAGTAAGGGCAAAGTGGTTATTTTTAACTCCATCACTTCCTTTTCACATTTGCTAGTTTGTACTTTATTGCAAGAAAGAGTAATTACTGTCAGACATGGTGGTGGTATACATTTGCAGTTCTAACACTCAGAGACAAAGCCAAGGGGTGGACTGCAAAAATCTAAGCTGGCCTTGTCTACATACCCTGAGCCTTGTATTTGCACACTGTCTCAAAAAACAAAAGGAGTCAAAATAAGAAAAAAAAAAAAGAGTCACTATGCTCTCTATTGAACTCTGCACATATTTAATTTCACATCTGTGGATTTCTGGATTACCATTGTCTTCAAAAATGAAGAAATTATTACTGTCATTAGCTTGATGCTCAAATTGTCCTAAATATGGATCACAGCCATTCCATCAAGTGATGTCTTCATCCTTTGGTCATATCCTCATTATTCCTTGAGAAAGTTTTCATTTTTCTGGTACAGCAAGATATTCTATACTTATCTTATCCTCTCTCATTCCATTCATGAACTCGCTATCTGCCTGCCTGCCACCTCATCCCTCATCCTTCTTTTGGAGATGATATTTGGAACCTAGAGTTCAGGTGTCAGGAATCATCCTTCTGTAGATTGGAATGATATAATCCCTGTTTTTCAAGTAGTCAATCATTACAGCATCTTTTAAGCAGCAGCACAGAACACTTTTGAAAATGTCCAAGTGACATTAGACAGTCATGATTTTTTTAGTTATTCCTAAAAATGACTATATTCAACAAGAGAAAACTAAGACTAAGAAGATAGGAATGAACCCCCCAAAGTGTGGGTGAGATTTAGAGCTTCCTCCGTTATATTCTGTTCCGCAGGCACTCATAACATTTTTTTCAATTGCTTTTCATCATTTCCAGGAAATTTTCTACATGAAAACTAACCCATGAACAAGAAATTTGATGTCTTCCACATTCACATTCAGGTTTAGGCTAAATTCATCAGTGCAAGTGAACACAATAGTGTTTGAGTCCATATTTATGTGTCCTCTATACACAATTCTAAAGACAGGCAGAGGCATCTGACTCAGGAAACACAGTGCTGTGAGTGGAGAGTGCTGATCCTGACCCCATCACGTCCCCACAGAGGAGAAGGTAATGAAAGGTCTGGTCCATTATGGAGACCCAGGTATAATCTCCAAATGAATTCCTGGTGTATACTAATACTATAACTTGTTCATACAGTGTCAGCCTTACCTCATTTGCATTCCATTTCCCAAAATGCTATTTAATTTTATACATGCTTTGAAAAGTAAATTATGACATTCTGCTGGGAAGATTTCAGCCTATGTGCTCTTTAGAAAGTAAAGAAGCTCTGTAATTATCAGTAAGACAGGGAAGAGAGGAGAGGTTTTTCCTCACTTGACACTTTTAGAGTTTGGTGGTAGTGGTACATGTGCACGTGTGTAGGTTGTATTGGAAAGGAGATGTAAAAGGTGAAAAAGTGACGAGTCTGGCTATGTATGTAATTCTGGAAAAAGTCATACACCTGTAGAAGAATTCACAGTAGTGCACGTGTACCATCGGATATTGGCATAAGCCATAGCTAGGCTTTTACCTTGCAAGAGGACTGAACTGAAGGCTTAGACTTTACTTCTTTGATGGTTTAAAGAAGATATAAATGGAGAACTGAAAAGATTCAGACAGAATGATAAAACACAAGGCTTCTTTCCCTCTGCTCTCCTTCCTTCCTTCCTTCCTTCCTTCCTTCCTTCCTTCCTTCCTTCCTTCCTTCCTTCCTTCCTTCCTTTAATTCTCCTTCCTTTTCCTCTTGCTCATCTCTTCCCTTTTCCTCTCATTCACTTCCCTTCCCAAACTTTCACAGAATTCTGTCATTCTTTCCTCTCATTCACTGTTTATATTAAACAAATTTAAGCCTCAGACTACCTTGGAAGGAAACATAGGAGTAAATTAAGGTTTTGTTTTAGATTTGAAGGTTTATATCTACTAAGGAAACTTGCCAATATTTTATAAAATGGCTGTAGTCAAAGACAGGCCCCTCAGCACATGTCAATTCTGTGGATAGTCGCCCCAGAGATTTATGATTTAATTTTACCCAGTCCAGGAGAGTGGAACTTAGCACATCTTATCTTTTTCTTTTCGTCAGCATGGGTACCAAGTCTGTTTAATTAGTTCTGCACATACAGTACACATTCAGTAAATGAACAAATCAAGCAGCACATTTACATATTTTTATGTATTATATATTACATATCATTGTTTTTTCCTCCTCTCTCTTCAAAATTATAGTTTCCCCCACTTCAGCCTTCGATAATGACACTCACCCCTAATGGACCATCAGCCGTATGGCAACTGCTTTCAGCAAGGAAACTGCATGGATGCCATGCTTTTTCTGTCATTTAAGACTTCGTTTTCCTTTCCTCTTTGCCATGGGTAGTCAAGTGCTTTCTCAGCCTTTAGACCTCTTTTACTTTTGCCTTTATTCCACACATTATTTTTCTCGTGTCTCTTCTGGCCTCCTCACAACATTGGAATCTTAAGCATGATTTTTTTTCCTTGATTGTCCTCCTGGGTTGCTTTTTCTAGTAGCGACTCGGTGACTCTGTTCTATTCTTGCCATCCCCCCCCCCCCGTCATGATAGTTTTCCTGTGTGAACACATCACCCTCTAAGACTTGGACTATTATTTTTGTGTTTAAAAAATATCTTTGAAGAGACGATTGTAAGTAAAGAAGAAATGGTATCCCACAGATTGAGCCCTAGGACACCTGAACTTCTAAGAGACTAGGGGATGAGAGTAAGTTCCAAAGAAGCTTGAGAATGTGTGGCCAGAGAGACTACAGAAGCATCAAGATATATCTGTGTCCCTGAGCCCCAATGTTGAGAAAAACAAAACATTAAAGCTAATTTCATGTAAGTTGAATGGTGACAGACAGTGAATTAGAGCTCCCAAGCATGGCTGTGGTATTTGTTATGTTTAAATGCATCATAATCAAATAAATGTTAAGTAAACTGCATTGTCACATGCCCCTTACCTCTTATGGTCCTAGATTGGTTGTAATGGCTTGACTCCTTATGCTAGACGACTCAATTCTAACTCTAGTTCTTCAAAAGTAGATGACATACTCTTAGGTGTGTTGCTTATGTGCTTGAGCTTCCTTAGACATGAAATGAACATAATAGCATCTTCACCTGGCTGTTCTGGGAACTACATACTAACATAAAAGGGTTTATCCAAGGCCTTGAACCCAACTCTCACTAATGTGCTATTATCATGTTTCCTTACCTGTTGAATCAGTGTATTAAGTGGTTCCAAATTCAGAGAGCCTGTGTGAAAATCACACCACACTATCTATATAAAGTGTTCCATGTACAGTAAACTTTCTCTCTTTTTCTCTCTCTGTCTCTCTATGTCTCTCTCTGCATCTCTGTCTCTGTCTCTGTATGTCTCTGTCTCTGTCTCTGTATGTCTCTGTCTCTGTCTCTCTCTCTCTCTCTCTCTGTATGCTGGTTGAATTACTGTGAAGAACCTTAGGATTTTGTACTGGAACTGAGTGAACCTTCCACTCAGTTTATCCCGCAGTGGTAATATTACAGAGCTATAAGCACTATGCGGCCTCACATTATTTCATTCCCAGTCATATGTTGTGTAATTTATACTCAGAATGTGTCATTGCTTGATGACAGGAAACAGAGAAGCACTGATGTGCACATTTCCACCAGTTACTTAACATGCACTCATCTGATTAAAATTCTCACAGAGTGCATCAAGGTGTCTGCAATGCTTTGAAATGCAGTGCTAAAGAGAGAGTATTCAGTGACGAATATATTCCATTGGGTTTTCATTTTGAGGAAATAAGCATTTTCCTCAAAAGCAACTTGATGTTACTCGTAAATAAGTGTTTGGAAACGGAATGCTGAGCCTATCTCTCCTGTGCATATGACCCAAGTATATGACACACCCGAGGAAATTCTCTTGATGGGTGCCAACGCTATATAGAATGAATATATGTCAATAGAAATGCTTTAAAAATAAGAAGAAATTTTAAGTATAAAATATAATCATTTCACATGACAGCCATAAAAAGCAATATTTAATTTCATAATTTAACTTCAGTTTGAAAGCAGATATGAATATTTATGGAAAACAGTAAATTTGTCTACATGGGTTATGAAGATTATTAAAGGTTACAATCAATTAATTTCACAATATATCTTTTTACCTCAGTTCACCTTTCATTGTCATAATGAAAACTATAAAATATTTTGAAATTCCAGTTCTTTTTGCAAAATTTTATATGACTATGAGTTTATAAAAAAAATACTAATAAAAGCACAGTATTACCAAAAACTAAACAGGCAAAACTCAATTTTTAGTTCTGAGCTAGGGAAGATAGCCCAAGCCAGTAATCTTAGCACCTGGCAGACAGAAGCACACATATTGCTAGAAGTAGAGGAGAGTCTGACCCAAAACACAGGAGCAAACTAGAGATTCTTAGACATGAACTGTTAACTTTGGGAGAGAGAATAGAAGTGCTTCGAGCTTCAGAGTTGCACTCAGTAATGGTCACTGCAGCTAACCCTGTCTTCTATCCCTGAATCACATTCTAGAGATGCCTTATTTTGTAAACTTACAATAGTTGCTAGAGCATGCTATTACTCACAGTTTATTCTGCTATAAGGGATAAACTTTTACCTATGGTCCACACAGACAGTTAAAATGCTGGCCAACTGTGCCCCTATCCCCCTACCAGAACAGAGTCTCCCTTATGAGAAACATTACACTGTTTAAAGCTTTTGGAGTTTATTATATTGTATATCTGGGGATTTCACAAGATGAGCATTTCCATTATCTACTTCAGTCCAAACACAGGCAGTTGCATCAATCTGCTGTGGAGCATCAGAGAAACCTACTTAACTACTTGAGTGTTTCAACCCCACATACCTGATCTATAACTTACTTGCCCTTGGTCAGGAAAATGTAATGAGTAGAACATGTAGTCAGTGGGAATAACTGAGTAGTTTAATGAGAAAACCAAGAATTTGCATGACTTTATGAAGACAACAACCATGAACCAAGGAATAGAAATCAGGTGTTCGTGCATGGGGAGTAAGTCTGTTTATCTTTCTCTTTGCTAGTTCTGTGTCCATGAACTTCACATAGGAAGTACCTAACTCATTGGGATTCATTTTTATTCCTCAGTACCAACTTTCTGGTCATAGCAATGTACTGCCCTTGGATTTATGCATCACACCAAAGGGGAAAAGATCGAGATATGTGGTATACTACTTTTTTCTCAGTTGTGCCTTAGTGATGACATTCACTGTGAGCCACTTAGAAAGGTCACTGGACACTGAACACATTACTATCTTCTACTAATTCTCACACAAGAAAAGAGGATATGCTTCTATAAGAGACAGCGCTCCGTTCATTTTATTAAATCAGCACTATAAAGAAGTAGCATTGACATGTTTCCACTGCAGCCCAATAAGTTCTAAATATATTTCATAGTAAAAATAGATGTGGATGTTACCCCTCTTATTCCTATATTGCCTACATAATTTAGCAACGAGTCAAAGCCATATGAATAGAACTTATAGAAACCTCACTCAAAAAGAGAAAAGTCTCAGAAGTTTAAGGCAAACCTCTCCCAAACTTCTTTTATTAAATCTTGAAGCAATATTGAATGAATAGTGTGTTAAATTTCTCCTATGACAAAACCTGTTATTTAAAAGACGATTGCCATCATCACATGCTTAGAGTTTTCCTTAAAGCAGAATCTGAAACTGAGCTTTCAAAGAATGGAGTTAAGACAGTAGCTCTGTTTTGATCCCTTTTCCAGAGCCAGACTTCATTTTATCATGAACCATTCCTTGGAGATCTAAGGAAAGTAGAAGGTTGATAGGAAGTCCAACAGAATACACAATTCTTCCAGTCAGTTAAGTTAAAAACTTAGACATTATTCTCATTGTGTTCTCCTCCTTCATTTTCCTTCTCTAACACAGTTAGGAGCCACAACTTACCAGTGCCCATTCATAGGACTGTTTTCATGCTAACACGTTCATAACATAGGCAGTACCGCATACAGGTGCCCTTGAGCTTCATTGTTCATTTTCTCATTCATGTATTGAATCTCTAATCCCCTGTGTGGCTGTATTTGGACACAGGATCATAATAGAAGTAATTAATGTGAAACGGGGTCATAAAGGTAGGACCCTCAGTTGATAGGATCAGTGATCTGTAATAAGAGACACTCGAGACTTCTCCCCCTTCGCCATGCATAAACACCTCAGGGAAGGGCTGTGCAATGACCCAGTAAGAGAGGAATCATCTGGAAGCCAGCTGTACCCTTTCCTGGAAGCAGAACCCAGCCCTACCAATCTTCATCTTGGGCTTCAAGCCTCTAAGTCCCTAATGCCATGGGAAAATGTGTTTCTATTGGAAATACATAGAGCCAGATGGTCTATGATGTCAGTGATGGAAGCTTGAACTTAGCTAGGAATCACAGAATCAATCAATGGTGTTAAGTATTCTTATACACTCCAAGAAATCACACATAGACTGTAAGTACAAGGTCTTGTTACAGATACAGTGGAAACATCTTCAGAGGTTATTTCACCTAGCCACGCAGAGCAAAGGACAGCAAGTATAGAGTCGGAGTCTCACCTCATTATGCGTGCTGCTTCTGAGATGGTTAGTCCAGGCCGTGCTGCTTGTTCACTGTTGCAAGTCCTTCACACCACTTCCCTACAGCTATCCAACACTCTTGTATTTTTATACTCTAGACAAGTCCTAAAATTAGCATTTTAATACTCCACCTTCACCTCAAAGTTTTTCCCAGGCTTCCCCCAAATCCTTTACTTTTATTTTAAAATATGTTCAAAATAGCCCATGTAATTATAGTGCATTACCATTGTTTCAATGCCCAAATATCAGATTTGCGATTCAACTAATTGTAAAAAGAGTATATAATATTCATTTAAACAAATTGTTAGATTGAAATTTTAGGCTAGCATACAAAGTAGCGTGTTACACCATGGCATCTTCGTAGGTGTCACTCCTTATTACCATATTCATAGCTTTCCTCAGGAAACATTTTTCTCTAGCCTTCTGCACTAGACTGTCCTTAGTGGCTTATGGCCATCTTCACTGCCGTAGATTACACAAGGCTCTTCATAGGTCTGTTTATGGTAATTTCCTGCTTAGAAGTTTTTCTGAGAATTGTCCTGTAGTCCATTTATTTGGGCTTGAGTTCTGCATGAAGCCCTAGTTGTCTTGTATTTAAGAACATTTTATAAAAATAAATAAGAAACAAACAAAAAACAAAAGAAAATGAAGTTCTTAGATATAAGTTCAAATCTCCATCCTACCAATAAAACTGCTAATCAAGAAGCAGTTATTAAACTTTTACTCAGGTCCAGGCTTTATAAGAAGAAAATGACATTGGTTATGAATATATTCTTTCTCCTGAGTGTATTTCATAGCTAAGCCTACTGCTTCAAATATGCTCAATGAATTAGGGAAATATTTACTCAATGCATAAGAGTATCGATGCCATGTACTTAAAAATGAAAAGAATATGTAACAGTTTCCCCTTTGTCTTCCAATAACAATAAATTTTGAATAGTGATTTAATACTTAGTGTAGAAGCCATAGAAAAAGTTCCACAGGACTGAGCTGAAATTTTATCTCATTCCTTTGCTCATTCATTATCTCAGGACAATTATTAAACATAAAACTAAAACATAATCTCTAAAACATGGTTTCTTTATTTAAAACTTTCAGCATAGAGTCTGGTTTATATCTAAATGCTTTTACTCTCTGAATCCGTATTTGCAATTATTCAAAATTGTGGACAAAGAACCGTGTTATTTCTTCTCTATTGCTCTACCAATGGCCAACCCTGACCCAATTTTTTCTTGTCTCAGAGTTGAAAATATATCTAAGTGAATCTACCACACAATGAGCTTCCTAGCTGAGCTTTGAATAAGGCAAAGAGGAGTCAAACAAAGCAAAACAAAATAAATATAAAATCCATAAAACCTACACAAAGTTGATGTGTGTAACTAAGGTTTTAGTGAGAAATGTAGCATCTGGAATCAGCTTTCAGCACAAAAATCTCTATTTATTGTACTTCAGGAAAAAAATACAGGACACTCAATCACACAGATTCCGTACAATGATTTAGAAAGGATACAATTATGCAAAATACTAGTGATCAGTGGATTGCATTTTTGCCTTTTGTACATGATTAGAAATTCTATCTTAAGAGTACCTATTACACAGTTTTTAAGTATCAGGGGAAATATATCAGATAACACCAACAATAAATCTCATTATATTTTATATAAAACATGATCATCTGTGGACTCAGACAATCCTGTTATTTCTGAGGGGAAGATATTACAAACTGATACTTAAGGCTCTGCTTAGCTTTACACCTGAGGTCTGCAGTTTAATTGCTGTGAGGTTGTATAGATTTGTTAAAATAAGTCATGTCAAACACATTTGAATACTTTAAAATGTTAAATTGTCACTGGACTTGTTAAAATGAGAAATGAGTAAATTCAATGCCAATAGATTTTTTGAGGTCGCCTGACAGCATTCCTTATCAGTGGTAAACATATGGATACATGTCATTTAGGTTTAAAAATAAATAATAAAGTTGTGATAGACAATACACACTGGAATGAAAAAAATCTGGAGATACAAGAATCTTTCTGAATGGTTGGAAAACAGCAAAACCCTGGAGGGCATCAAATATTAACACTTCTGGTTACTGATTTGGTGAGGAGTCCCAACCATACAAACCTCAACTCTGCCATCTGTGAAAAAGGATCATAATATTTCTCAGAGTTTCTGAGAAGATTAGAGTGGATGGTTTTAACGAATGCATGGCTTATAGGTGATATTGGCATGGTTCTTTTCCATTAGACTTACAGACTCTCCACAGAGGATGACACTCTATAGCCACATAGGACCCAGGAAACATGGAAAAAGGAATGCTTCTCTATCTATCCAAACCCTGGGTAATACCTAGGTATTCCTACAGCTCTTATGTGTTCTCTTTTCTTTGATATCTTATTCATATTTTATGTGTCTCCTTTCCTGGATGCACCTGTTCAATGAGCTCAGAACTATCTATTTCAGCTCAGTTCTTGGGGAGCAAAACAATTGAGAACTTTAAAGATCTTTGTGAAAATCCTAAGATAAAAGCAGCAGTGAAGTCAATGAAAACCTTTCAGGAAACAGTTTCTATGGTATTCCACTCTGCGTCCTGTGCTGTGGCAAGAAGCCTTACATACTAGCACGAGGCATTCACATCACCTGTCTCTCCTGCTAGAATTCTTCATAATGCCTTGGGCTATTTTCCCCCTTGACTTCATGCACATGCTTACTAATGCACTGCTTCCTTTCATAATCATGAAGCAGACTCTAAGAGAATAAGGATTTATTTTTCATCATTTTATTGCTATCGTCCAAAAGACATTAGCACTTACAATTTATAGTCAGGGTATAGTTTCTAGCTTATTGCACACACCCAGTAAATATTTTTTGAGTAAACCAATGGTGAGTGGCACTCAAACAGGACTTTACAAGCTACAGCCAGCCACTGAAGTCCAACCTGCCTGCTATTTTGAGTAGCCTTTAATCACCACTATGGCCATTTACTTTTGCACTGCCTACCATTGATTACCTTACACAATGACAGGGCATGTGGCCTTATCATCCACAAAGTTTAAATATTTACTGTCTGATATAATCATCACCATCACGATAATAGCTTTAAAAAAGTGTCTCTAAGTATCAGGTATGTGGCATGCTTTTAATGGCTTTCTTAACAGCCTTTGTAAGGTGGATCTTATTTCTGATATCTTTCAAATAAGGAAGATGACACCCAGAGACAGGGCTTAATAAGATCTAAGATCAAGCCCACCACATCCACAATCTATCTGAATCCAGATCTTTTGATGTTTATACTAAACTAAGTGGCCAACATTTATACTAAGTTATTTAAAGTGAACATATAAAGGCATTCCCAATGTTTTCCAATAACAGTGTGTCTGTTCCCTAAAAAATTTTAAATGCTAGACAAACAAAAAGCAAAATAAAACTACTCTGGCCCCTTTTCATATGTTTGGTTTCTGTGGATTGACATTGTCTTGAATTTCTTTCTTGATGAGCTTATTTTTCAGTGGAAATGATTATAGGCAATGTAAGCTCTTTTAAACATCTATCATTGGCATTAAAACAGAGAGACTGTTAAAAATGAAAACAGACTCATATAATAGGGAAAACTCTGGGAGATTATTCAATTGGGCTTCAAAGTAGAATATGAAATTTAATGTGGCTAATTGATGCACTTGGGTAGAAATAATACCAGGCTAAGTACGGTTTAAATGGTGCTTAATTAGTTAATATGGCAGAGAAAAACATCCTTCCTTGCTCCAGGAATGAACATTTACATTTTGGGTGAGGTACAGCAGCCATGGAAAGAGCTGAGACACTGTCAGCCTGTGTTCAGAGACCATTACTATTTGTCCCAGCATACATGCCTTTTGTAAAGCACCAATTATAATATGCCAAGACACCTGGTCCAATTCTGGACTCATTAGGAAACAAAAGAGAAGGGAAGTCTATGTCCAGGAAGTAGACAAGTCTGCCAAGTGTCTGAAGACTGTTCAGTCAGTGCAAACAGCAAGAACGTCAGGAGCTGCAGTGGAGTGTCCTGGCTGAAATCGCTACAGACTCCCTCGAATAGACCCTCTCCTCCATGCTGCTGTCCTGAGTGGGACTTCTATTCTCCTCAGAGGAGCCCAGTAGTATCTGCATAACAAGATCCTAACAGATATCGCACCTCTATGGGATTGTAATGTAAATCACAGCCCAGCTCCCATGAGATAAAATTGCTTTGATACCATTTTCCCGTAGGTTCAAACTTATTTGGAATGGGATGTATATGTTATTTACATTATCCGAACCTACACTCCCCACTCCTCTGGAAAAATTTTCAATTCTACATTTTTACTTTCTCCTTTTCCTCCTCTGGAAGAAGAAAGGAAACTAAGTATAGCTACATCATTAATTATGAAAGAGATTGGGAAAGACAAAGATAGAAAAGTCAGGCTGCCTGTTTATAGAAGTCATTTTACTGGGGAAAGGACACTGGGGTGGGGTAGAAAATACATTAAACTTTTATGAAGGGGTCATGTCACAAAGAATTGTAGAAGATTATGAATGGAGTCAAATTAATTTCTAAAATGCATAAATAGATATTTTAATTGTCTTTGAAACAGTTACGTGTTTTTTTAAACATAATAAACTTTTGGTCTAGACTGCATAGTACTTAGAATTATGGAGTTGGAATTATAATGTCAGAATTACTTTAGTGTTATAGTATGACACTGGAACCCCTGGTGCTTGTAGAGTGCTAGAGAAGATGAAAGTATGCTCGGAATAAATGAAAGGACAAGGCAGAAAAAAAAACAGGGGTGTGCAAACTAGAGAACGATCTGATGAAAGACAAAACTGTGCTCCAACACTCTTCAAAGGATTTCAGGCCAGCATAATAAATTAGGTCAGGGAGCCTAAAGCTTCTCCTTCAGGGCACATAACTCACCAGGAGATGACTCCTTCAGCCCAGACAAGTAAATAGGCTTGGGACTATGCCTGCCTGTCTTCCCTCCCTCCCTCCCTCCCTCGCTCCCTCCCTCACTCCCTCCCTCCCTCCTTCCCTCCCTCCCTCCCTCCCTCCCTTCTTCCCTCCCTTCCTTTGATTTTTTTCTCTCCCTACTTTCCTCCTTCCCTCCTTCCTTCTCTCCCTCCCTCCCCTTTCCTTCCCTTCCCTTCCTTCCTTCCTTCCTTCCTTCCTTCCTTCCTTCCTTCCTTCCTTCCTTCCTTCCTTCCTTCCTTTCTTCCTTCCTTCCAGTTTCCCTCCAGCCTCTCTCCCTTTTTTCCTCTCTCCCTCCCTTTCTCGCTCTCTCTTTATTGTCCCATGATTCTTTTCTTTCTACTTGTTGTAATGACTAAAAAAAGCACACTAGAATCAAATCATTTTGAACAAGTTATAAAGTAGACACGGACTTATGGAACATTCACTACGTCTTTAACATGGACCCACATTTAGCATGCAGTTGTAGGTGCAAATTAAACACTGTGTAACATATAGTTTCCTAATACACTCAGAACTGGAGCTCTGGGCAAGAAAAGTGAATAAATAAATGTGTTGAGTGACTGAACCTTTTTTCTTATTTATTTATTTATTTATTTATTTATTTATTTATTTATTTATTTATTTATACATCCCATTTGCAGTTCCTCTTTTCTTCCTAGTACTACCTCACATACCTTCTCCCCTTTACCTTTGAGAGGACAGAGGTCCCTCCTAGGGAACCAACCCACCCTGGCACCTCAAGTCACTGCAGGACTAGATATACTCTCTCCCACTGAGGCCAGATGAGGTAGCCAATCTAGGGGAGCAGGATCTACAGGCTATGGTAACATAGTCAGGATAAGCTCTATCTCCAGTTGTTAGAGGACCTGCATAAAGACCAAGCTGGCCATCTGTTGCATATATATGGGATGCCTTGGTCCAGCCCTTGCATGCCCTTTGGTTGTTGGTTTAGTCTCTGGGAGACCCTAAGGGTCCAGGTTAGTTGACTCTGTTGGTCTCCTTGTGGAGATCCTATCCCCTCTGTGTTCCTCAGTCCTTCCACCAACTCCTCCACAAGACTTCCTGAGATGAGCTCCATCTCATGTTTGGTTGTAGATCTTTGCATCTGTTTCTGGCATCTGCTGGGTGGAGCCTCTCAGAGGACAGATATGCTAGCCTCCTGTCTGTGAATCCAGGTTGACCAATATAAACATAGCCTGTGACTCCAAGATAGTTGAACCTTTACTCTATTCAACAGTGTTGATTACCAGCTTTGAGGACCAGTAGGTACAAATATGGTTGCTATAACTGATTTCTCTCAGAACATATTGTGTTGGGGAGATAGGACGGTAGGGTGGACATAAGCACTGGATTAGGTATGAGGTAACAGGATGAGACTGAAGAAATATAATTTATATGCTACTGAGTTCCAGCGGATTCTTAAGGCACACTTCATTGGATAAAGGGATTTCAGGCTTAGGTGATACTGAAATCAGAATTTAAATGTCAAGTGTAGATGGATTTCGGGTGCCTGGGTTGTGGGAAGGAGTAGCATTAGCGGAAGTCAGAGAAATGAATCACTGCACAGTTTCAAAGGAGAATGCAGGTGATATGCCTGTGAATTGACACAGTTTAAACTCAGGAAAATATTCCACCACGTTGGCTTCATCAAAGCTGTCAGTGTGTTTAGACGAACAGGGACCCGAAGGGAGTGAGCCACAAGGGACTCTTGGAGTCTGTAAGAAGCTAATTCAATTCAAATGCTTCAAAAGCACAGCCTGTAAACTCTGCATCTCAAGGATAACCTTCCAGAGCAGGCAGGGCTGGGCTCTCCCAGCAAGGTTCTGCACCTCAGGCCAGGTCATGACCTTGTCAACAGTCCTCTTGAAGAGACAGCTAGGCTTACAACAAGAGAGAAATCTCTTATTGACACCCCTGGACTGACCCATCTCTTCAGTCCACCAAGTCATCAAGGATTCTGTCAGAGAAAAGCAGTTTAAATGTTTGAATGAGGGAGCTCTGCCCAGTATCATTTCTCTTTTGGGGTCTGCTACTCTGAGGATTCTCAGCAGGCAGGCACTCTGAGTGTTTACAGTGCTGTGCTCCTAATTTGAAGCTTTGGGATTATTGAAATTTAGGGTGGCTCATACAAATCTGAATGCCATGATCCTCCCTCCACTTCCCACTGAGCCTCTCAACACTACCAGCACTTCAGCTGCTACAGATTTCGGACCTAATCAGCTTTTTACAAAAGGAAGATGGAGGAAATTGACCTGAGCCAGCAAGTCCACTGATTTGTCTGCAAATCCAAATGTTCAGAATGGAGTTCTCCTTCAAGTCCTGAAGTCAGAGAATGGGGAAAATAGTCTAAATCCTGTGCAGTGAATTAGTGGCAGAGACCTCTGTACCTGCCGTTGTTGCGATTCGCTCTTCCTGTAGTGGCAATTACCCTTATCGCACACACAATAGAGAAGCCACAAGGAAAACAGTTCCTGCAAACTACTCTTTGGCATTGCACTTGTGTCTGTCTCCTAGCTCTGATCTTGGTCTTCCAAGAGAAGAGTATAAACCATATTATCCCCTATAGAAAAGCAGTGATTTGTGGCTCATTATCATTAAACTGTTATCAGTTCCTTGATAATTCTTTTGTGTCTTCAGCAGACAGAATAGATCCTGTGTGATGTGGAGATGATCATTAGGAATCAAAAGATATGAATCCCATTCTTTAGAAATCTGGGGAATGGGCGACAGCTATGTAGATCTCTTGTTTTATTTGTGAAGCTGTTTATTTATTTATAACAAATTAATAAAGAGTGAGAAGAAAGTAAAACATAGGAAGAACTATATTGAATAAATTTTAAATGGTTATTTTTAAAATAAATGATAAAAAGTTATTTTTCTTTGCTATTATATTCTACTTAGCTGCTCATTTAGGAGTGACATTATAGTTTTACAGCATCTACTAGTTAATATGTATCTAAGTATTTTCCCCTTAGACCTATGAAATCCATTCTTAGAGAAATTGTCTCTAAAGATGATAAATATTTCTGATAAAATATTGAGACCACATGAGTAGAATGGGAAATGCAAACCCCCAGGATAAGTTCAGACCCTCAGGTTCATTCTAGAGTCTCAGATGGAATCCTGGTTCTGCTGTTTATTACATGATTTTGGATGAGCTATTTTTTAATCAGTCTGTGGTATGGAGGGTTATATTTGTTTTTTTTTTGTTGTTTTGCTTTATTTTACCTCTAGGGCAGCAATTATAACATAACCAAATTCAAGAAATGTTTTGTAAGTTAACACATTTTAAATGCTTTAGGCAATTCCTTGATTATATAGTAAGTATAAAATTATTAATGATTAACATTAAGACAAATCAGAAAGATGTCCAAGATGACAAAATGGTTCAAAGGGAAGGATAAAAGAAATCTCAAAGAAGGTAGAAAGGTATTGCCTAGTAGTTTTGGAATGAATAGGTTGAATGATGGGAACCAAAGGGGAAAATGGAACTACTTCCCAGAGACAAATGTGACTTTCTATTTAACCATCTAAATTCATGTAGATTCATATGCTTCTCTGCTAGGGAAAACAATAGTGCACTAAAGGGTCCAATGTACAACTTAACAGGTTCTTCCCCTACCTTGTGAACCTAGGGGAGAATCTACTATTGAGTGGATTTGAAGACAGAGCAATGCAGCTCTATAGGATCCTACATGGCAGAAGCCATATTTCTGTGTATCATTGTGCCTGTAAAGAACATATGGAGTTCACTTGCTATCCAAGTATAGTGCCTCATTTTTATATTTTCACCTGTTTTTTCTTCAGACTTTCCTGAGAACATTCTCATTTTGCTGACTGGTCAGTTGCTACATAGGACAGCAGTGTCCTCAACTGAGCTGTAAACTGACTGGGGATTTGGTGTACCAGGTCTGGTTTCTCTGCTTCATGGTTAGTCTTCTTATTCAATAGTACTCGCTGAAAGCAGAGTCAGCATAGCAATGAACTTTGATAGAATATATTTAGAATATTCAAAACCCAAATCCTTATAAGAAAAGCAGAAAAATATTAAACTGGGTACAAATAAACAAAGCTTCCAGGGACCCCACTGTGAAACCAGGCTGTGGATAGTCGGACTGGAAGACCAGGCCGTGATAACACAAAGGCAAACAGTGCAGCCTAGTTGTGGGATGGTCAGAAGAACCATCTGTGCCCAAAGGTGGCAAGGTGGAGGAGGAAGTTAATAATGGTTTCAGCTTGCTAGACATGTACAGACATATCAGGGCTTAAAAAAATCAGAAAAAGTTAATGGCCAGAGAAGGCAGATGGCATCCTCTACACAACAGAAGGTAGAACCTAAGGGATTGTTTTTGCTTTTTTATTTTTTTTTTTATGTTTGATGAATTGTATTTTGTACGTTTATCTTTTGAACAGGAGAAAAATAACAAATTAAGACTTTTAGAGGATCACAGGAAAGTTGTTATTTCACCTATGATTAGCGCCCTGCCATTACCACCTTAACCATTAAAGAAAACGTTTCTGAGGAGAGCCACCCTCTCAGCTTCTGGCACCCATAAAAAAGCTATAGGTCATTCTGCTGAAGGTTTAATGCAATAAGTTATCCATACCCTAGCAACTCTCATCTGAGCAGGGTATTTTCTTTCTTCTCAAAAAGGAACAAAATCAATACTGGAACGACTTGCTGAGAAACATTACACTGGTAATCAGTAAGTAATGGAACAAAGAGAAATCTGTAAACAGCTGATCAGGAGAAACTGCAAATCTGTAAGAGATAAACTGAATCATGCCCAGTAGAGGAAAGGATGCTCCGGGGTTTAAGCCTATAGCCTCAAGCCTGTCTTACTCTCAGCCTTAGTTAAGGTTACTATCACTGCGAGGGGACACCATGACCAAGGCAACTTCTAAAAGAAAGCGTTTATAAGTGCTTACTTATGGTTTCAGAGG
This sequence comes from Uromys caudimaculatus, assembly GCA_028551405.1. NCBI lineage: Eukaryota > Metazoa > Chordata > Mammalia > Rodentia > Muridae > Uromys > Uromys caudimaculatus. Next base: position 113,599,843 of record CM052703.1, on the reverse strand, counting down.
GTGAGTCCATGGTTATCATGGCAGAAAGCATGGAAGCAGGCATGACACTGGAGTAGTGGCTAAGAGCTACGAAAAGAGTAAGAATGGGCCTGGCATGGGCGTTTGACTCCCACATCCTAGTGAAACACTTCTAATAAGGCCATATACTTCCTTCAACAAGACCACACCTTCTAATCCTTCCTATGTAGTCCACCAACTGGGAACTAAACATTCAAACATATGAGCTTTTGAAGGCTATTCTCTTTCAAACCAACATACCATCCAGCACTGTATGAGATCCGAGGTAATTAATATCAGTCTAAGTAGATATCTCAGCCTGCTAGAGATAACACAGGAAGAAACTTACCTGTCTTTGAAAAGAGTAAAGATCCTGACATTGAGGATTAGAATTATTCTTTAGGAATAAAGTCTTTCAATTCTATCCTGTGCACATGGAATATGAATAAGTTTTGCAGCAAAATCATTCATTCTAGACATTTCCATTAGTCAGTCAAACTCATTTACTCATTGGCCTTCCTTTACATCACTCACTCTGTATTTTTCTTCCATTTCTCCTTCTTCATGAACATTCCCTCTTATCTTCAATGACAACAGTTGAGCATGATAGAAAATCTAAGAGATTTGAAGTTAGCCAAATTCTATTTCTTTATCATGCTAGCTTTCTGATATGTTAATCCATGTGTGAAGTAATTGACTTAAAAGCCAGCCTGGTCTACATAGTGAGTTCCAGAGCAGCCAGAGATACATAGTGAGAATCTCTGACTCTCTCTTTCTGTCTCTTTCCCCATCTCTCTCTTCTCTCTCTCTGTATGTGTACATATCTGTCACATATATATATGCCATATGTGTGTGTGTGTGTGTATGAGAGAGAGAGAGAGAGAGAGAGAGAGAGAGAGAGAGAGAGAGAGAGAGAGAGATACACACACAGTGACTTGGGTGAAATTAAAAGACAAGGAAGGCAATCTGTTTTCAGAATAACTTGTATGTGGGGTGTGAGAGGGAGATTAAGTACTACCTGACAGTAATTTTCTTAAAGGTAGTTTTCTTAAAGGTTACTTAGTAAAGTCAAAAAGGTAAATATGGGTGAACCCAGAGTAAATAGTATATGTCTTTGTTCTATTTCTTTGAAATTTCCATTCTATGGTATAATAAAAGAGAACATAATGAGCCATCTCATTGAGGGAATTCTAAGGCACTTACATTATGTATATCTCCAGTTCACAATACAACATGACAAGTGTACAGATATATAGCCTAGGGGTTGTGGGGACAAAAAAGTGACCAAGTGACTTGTTCAGGCTAGTGGAGCCCTAGGTGACACAGAGAGTGATCCACTGACTCTTCCAAAGTAGTGGAGCTCTAGATTATCTGAAACATCCCATAAAGATGGGGATGGTTTAAAGGAAGCAAGTACATCTCAGAACCTTAGATCAACAAAGGAAAAGCTAGGAAAGATAGCTCCTCAGTATGATATAGGGCCTGGGTATCATCTGCTCCATCAAGGCTGGGATCTCGGCTAGCTTCATCTTGTTTAGGTCTTGTACGTGCAACCATAGATGCCACAGCATGATTATTAAGATAAACATTTTGTGTGCAGAAGATATTTTGTGATACTCTTTTCCCTCCTCTGGCTCTTATATTTTTTCTGACTCTTCAACAATCTTCTCTGAGCCTTGGTCCTAGTGGAAATTAAGATCCCATTAAGAGAGAAGCACCCAGTCTCTTATTTTCACTGTTTGAACAGTTACATATCTCTCTATTGACTTCCATTAGCTGGGCAGTGGTGGCGCACACCTTTAATCCCAGCACTTGGGAGGCAGAGGCAGGTGGATTTCTAAGTTCGAGGCCAGTCTGGTCTACAGAGTAAGTTCCAGGACAGCCAGGGCTATACAGAAAAACTGAAAAACCAAAAAAAAAAAAAAAATAGACTTCCATTCATTATTAAAAGACACTTCTCTGACCAAAGTAAAGAGAAGCGCAAGTCTATAATCATAAACAGAAATATTTAGAGGGTAATTTTCACAATGAGCATTTGTCCAAATAACAATAACTGGTTCTATTCTAGGGCCTGTGAAATCTCTAGCCATGTGAACTTAATGAGAAATTATAGTTACTAGGCATGAGGTTTCTTTCTGTGTAGTAAAACTCAAAATCTAATCAGAATGAACTGAGTTACCCTATAACAGCCTTGCCACTATTTCAGTGGTAAGTACATCTCTCCTGGCAGGTAGATATTACAGCATTCAGGGTCTGGGGCTGGGTAAGACCAATGATATAGTTTTCTTCCCTGGAAACCATAGAACCTATGACACCATGAAAGCTAGCCAGAAAAGAAGTTTCCCAGTCCATTTGAGAATGATTTCTGTGTCCTGAAGCCAAAGTATATGGTGTCTCACTATGTAACTTACCATGGATAATGAAGGGTAATTACAATAGCCTGTGTTGTTTGAGAGATATTTGAGGCCACTATGACCAATAAGTCATCGATTATTATTCCATGGCTTGGACTGTGATTTTCTTTTAATAATCGACATCTTCTGAGAGTGATATCCACCCATGGAGGGTAATCCTGCTCAAACTATTGTTTTTGAAGTTATACTTTAAAATGAGGTCACTGATTGTTTCCATAAAGGTTTTTCTTTTAGATCATTAATCTGGGTTAGCCTACGCTACTAGGTAATTGTGCATAGGACATTACTGTGCACTGTGCCTTGAAAGAGTTAGGGATTTGCTTAGTATGCTGAAGCTGTTTGGGATGTTGACCTACTTTTGCTTTTGTTTAGTTTGTTTTAGAGATCATATCTAAAATATCAATGTGAGTGTCCTGCTGTTCCTCGTATGTTTTCTTCTAGTAGTTAGAGGTCAGAGTCTTACATTTAGGTCTTCAATCTATTTTGAGTTGAATTTTGTGCAGAGACTCATTATGGAGATCAGTAAGATATGCTCCCAAACACTAAGAAGTAGACATATCTATGATTCAGCCATCCCACTGCTGGATATATAACTAAAGCTATGGAATTAGTACACCAAAAGAAACATGCATGGTCATGATGATTGCAGCCCTAGTTATAATAGCCAAGTAATGGAATCAACCTAGGTGACCACCTTATGTATATATCTAAAGCATTTAAAGAAAATGTTCTATACACACACACATACATATCCATAGATAGATAGATAGATAGATAGATAGATAGATAGATAGATAGATAGTACTTAGCAATGCAGAAGAATGAAATACCGTCATAGAGGATATATCATGTAAAATGAATCAGCTGTAGAAGATCAGTACTGTGTGTTTTCTCTCATTAGTGGAACCAAAAACTGCTTGACATGAATGTGAAATACTCAGGAAAAGAGTTAATAGAGAATGGGGTAATTGAGTTGAGAAAGTGGGAAATGGGGTTGAGGCTGATCAGTGCATGCTATTCACATACATACATACATACATACATACATATGCTTATGTATGTGTGTGTGCGTTAAAATATCATGATGAGTCCCTCAATAAGTAAAACATGTTGGTACAAATAAAGCTAAATAAAATATTTGATGGCATTAATCCACTTGGAGAAAAGGATATTAACATAGAGTACATATTTTTCCTTCCTTCTGGATTGCATTTAGTCAAAGAGAAATAAAAAAATAAATAAACAGTGTCAGGGATGAAGCTATGGCAATGATCATGACAGTGAGCTCCAAGGTGCAAACTGATGCAACCTTAGCCGAGGAGGAAATGTGACCCTACCATTCAGATGTTTAATACGTGCAAACAGAAGGTGTGAGACATTCTGCCAGACTCAGAGACTTTCTACAGCACAAAGGTGACACTGAAATGAAGACTCCAGGTGCTCCTTATGGCCCTCCGAAGACTGGATGTGTGAATTTAGAAGTGTCAGTGGAGGTGCGAAGCAGTAACATGCATGGTTGGCAAAGAATAATTTTTCCACGGGAGGAGGTGCCTAGGGAAGCCAATGCCATTAAATTTTTATAATTTCTGTTTAGTGCCCATGACTAGTGGTCTTGACAGTAGTGCATCAGTAAGGGAGAATAGCCTTTTATCTCTTAAAAGAAAGATACGGAGCTAGCAGCCTCCCAATCTTGTTTTCATCACCAAGGACAAAGAAAGCAATTGTATTCAGATTCATTATCTCTCTAAACTAAAAGGTACAGCTGAGTCCAACTGAAACTGGAAACGTAAAATATAATCTGAGTAAGAAACATAACAATGTTTTTCATGGAGTGCAAACTTTAGTACGATTTTCCAATGTAAAGACACAGGATAAATCGATTTATAGACTCCGAGTCATTGACTGTCAAGCTGCACCTAGTTCACACATAGAGTCTATCTCTTGGCTTTAATGTAGGAGGACTGACGTGCAGAGTAAGCACCTTGTCATTGAGTTTATTGAGTTACATCCAAGCAGATGAAGCTGGGTCAGAACACCAGGAAATAGGTGTTATTCCTGCTTAGTCCTGCTCTGCACTGGGCAGTGTTTTTGCAATGTGTACATTTTAAATTTTGTTGTCTTAAAGTCCAATCTAGGGAAATTTTGTTTGGCATTTACTCTAAGCATAGACATGAACTGTAGGCAAAATTGGACATGTCCTGCATTCCAAAGGCATGTAGGAAGCCATTCTTCCTGTCTCTCAGAAACTTCTGTCCATAGCTCCACACTCATCAAGGTGCAAAAGAAATATCTGTTTTAGAGTCGTGATACATGAGATGCAGAAAAACTAGGTGACTGCCCCAGACATGCACACAGAATGACTATCCCTCCTGATGCAGATTGTTTTCCATTCTGTCATCTGAGAGCATCTATCTACAAACAAATTAGAACTGGCAAATTGAGTTTTATGAGGTACTGAATTTCCAATAACATTCTACTCTTCAGATTAAATCTAACCCCATTCAAAAAGGCTGAGAAATCAAATGACCCCAGATGTTGGCAATGGTATGAGGAAAGAATCTCATTCGTCACTAAGTGGGGATGTAAACTTGTGCAGCCACCACAGAAAGCAGTGGAGGTTCCCTCAAAACCATGTGACCCACTTATGCTCCTCCAGGGGATCTGCCTGAAGGACTTGGGGTTAATATAGTTCCATGGTATTTGCACATCCGTGTTTATCGCTATACTAAGTACAGTAGTGAGGAAATGAGAATGAAGTAAAATATTCACATGAAGGAAGATGCTCTGATGACACGTAATATAATATATAACATTGTTTAGAAAGTTACTTTGGTTCATTTATATTTACAGGCTTCTGGTGGTGAGGAAGGGTGAATGTACGGCAGAGCCCAGTTCATTCCAGCCATTTTCAAAAGCCTGATCATTCCGAGCCCTGGAACCATGTAAACCAGAGGCTAAAGGAAAACACCTACCTTTATTTCAACTTTTGATTTAATTCTCTAGCATGTATTCAGAATTAGATGTTTAATTTTCATTTTAAAGCTATTGCTTATCCTGTGGTGAGGCTATAGGTCAATTGGCAGAGTGCTTTCCTGGTTTCCAGCTACTGATGCGCTGGATGCTTGATCCCTTGTTGAAAACCTCACAGTTAACAAATTCCGCCATCACGTTTTAAACGCACGCAATGATAGCCATGTAGATGCATGCAAGTTTTCTTAATAAATCACAGATCGTTTGTGTGTGTGTGTGTGTGTGTGTGTGTGAGAGAGAGAGAGAGAGAGAGAGAGAGAGAGAGAGAGAGAGAGATCTTCCACATTTATAGTTGTTTTCAGAAAAATAACGAGTCTAATAATCTACCATCTATACTATCATTGCAGAAAATTTCCATGTGTGGATGTTACATTTGCTTCTAAATATGCACCAGTCATTGTTAGTTAAGAGTTCTTTTTCTAGTTCTAGTTCTCAAGCCTGTGCATCTCAATATGATATGTATAAACTCCTAAATCTGGCAGATTTGGCTATGGTTCCTTGCTCTCAAAGCCATGATTGATGTAAAGTGTTACAGAGATTAGGAAAGGCAGTATTCTTGAAAATTAAGTCCTTGAATGTAAGGCATGTGGCATGGGGTTCATTTTTTAGAATTTTGGAGGCAGCAGAGTATTTAATGTACAGACTATATTTGGAGTGATTGGGCTTGATGGTTTGTCCCCAGGCTCTGCATGTATTAGCTGTGTGATACAGGCAAACCTACTGCTCTTTCTGCATCAATTCCTTCATCTTAAGAAGGACAGTAATATCATCTCATATCCTGCTTTCTGATTATTTAATGAGGCTTTATTCAGTCTTCTATAAAGAATGAATGTGTGTATATGTGTGTTTGTGTGTGTGTCTGTGTGTGTGTTTGTGTGTGTATGTGTGTCTCTCTCTGTGTGTGTACATGCATGTACATATGGCACATGAGATTTTATGAAAGAGAGATAGATCCTGCAGAAATTGCTTCACAAATTATGGAACCCAGGAAGACCTGATATCAGTCATCTATGAGCTAGACTACTAGATGAAATTATAGGACATTGTATTTTGAGTCTAAAAGCCTGAGACCTACTGGAGATTGGGGATGTTATTGTGTGTGTGTCTCTCTCTCTCTCTCTCTCTCTGTGTGTGTGTGTGTGTGTGTGTGTGTATGAATCTGAAGAAATAGGTGACAATGTCCCAACTTAGAGTGAGAGTGAATTCATCCTCTCAATGTCTTTTTGTTCTGTTTGTACTCTTAACAAGTTTGGTGATTCCTACATTCTATGACAATAAAGGCACACAGGCTATTGAGTCATTCAGGCTATTGGATCAAATGGTTCTCTCTTACAGAAACACCATCATAGTCACACCCAGAACGAATGCTCTACCATCTGTCTGAATATCACTTCAATAAAGTTAATACATAAGCTGACCTTCATATATCAGAATATTCAATCACCACTTATGATGTCACCTGATATTTAGTAGCTAAAACATAAACATTGATTATTGTTCTCTGAGTTCCAGGAATTTGCTCCACACATTTCTTAGTGTAACTAACATGCATTGATTCTTTATTATGTAAAAGTCATGGCCCTAATGGTTTTATATATGCTTACAGCAATATAATAGCCACCTGTCATAAACCAAGTTTATAAGTGGGGACAGTGGGGTACAGAAAGTAAACAGATCTTTCCAAAAATTTCACAACCAGCAATTGGCAAGTATTGTGGTTTAAATTAAAAATATCTCTGAGAGGCTCAGGTATTTGAGTACTTGGTTTGGGCCCCAGCTGATGGTATTGTTTACGGTGGTTCTGAGGGATATAGCCTTGCTTGAAAAGTAGTATGAGAGTGGGATAGTCTCGCTCCACTTCTAGTTTGGTTTCTCTGCTTCATGTTTGCAGCTGAAGATGGGACCTCTCAGCTTGCTGCCCTGGCCTTTGGCTGTCATGTCTTTTCCTATCCCATTATGGACTTTCCCTCAGAGACTGGAGCCCCAAATAAACTTATCCTTTTATGAGTAGCAGCCACAGAAAAATAAGAAATATCTCATCTTAATAATTTTATCAGGTTGCAAGTTTCTTTATCCTTCTCACCACAGATGGTAAAGAAAATGTTTTCCATAGCCAAGCATACCTAGAGCATTCTCCGTTTGTAGCCTTACTGTTTCTTCCTGCTGTTGAGACTATGGAATTCTTCTTAACCTCCTATAAGCAATCTTCCTACTTACCCTACATCTGCAACTTAGCCAATGATCACTTATGATGTGGAGAATGATCCCTGTTGATTTCCTGATAAGGAAAATTCCTTTAGCTGAAGTCATACTTAGTGCTACACCTAAGCAGTTGCCATATTTGCTTTCAAATGTTCATGTTGCACTGGACTAACGTATCTAACAGAAATTACTTAAAGAAGGAAGCTTTTATTCTTGTTCATTGTTTGAGAGAGGATTCGGTGAATTATGAGCATTAATGCATTGTGGCTGGGACCCTGTGGTAAGGAGATTGTTCAGCCAGCTTGTAGTATCTTGCCAGAACCAGCAACCAGAGAGATTTCTTTTTTGTTGTTGTTGTTTCTTTCTTTCTTTCTTTCTTTCTTTCTTTCTTTCTTTCTTTCTTTCTTTCTTTCTTTCTTTCTTTCTTTCTTTCTTTTTTGATACTTTATTTACATTTCCAATGTTTTCCCCTTTCTAGGTCTCCTCTTTGGAGACCACCTTTCCCTTCCCCCTCCCCCCTCTCTATCAGGGAATTCCACCTCCCACCCATCCGCCCGCCCGCTCCCATATTCCCACCTTGACATTCTGCAGAGGACATATGTAAGTGGCCTACTTTCATCTGTCACTTATTGCAGGTACTATGACCTCCATAAACTGTGACACCAGTGCATCAATTGTCCAGTCACATGATCCTGAAGAGATACTTCACATTCAAGCCATAGCAACACAGAGGCTATTCTCTTTAATTAAAGAAACTGGGTTTCTGGTGGTTGTGAAAATTTTGCAAGATTATATAAGTATCTTTAAATATAGTCAGGATTGAAGACTAGGCTTATATGACACTTACTGCGTCTCTATTTCTCAGGTGCTATGACCCTGAGTGAGTATTCCAATAAGAAAGATGACTGGAATGGTAATGACATCATAATTCAGGTTGTAGGAAGACTTGTAACATGATGGATTTTTGCTGTTGATGGCAAGGGAGTGGCAAGGAGAGCATCGTCCATGAAAGATGCAGAGACTGGGATAAAAACAAGTGTGAAGAAGAAGAATGAAGATAGAAATTTAAGATGGCAAGGAGATGTTTGTGTCTCTGCTCTTCCACAAAGTGGAAGTTAAAGGTTAGAAAGAAAACTGCCGCCTTGCTTAGAACACAGCCAGATGATCTCTGTGTGCAGACTCACTGCTACTGTAGGCTTCTTTATCTCTTTAAAGTATAATATATTTAAGTTATTATTTGAAAATCACACATTTTCATACAGGGCATTTTGATTGTATTGGCCTGCCCCAGTGCCCCACACATGTCTATCCCAGCTTCATATCCTGTTTATGCTCTTGTTATTTATAACCCGTGTGTCCAATTAGTGGTGCCTAAGTGTATATGGGAATGAGGCCATCTAATAAGACACAGAAAACCTACAGCAGTCATGTCCCTGAAGAAGAGCGACTCTCCCTCAGCGACAATCCACTGTCAATAACTTCTCTGTTAAGGGTGGTATTTCAGGGGCCTCTCTCTGAGAAGTCCATGCTTTGATATATTTACAGGTTTTTCCTCCCATACCACATGAATAAAGAGTGTTCATTCTTGGCTGATAATTAAATTAAAGCTGTTTTCCAAACATAACAACAATTAACTTTTAAAAAGAGACCATGAATTTGAAAAGAGCAATAGTGGGTATATAGGAATGTTTGAAGGGAGAAAAGCAAAGGGAGAAATGATGTCATTATATTGTAATTTAAAAAAATAAAATAAATAATTTAAAAAATAATTAATGCTGATTGGGAATATTTTAAAAGTAAAGTATTCACATAGTCCTGGTGCACTTTTATTACCATCTTCTAGTTCAAACTTTTATTTACTTATTTATTTGTATCTCAAATATTGCCCCCCTCTGGTTCCCATAGGTCAATCTTTTTATAAAGAGAGTTATCATTTGCATATATAATATTGCAGACATATGTAATTCTGTAAAGCACTTAATATATTTTATATCTGTGTATGCATGTATGTATGCACCTGTGCATGTGCGTGTGTGTGTGTGTGTGTGTGTGTGTGTGTGTGTGTGTGTGTGTGGTACACGAATGTGTTCATATATATGTAACTATTAGGGGCCTATATGTGTTCTGACAGAAATCATAACTCTATCACTCTCTGAATTATTCTATTGATATAAGGTCCTTAACTAGACCCAGAATTCACTGGCTTTTGCTCCCTGTCCCTGAGCGAGGGACATAGGCATGGATGGCCACATCTGGTTCTTATGGGCTTGGTAGGAATCCAGCCTCGGTTCCTCATACTTGAGAGAAAGTGCTGTCATGTCTTAAGTCATCTTCTCAGCCCTACATATGCTTTCCTTTCCCTTACTCTTCTCTGTGTATCTCTTTTGAGGACTTATACTGTCAAACAAAAGCATTTTTTCAATGTGCCAGTGTGATACTCATGTGCCATAATTTAAAATATAAAGGTTCCCTGTGTCATTGGACTGATACTAGAATACCAGTAAAAGAAGATAATAGATGAAGTCATGCTTCATTTTGCTCTTGGTCATGATTGCTTACCCATTTTACTATACTGCAAATATCCCTGTATTTCATAGCATGTACTTGGAACAGTGGTTGGCAGTGAGAACACAGGATTACCATGAAATGCTTGCAACCTTGATGAGCTCATGAGGAATAATAATAATATCAATTATTAATAGTTAAAAATTGTTGCATGTCTGCAATGTGTTAGATATTCTACTTGGGAAATATATTTTATTGGCTTCTATTTAATTCACAAGGTTTTATCAGTGTTCTGTTATGAATATTGTATAAAAGGGAAACCAAGGTTTAAAGATCTTATAAAAATAGCTCAAGGCTATTAAGATGGTAAGTGATATGATTACAATTCAATGGCATGTTTATTTAGTGAACCTTGATGGTGATTGTACGTTAGAAAGGATGACTAGGTTTGAACAATTAATAGTGACATAAGTTCAAAATATTCTAATGGATGTTAAGTCTTAGAGCATTTTCATACCCTGTACTCTCTTCATTCTTTAATACCATCCCTAAATTTTTAGCTCAAAAATTAAGTTTAGATGTGTTCCAGTCATTATGAGAAAACATCCTGACAACAGCAGCATCAGAGAGAAGAGTGATCTTAGATACAACTTCTGGGTGCACTCCATTATTGTAGGAAGTTAAGATCGGAACTTGAAGTAGCTGATCACATTCGCAGTCAAGAGATGAACCCATGCATGCTCTCTTATGCTCAGGCTTCTATCTATACTTATATATTTTAGTATCCCCAGCCCATAGGGATGAATGTTCCCACATCAACTCAGACAGTTTCACACACATATGCTCACAGGCTAACCATATCTAGACTGTCCCTCACAGAGACTCTCTTCTACAGAGATTCTAGTCTCTGTCAAGTTGAAAAAATAAAACTTGCCATCATAAGAACAATTAAATTTGATACCATCATATATGGTGTTTACTGATTAGGAATTTCAGGCAGAATGCAAATTCTCTGGAGACAAAGGTCATACCCTATAACATTTGTCCTTGTATCTTCATGCTTACAATATTTCTTAAGCATCTTATTTTTCCTGTGGTATAATGGAAACTGGGTGTAGAAATCACTGTCTTTGTGGCCCGAGTCTTGTCTTCAAAGAGCTAATAGGGAGATTACACATACAGAGGGCATTGAAGCCACGTGATAAATGATGTTGGCTAGGAAACAATGAACTCTTGCAGGAATGGGTAAAGGAGCAGGATGGTGGTTAAGGCAATAGTGAAAACTTTCATGCAGAAGCAATGCATGAGAGGGGCCTAAGTCAGTGAACAGGGTTTTATAGATCAAAGGAAAAGCCAATGGAATTATGTCTAGGTAATGGGAAAATCACATTTGCCGTAAGAGCCCAATGTGAGCATAAGAATGGTGACTGATTTCCCATGATTAAATACATTGATTCTAGTTATCATATTTCTAACAAGTAAAGCTGTTACTTTTTTTGCTATTGTTTTAAACCACCTTTTCTCATTAAATAAACCCAAGCTTGAGAGGCCAAAGTGTTCATAACTTTGCTCATGAAGATAGGTGTGGAATTCAGAGGCTAGTGTCTGTCCTATACAACCACCCTGTCCTAAAAGAACTCAACATGGAGAAGCAGAGCTCTAGCAGGCATAATACATCCATGAAAAAGAGTATTGGAAGAATAAGAATTCTGTGTGGTTTCGAATGTTGCTGCCCTGACAATTTTACAGTTTTACATAAGGTATAGGTGACTCCTTCATTTAACTACATGGGGCATTTAGACTTTCCTTATGTGCACACTATTCTCCAGGATGTGCTGGTGACCATGTGCTGGTATTAGAAAATGGATTTCTGATGTCAAACAAATTTGTAAAGCCTGATTTACTTAAGAAAAAGTAGTTTGTTAGTGGAAGTCTTCTGCACAGTTGCCTTCTGAAGTTCTTATAAGTAAAAGCTATGCATGGACAGGTCATATGGCTAAGAATTCACTTTTTATGTTCAATTCTTTCTGCAGAAATTGCTAAGGAAGAATACTTTTATGAGAAATCAGAAATGTTGATTTAGCAATGTGAAACTCATAATTTATAATCTGCAAAAGATCTGAATTGAAATCCCAGTTATGCCACTAACTTATTGGACCATATTCAATAAGTCAGCTGATCATCTTTAGCATACAAGACTAAGACAGACACTTAGGAAGTATCAAGAAATGGCAGCCACCACTATTATTATTTTTTATCGTTATCACTTCCAAAATAGACTCTTGGGATAGGAGTAGATGGAGAGACAATTTCTATTCCCCAAACTCTTTATTCATCCAGGGGCCAGCAGGGAGGACTGGGCATATCAAGGTTTATGGCAATACTAAGTCTATGCACAACCTCCAGTAGGGTGGCTCATGAATAATTGAGTACATATATGAAGGGGAAGCTTTATGGTTTTCTGATAATGTGTATGTTCGCAGCTGGCTAGCTCTGATAACACTCTTAAATAACCTCTTTCACCTTTAAAGCCTGAAATACCTGCTCCATGTTTACTGTTTCTGGAGTTCTATGGCTATAAAAATAACCTAGCTTTAAAGAGGCAATGCAGTCTTTTAAAAAGAAATAAAAAGTACTCAGCTTAAAGCCTCAGTTATTTAGACAAAAGTGACTAGCAAATGTGTTTCGTTCACCTGGGCTCACTCTGCCCTCTATTAATGAATAGCTTTATTGTTTTTCTCTCTTTCACTATAAAATCTAAAATACAGCATGGTTCATCCACATTGTGACCACCTACCAGATATGAGAGCTCATGCTGGATGCAATTACCAGGGTGACCACTAAATGTTCTCAGCTTCCACACATGCAGTGATGAGAGGATGCTCTGTTTCTTCATAGGAATTTTTCATCCCAAAGTTTCTATGATTCTTGGCATAAGATTGCTAGTATCTAAATTTTACATGACTGGTTAGATGTCTGGTGGAAAGAACACGATTAACAGATCTTCTGTCAGTACAGTAGATTCCAGTTGATGTAAAAATTTATGTTAGGGAAATGGCTCTCACTGGGGACATAAGGCTGAGTAGAAGACAACTGGCTGGTGTAGAGTTGATTAGTAATTAAGGCACATGAATTAAAAGGAGTAGAGAGAGTGACTGCCTTCATTCAGAAATGGTTGGAGAGTCTGAGTGGGTGAAGAAAATGGAAGTGTTCTAGGTAGGATCCTTTTGCCATATAAGGATGAGAAACTGACTTAAGGTATCTTAAATGAAATCCCAGGCTTTGTTAAATGGTGACTTCCAGATGGGACATTAAATCAACCAGTATTTAGTTGAGTAGAAATTAAGAACTGGAAAATGTCAGATCTTTGTATTCATTCCATAATACACAGTTGACACAAGGTTCTCATGAACATTTCCCTCTCATAGAACAGATGGAAGAGCGTCTTTTAATTCTTTATCTTGTGTAAGATCCAATAAAAAGCATATCTTCACTGTCTGACTGGCAAGTTTCCTGTTTCTATTTGCCACTACAAAGCCTCCTGAGTTAGGGAGCAGTGCTACTTATCATCTCTACCAGAGGTAAGATCACATAATATAGTCCATCTTGCTACAGAAGGAAGAAGGTCTCTATAATAACTGGGAACATATTCCTCAAGAGAAGATACAGCATCACTAACACAGAAGTCAGGAGCTATGTGGAAAGAGGGAAGAAAGCATCTAGAATGTGATGAGAATTGCTTAGGGAGGGTGAACAGTTATCTGAAGCAGAGTTACAAAGGAGGAAATTGAACAGGAGTATGAACTGTGACCTTTGAGCTTCAAGGAAACCATGAAGTATTACAAAGAGAATAAACAGTAAAAACATGGAGACAACTTATTGTTGATTCTTATGGTAGGAGCATGGTTGAAATTGTGAATTTGATAAGATATCACAATTCTGCATGTTGGCAGGGTTCCTTAAAGCCTTCCTTACCAGGAACTCAAATGACAATTAGAATGGGACTTTATACTGTCTGCTAGTCAACCTTCAAGATAATAATTGGGTTCTTTATTGATATTTGAAACATTATCCCTTAGTGGATAAGAGCCCAAGTCAAAACTTCAAACTGGCTTTAATGTGTGTCTTTAGATGTTTATTTAACCTTATCTAGCACTAGTTATGTAGTCTGGCAACTGGATGTCATGCTTACATGGAAGATTTATTTAAGGATCAATTCCATACACAATCTATATGCGTATGACCTTGACACAGGAAAGATGTTATAGATGTGAGCACCATGTCCCCCTAAACCAAATCTTTAGACTGGGGTTCTTCCTAGTGTTTCTTATCCACTAGATAGATTTTATAGTTATGGAGGATTATAAGCCATGTCAGGCTCAACATGATGAAAGGAAATACTAAGCCCCTCTCAGGATGAAGGAGTTCTTAGGGCCTAGAGGTGACTTCAAGCCAGCGGTGATGCACTGAGCCATGGAAAATCACTGATGACATGGACATTCTTTTGTATAGGGCTGAAATAAAGAGAAGTGACGCACACTGCGAAGTGCCAGTTGTGACAGATCTACTTTGTGTCTCTTGAGGATTTCCATTCTTCAATTTTTATGAGTCCCTGCAAAAGAGATCAAATGACATGGTCTTTTCTGATACCTCACTGTCTCAGGAAGGTTGATTAATGGTAGTTGACAAATTAATTATTATCCTTTGTTTTTGTAAGGCCTCCTTCAAAAGAATTAACAATAGGAGTGACAAGATCCTCCTTGACTCATACGTTGACAAGAAAGGCGAAGGTCATGATTCTGGCTGTGAGTTTTCCTTGTACGCCAATCACACTTTCTTCTGTTCTCTCCATTGGTCAACACCACATGTGACTAGTCCGCTCCAGGAAAGCCCTTCTCAGCTCTCACTTTACTAGAGATTAACTTGCTTTGTCACAGAGAGGTACCTGAACCCTGCCAAGCCCGATATGAACAGCGCCATAGCAAAGAAGCCCTTTCCCTCGATGTCCCGTCACCTCTTTGGCATAATCACCATGTAAACATGTCTCCTTATGGAGATCCAGTGGTCCCCACTTCATCTCTGCCTTTGTCTATTGTCTGGATCCTCCTTCCTCCATTTCTTGAGTGCTGGGATTTCAGGCATGCATCATCTTAAAATCTTTACTAGAGTCAGAAACTCACAGGTAGCTTTCTTCAGGAAATAATGTGGAAACAAAATGTAACATCAACATATGTTGACATTTGTTATGTAGATAAATTCCATAGATGCAGTTTCTTTTATTTTTATATTTCTAGTTTCAAGTTGAACACAGAGTAAGACTCATTCATCATTATTTGGATGAATGGAGATATTTTGAAAAGCTTCAAAAACCTTGGTTAATGCATACAAATATTCGTAATATTCCTTAAAAATATTGTTAAATTACTTAATAAATACCTTCCTTGTTATAATTTATACATCATAAAATTTGAGTTATTATTAGTGTTCCAATTACTCTTCTATTAAAAGTGTAGTAATGAAAGAGACTTCTGAATTAACTTGTGGGGAGCCTAGTTCACTCTTTGAGGTTCTGGGCATCTGGTTCCTGTCTAGCTGGAGAAGTCTGAGCTGCTGGCAGGAGAGCTCCCCCTGGTGTGAGGTTATGAGATAAAGGAAAGGCTGTATTGGTGTATTTGGCTCTATACCTGCAAAACCACAAATTTCCTCTTAAATTATATCATCATCATCATCATCATCATCGTTGAATTGTTAAGAGAGTCTCATGTAGTACAGGCTGACTTTGAACTCAATATGTATCTGGGAATGATCTGAACTTCTTATTCTCCAGTGTCTATTTCTTGAGTACTGGGATTACAGGCATTTAGCATTATCTCTGAGTTCCTGAGGGCTAGACAAGCAGTCTGCCAACTGAGTTCTGTCACCAGTCCTGGAGAGTTCTTATCTTAACAATCCAATGTAGGTCAGTAGCAAGAATGTGTTTTTAAGGAATATTCCCAGGGTCTGTATCTAAATTGCATTATTCAAGAAGGGTAGTGTAGTCTCAAGACATTTGTATTTGAAAGGACCTCTCATAGGGGACTCTGAAGTCAATGGTTCCTAAAGGATTATGAGACATTCTGGCTCATGTCGTAGCAATGTCAGAATGATTATGGTGTGTAAATGTAGACTGTACTGATTTAACCAACTCTAGGTGGGGGAATTTGGGGGTCATTTTTGGTCTATGTATAGTTTTTTTAAGCCTCAACACTGTAGAGTGTTTAGTTATAGACATGTGCTTCATTTTTGACAAATAGGAAGGGCAAGCTGATATGGATAAATTAGAATTTGTAACTTAAAAGGAAAATAAATTCAACTTTTGCTAAAAATATTTTAGAAACTCTCCAATTGCAAACACACACACACACACACACACACACACACACACACACACACACACACACACACACACAATCTCACCACCCTTCAAAATGTTATTCTCTTTGGATTTAGATGAAATGAGAGATTTACGTTTCGCCTAGAATATAAAGCCCTTTCAGTGATTCACAGTCTCCTGCCACCTTAGCTAAAGCAGGACTTTCCATTGACAGGAATAATTAGCTCTGAAAGGAGAGGCTGAAATGGAACTGAGGATGGGAGCTGATGAGCCCTCTACGCATATTTATATGTTCGCTAGCCTCTCGCTTTGTGCTTTCTTCCCAGGAGGAAAGTTTCCTTTATTGTTTGTCCAGGCCTCCCCCATTCTCACAGAACTCCTGCTGTGCCAAGAGAGATGTGAAAAAGGGCCAAGTGATCTGCTATTGAAGTCAGAAGACATATCTCCCTCCCAGTGACCTTCCTAGATAATGAGCAGATATGGTTTTCTAATATAAAGGGAATAAATCAACAGGCCTTTCAGGAGCTGGGGCAATAACAGTGGAGTCCAAGACCATCAATTCTGAAAGCAAAGGACAGAGACATCCTTCCTTACAGAAGAACATTAGACTAGAGCAACATGGGGGGGGGGGGGATCTACACAGAAGAGGAAAGAGTAAATGTACTTCAGGCTTCACCCCTTTCTCCCTCCCTCCATTCCCTAATTCCCCCATTCACCAACACACTCCTTGTACAAAGGTCAAGGTCAATTATAAGAGGAAAGTCATACCTCCCTCAGTTGACTTTAGCTGAGTTAATTCATAGTTTATAATGACGAAGTGCTCATCTTTCTCTGTAAGACATTATAGGGTTTTTTTTTGCTGTGGATTTGGTGCTAAATAAAGGTGACAGGTTTTGTCACTCTGCACACGTCTGTTAATCCAGAGTGGTCTCAGTCTTTCCATGTAACTCTTAGTATCTCTGGAAGATCCATGGGGGTGAACACATAGGCAGAAAATGTCAAGAACCACAAATCACGGAATCGCGATGGGTACAAGAAATATATGGATGAACAGGCATCACTGATTTCCCAGTCTGTGTATTAGGTGTGTCACGGCAATACATTAATGTTTAATTAGAAAACCATAAAACATTTCAATAATAATAACTGATACTCATCAAGTCCTTAATATGTGGTGCATATCATGCTGCATCTTCCGAAATGCATCGGCCTTTAAAGAGGAATTTTAGTATCTCTTTTTTCAAGATGAATATGTACTTTGTAAGTACGTGTCACCTGCACCAGGTCATGTGAGTGTAGATCCACTCAACAGTAAAATACAGTTTATGTATCGCTGTGTGGTCCCATGATGCACTCATTAAAGTGGGCCATTTCATGCTTTGTGTGCTGCATGAAATGACTTCAGAACACCTACAAATGAGTTCTGCTCCATTTCTGGTTCTTATATAGGGAGGAACATTTGGATCACCACCAGGGCCAATAGATAGTAGAGAGTTCTCAGTGTTTTAAAATACTAGGTGGCATTTTTCTAGGTGTAGTATTTCCTAAATTTCCCTTGTTACCCCACCAAATTTGTTTCCATGGCTACTGAAAGACAGAGGCAGTGTTACTACACAGTTCAGTGGTCTGTTCAATCCTTTGCTTCAGTCATTATGTTGTTGTTGGTGGTGGTTTGTTTGTTTATTTGTTTTTCATAAGAGTTGAACATTTTGTGTAAGGTGGTAAGATACATTTAGCTAATCTTTCCCAGGATTCCTAGAGAACTTTATGCAATTGAGCTCAGTTCCATAACTGCAATCAGCAATAGAGATGGTCCAGAATCCTGTGCCCCACTCATACTAGAAAATGTCTTATCTTCAAGATATTTTGACTCTCTCTCTCTCTCTCTCTCTCTCTCTCTCTCTCTCTCTCTCTCTCTCTCTCTCTCTCTCCCTCTCTCTCTTTTCTTCCCACCCTCTTTCCCTCCCTCCCTTCTTCCCTCCCTCCTTTCCTCCCTTCCTCTCATTCTGACAAACATAGGACAGAACACTAGTTAGTCCCTTTTAATGTTCCCTGTGGCAATCTCAGTAAAGATCATCTCTCCATCCCCTTTCTTCTCTCGCCATACTAGACAATAGCAGCTTTCTAGAGACATCTGTATCCCACTCCTACTGGAGAGATGAAACTACATTCTTCTGAACTCTTGAATAGTGTTTAGAATGGAACCCTGGAACCTTGGAAGACATAGTTCTTACTTTATAGGCTTACCCAGAATTAAATGTTTGTAATTCCTCAAACATGGCCAAGACTCTTGTCTTTTAGTCAAGGCATACTGTTCCTCTGTCTCCAACCCTTTGTGCATCTGACTAGCTCTTATTTATTTTGAGGTATCAGTTTACGACATCACTTCTCTGTTTCATCCTCTATCCTTATCACGTTCTTAGAGTTTATCTAAGAACCAGAATTCCCAAAATGTACACCATAGCCTCCGTCCATCAACTGTCATCATACTGAGGCAGGACACTATGTTTGGTTCTTATCACATGCCCCAAATTAATTAGGATAAAATGCAACACAGAGCAGGCACTAAACAAATATTTAGAAAATGATGGGGAACATTGCAGTTGTGTTTTCTTTCTACTTTCTTTTATACCAACATTTCCACTAGTGTTGGTGACAAAATTACATGTGTATAATATAGCACTGACTTTGATGACTTGTCAGTTAATTGACAAAACTTCTTGCAACCTCACAACTACACAAACTCACAAACAACAGAACTATAAATTGTGGAAAGTTTTTAGTGAAAAGAAATTACAGAGACAGTGTCACGTGGTGACCTCAAGTTTTTCAATCATAGATAGCTTTCTGATATTCTTGAGTTATAGATGAAATTACATGAAACAATGTTTAATAACTTGGTGATTAAGGTGCTCATTGGTGTTAAGGAAGCTAGAAGACCTGGGGACACTTTCTGCTATTGCATGATGCCCCTTCAATGCTCCCCAAGCAGGCCAAACTCTAGTGGGTGTATTTCTTTCCTTCTTGCATAAGACTGAGACTCAAGACTTCATCCTGTTCTCTTTTAGAATACATATGCTTCTTAGGCTTGAGAGATGGCTCAGGGTTTAAAAGTGCTTGCTACATTGCACAGGACCCAAGTTTGGTTCCCAGCCCCCACTGACAAGGCTCACAGTCACATGTACCTCCATTGCTAATTCGTCTTTGATGAAGCTCCAAGAACTACTTCGTTCTCTTTAATAGCTATGCACTATTCTGCATTATGGCTAGATTCCTGTCTATTTCAAGATCATTCCATTAACACACATTTGGAATGTTCTATAGCACAAATTGTGTTCATTGTTATACTTTCTATTTATTTTTGCTTTAGAAAATGAAACTAGTCATTGCTTCATGTCATTCTGCTCCTAATATGACTGCAAATTAAGCAGCAGAATAGCTGGCAAGGTTGATAACTAGTTTGCATTTTGCTAGATTTTACCAGATTACCAATTTAGTCACATTGTTAGAATAGAAAGCCTTTCTTGAACCTTCCTTAGGAATGCTGAATGTCCTTTTGTCTACTGGGTGAAAACCAGTACTTTGAGTTTTTATTTACATGTCTTTACCAGGGATAATGTTTATATTTTGTTTGTCTATTTGGACTATTTTTTAAAGGAGGAAGCAGGAAGGATGCCAATTTAAGAGGAACCCAATCATACTTTATTGGTTGATTGACTTACATGCTCCTGTTGAATATGCACAGGATTGTAGACATTGGGGAACATCTTTTTAGGACAAAAAGAAAAGCACACATTGTAGTGACAGACAGATCCTCAACATTTTCCTGGTAATAACATTACAGGTCAAACGTGACCTCCACACACCGATGAAGGTGTTCGGTGACAGTCATTACCAGGAGGTACCTGACTACCTGGTTCCATTTTTTCTATATATGTAACAAAATAATCTTTATTTTCTACTGTTCTGCAATTACATGCCTGTCCTAGTGGCCAATCTCAGTAGGAATTCGAGTACCATAGGCATGCTCTGTATTGTCCACTGATCTGGGTGAAAAATTGCCAGCATAAAAACCAAAGACTAAATGAAGGCCCCAAGTTATGAAGTCATTTCTCCATAAAGTGAGAGCTCAGTCTCAATCTTGTCTTTTTTCAAATTGTGTGTGTGTGTGTGCTTTGTGTATGGAAATGTAGATGTATACATTGCCACTGTGTATGTTTAGGGGTCAGAGAATAACATTTATAAGTTGGTTCTTACCTTCCACTGGGAATTCTTGGAATTGAACTCAGGTCAACAGGCCTGCACAGCAACTATTTTTTTAACCTCCTGAACCATCTCCACCTTGTTCTTTGAAACTAGAGATTGCCTGACCTGAAGCTCCAAGTAGGATAGGCAGACTGGCCAAGGGCTCCCAGAGATTCATTTATCTCCCTCCACAGTGTGCTAGAATTAAAAGTATGCACTTTGACTCCTAGCTCTTTTCCATGGATTCTGAGGGCTGAGCTTAGATCTCAGGTTTACACAGTGAGCTTTTCTCATTGGGGTTCTCTCCACAGCCTTCCTTTGCAATGACACCAGTTTTCTGTCTGCCTGTCTTCCCAGTATCATGGAAAGCAGGAGGCAGATCATGTGGCCTTCAGGTATTCTGGGTGCTGAAACAAAGCTGATACATTTCTGAAATGCATCTTCATCCTCACAAGTTCTCAGAATTAGGCCATCCATTTTTTATTTATTACAGTGAGGATCTTTAAGAACTTCCTCAGGTGATAAGTCTGATTCACAAACTGTGAACAAAGAGGCAGCACATTCTTCTTTTGCCATCTCATCTCCGTGGGTTCCATACACTGGGGAAAAAGAGGGTGAATAATTCACTGTTGTTCCCTGTAAATCTTTGCTCTTTTTCTAGAGCTAAGTGGCCATGCACAGAGCACCCTGAGAACATTTACTAATTATCTGTTGACAGATCTTCTGTCTGTGTATCAATTGTCATCTGATCATCTGAATATATATAAATAGACAAAGATATGACTTTAATTAAAGTCTCCAAAGAACGTATTTTCTGTACCATGAAAAGTAAAAGCTAAATTCTTTGTGCTTCACTCCTTTGTTATTTGTTATACTTGAGAATGTAAATTATATTTATGTTACTAGTTTAGTCAACACATTTTAAATAAAAATGAAATCATGATTAGTACAAGAATAGACTAATGAACTGAACTGAACATACTATTACAATATTCAAAAATTAATTCAAAAATAAAATGTTTTTACATCAATTTTCGTCTACTAAATATTATCCTACTTTCTCTTCCTAAAAAAATCTTCTTTAATTTTATTTTAATTGCTATATACGGATATAAAATGAATGCTGAGATGCTTTGACAGATGTATGAATTGTATAATGCTTCCATCAGGGTAAATATGTCTATCTGCTCAACCATTCATCGTCTTATGAAAAAAAAGAAAACATTCAAATCCCTTTCTCTTTGCTTGTAGGAGTATACAGAACATTGTTATTAACTCTCTACTACTACTGGTGCTCTGCACACGGAAACTCAGTTCTCCTACCCAACTGTTCCCTTAGTGTAGTTACAGTCAAGCTTCGGGATCCATTCCTGCCACTTCCTTCCTTACAGAATTACAGTATTATGTAACCTCATCGTCATTATTTAAGAGCGGATCAGAGATTTAAATATATTTAAAGGAATGTGCATTAATGCTGTGTAGTTTTTATTTTATATTTATTATTCTATCATATTTTCTCATTCTTGCTATGGAGAGCCTGAACCCCAGGGATTTTGTGACACAGCTCTTATCATATCTGCCTGTGTTGGCCCAGGATCTCATATATTTTTAGATACCCAAGAATCATCTGGAGAAAAATATTGGGTGCCTTTCTTCCTGCACACAACATCTAGATCTAAGGAGAAAGATGTGGCAATATATCTTGTACTCCATGACAATATGTGTCCATATTAATCTGGGAGTGACAGGATACTGAATGGAGACTATCTGAAGCACATGGTTCATCATGGGCTTAGATACCACTCTACCTGGAGTACATTGACTTCTCAGGCTCCATGTGCTTCCTACATCTAAAAACAAGTAATCTTCCACATCTCACCAGTCCTAAGCAATGAGTTCTTAGGGAAATGTGTTGAGAGCCTGGACAACCATTCCGTGCTATGGCTACTGTTGTTCAGCTCAACTGCAAGGAAAGCTATACCATGGACACAATCTAGAAGACTGAGTTCCATCAAAATAGCACTGTCTGCCATACAACTGTAATGACTGACTCAAATCTTTGTTTGTTTAGTACTACAAAAATTATCACATTGTATGTTTGTGCATACTTAAACACTATTAGTTTTTAAAGAATATCAACAGATTTAAAGGGGCTAGTGCATACTCTGAGAAACATGCCCCTAATTAGTATCTCCATCTTTAATACACACACTTAAGCTAGTCTGCAAGATTATTGAGGACAGGTTTTGTAACTTGTGTCTTGCTGAAAACTCTGAGTACCCAGTGACTTAAGTGATAAGCAATATTGATTGGCTGATGGTGCTGTCACCATGTGGCTTCTGATGTCTGTTTCTTTCCTTTGCTCTGTAGTTTTGCAAGAATGGAGAGAGACCCATATGATCAGGGTTGCTGGCTGGCTAAAGGCATGGCTTCCGATTCTGCGCCATCTGTTCTTGGGTGAAAAGGCCCCCGGCTCAGTGGATCCCTGGCAAAGTTTCCTGCAGAGCTTTAATATGCGTGTCTCTCCCGACTGTCCCAAGTGTTCTGTGCATCTGAAAGTCACGGAGCAGCCATTGCTCAGTGGCATCTTTCACACTGGTGATCAGTTGTGGCTCTGTGGTTTTATCCTTGCTGATAGCACTAATACTTCTGCATAAAGTGGCTTCTTTGTTCCCATCCTTTTATCCTCTGTACTCCTGTCTCAGTGCTGCTGACCTTTCAGTTTGCATGCTTTGCCAACCTCAAGAGAAAAGCCAATCTGTCTTTCCTTTTACCTGGCATTTGTGTCTCATTCCCATCCTGACCCACTCTCATGCCTTTTGTATTATTTTATGCCTCTTTTAAAATATGCACATGCACACACACACATACACACACACACACACACACACACACATATGTTGGAGAAAATCACAAAATGATGAGTGTTTTTTATACTGGTCCTGCTCCATGGGAAAGACAATGCAAAAGGAATAAAGGAGGACAGGTGATGCCAGTGCAATACAGAGAAGCCAGTCCATCCTGCCCCTGTTCAGAAATAAACAGAAGCATGCACTCAACTGCATTAACCCAAAGTGTGGGAATTCTATCCTATGTTTCACCTTAAGTAAAAATTATTGCTATATCTGAGTAGAAGTTTAAAAACCAAAGGGTCCTTAAGGGTCACTAAAAGGACAAGACTTCTCTCATGCTGAGGTTAAGGTGAACAAAAGCATTCAGAAAAACACACAATCTTTGGGAAAATAGAATCAAGTTGATTTTCTTTTCCAACAGGCTTTCCAACATGTTCCAAAGATGAATCATCAATTCTTTTCAATTGACCTCAAATCCTGGTGCCTGATGTCTGCTTGAGTCTTGCCTGGTGCCTGCGTTCTGCATTGTTGTGTTTCTTTGTGTTGCTTCAGTAGTTTGTTTTTGTATTACTTTTAGTGTGGAGTGAGTATAAGATCCCTTGTCCTACACTCTCTGTTTCTTTTGATGTGGTGAGTAGACCCCCAATTTTGTGACTCTAGCTGTCATCCCTTCTTCCAAAAACCTAGTTAACTATGTACACACTCTTGTCACATGCTGCCAGACTTCTTATATCCTTTATAAGGAGGAGCAGCTTAGAGGAAAAGCCCCTACCAGAACCTCCAGCCATAGGTCTGATACATGAACTTGATTTCGGAAAGCTTGTACCAAAAAGATACAATGTATATCCTGACAAGGAAGAAGGCATCCAGGGACTGAGATTCTCCCACACCATGTAACAGTGTAGCCACATCCTGAACTATAAGTACTCCCAGTTTTAGTCTGTCTGATTACTGTTCCTCCATGTGCCTTAAGAACTCTAGTGACTGCAGACCGGTCGCAGGTTTTCCTGATAGCTGGAGGGCAAAACAAAAAGGTAATACTGGTATTTAATGCTGGGAGCCAGGCATGGCAAGCATTCAGCAATATAATGAAAAGGGCCATGCTAGAAATACAACCTCACAAATTTCATGTAGTACCCCATTAAAATGAGAAGAAGGGACAATAGGGCGACACAGCCATCTTTTCACACAGTGTTCAGGCTCCAAGTGAATTTGTTTTGATGACCTCAAATCCCCTTTTGAGAGTCCATTTAATTATTCATGCATTGGTTTTACAGAGAAATTATATCTTGCAGAGTACTGAGCTGGGTTAATAAATAGGATAAACACATTAATTATCAGATGCAAACTTGGTGCTATTATTGTTGCTGAAGACTAGCAAGGTTCCTTCCACATTCTCCCATTAAAAGCTGAGTGTGGTGGGGGGCCCTAGAATTAAAGACCTCACATGGGGAGGGTCTCTAGAGATAATATGCTTGGGTATGAACATTGATGACCTTCTACAATCTACAAGAGTGAGCTGATGTGTGCTTAGCAAGTGCTTTGTTTTTTAAAAAAATTTATTTACTTATTCTTTTACAATCCAATACCAGCCTTTCTTCTCCCAGTAACTCCTTACTCAAGTCCTCCCCTCATTCTCCCTCCCCTTCTCAAAAGAGGAGGTTTCAACCTCTGCACCTCTGAGTTTCTAAATGCCCCCCCCCCCAGCACATCAAGTTGCTGTGGGACTAGGCACATCCTCTCCCAATGAGACCAGACAGGGCTGCCCATTTAGAGGAATGGGGTCCACAGTCAGCCAGCCAGGCAACAGGCTCAGGAACAGCCCCTGATCCAGTTGTTTGAGGGACCTGTATGAAGACCAAGCTGCTTATCTGCTGCATATGTGCAGGGGCCTAGGTCCAGCCTGTGCTAGCTCTTTGGTTGGTGATTCAGTCTCTGGGAGCCTCCAAAGATCCTAGTTAGTTGACTCTGTTGGTCTTCCTATGGAGTCCCTGTCCTCTTTGGGTCCCTCGATCTTTCTCCCAACTTTTCTGTAAGACTCCCCGAGGTCCATCTAATATTTTAGTGTAAGTCTCTACATCTCTTTCCATTGGCTGCTGGGTGGAGCCTCTCAGAGGACAATTACACTAGGTTCATTTCTGAAAGCATAACAGAGTATCATTAGTAGTGTCAGGGATTGATCCTTGCCCATGGGATGGGTCTCAATTTGGGGCCGTCATTGATTGGCTATTCCCCCAGTCTCTGCTCTCTTCATCCTTGAATATATTGTGGGCAGGACACATTTTGAGTCCCAGTCTTTGTGGGTGGGGTGTTGTCCTTATTCCTCAGTGGGAATCCTACCTTGCTACAGTAGTAGCCACTTCAGGATCCTTATCTTGCACTGCTAGGAATCTAAGCTAGAGTTGTCCCCTTAGACCCTCTGGGGCCTCTCCACATCCCAGATCTCTTATCTCTCTTCTCTCTGCTCTGCTCTCCATACATATGATCTCCCCTACCTCCCTGTTCCCCTCCCAATCCCATTTTCCACCCAGGTCCTTTCTCCCATCGATCTCTGATATCTATTTTGTTTCCCCTTCTGAGAAAGATTCAAACATCCTCCCTTGTGCCCTCCTTGTTACATGAGTTCTTTGGGTCTGTGGATTATAGCATGGTTATTCATTCTGTACTTTATGGTTATTATCCACTTATGAGCATGTACCATAAATAATCCTTTCTAATGCTATGTCTTTGGTTTCTTTCAATAGGACTTTTGGAAAAGATTTGTTAACACTGATTTTTACACAGTAGATACCAAGGCTCAACAGGGTGAAGTGAGTTGTTCAACAATCCCATCTCTCCTGAGTGCCCAAAGAAAACAGGAATGGCAGTGAATGCCTTTGACAAATGGAATCTTTGTATTGCCATGCATGTCAGCTCCTACACTTTCTGAAGTTGTCTTAGCTCCATCCTTCCAGTCTTCAGGCTTGTTTTCTTATCTGCTCCCGCCCCCCGCCCCCCCCTCAGTTCTCTTCTCTGGCCTGTTGTGTCTCTTTAAAATGATTTTCAGTTTGAAGCCTTGAACCAAGAATCTCCCTGCCATAGAGGGCCCTTTGTTCTTTTGCCATAGTGTAGCAGGCAACAAATGCAAATTTGAATGTCAGAAAGCACAATTTTCTCTCTGACTGTAGTCTTGAAATGTAAGACAAGCAATTCTGAGCATTTTATTTCACTTCAGAGAGCTTTCTGTAGTCCCATTCCAGGTGCAGGAGTTCAGAATTCTTTCTCTTTACCAGAAGTGCATGGTGGTGTGGTGGTGGCGGGGGCAGTCTTAAGACCAGCCACCATCAGGGCGTATATTCTGTTTGTGTATTTGTCAGAATTGTAACTCAAGCTGAAACTTTCCTAGGCTCCAAGTTCTCTGAAAAAACCCCAAACTCTGCTATAGCATGCAAAGCCCATCACGTCCCTATGTCTCCATCAGTACTACAAATGAGCCTTTCATGTGTTTATCTCCTGGCCCTCTGGACTTCTCTCCTGTCTCTTCTCATGTACTTTGCATGGTTTCTAGCTCACTTGTTTTACAAGGTCTTTGCACAGGTTCTTTTCTTGGTACACTCTTCCTAATCCTGTAGTTATAATATCCTCTGTCTTGAAATTATTGCAGTGGCTACTTTGCAGATGCAGAAGCTCTGTCTTAAGAACAGTTGAGACAAATATATCTACTGCCATACTGTATGTCATACCGTATAAATCATTATCGGTATTCATACTTGAATTACTGGTGTCTATATGGTTTAATGGATTCTAAACGTCACAACGACAGGATCTCAATCTGTTTTTGATTACTATTATAGTTCCATGAAGTGGTCTTTAGAATACTCCCTAGTTGGGTGCTAAAATTTTGAGTGTTTTGAGTTTTTTATGGGTAACCCAGCTGCTATTTGAAGTGTTGTGAACCATTGGCAAGCACTCAGCCTTGTTAGAATTGAAACTGATACTATAGCAATTGGAGATTATGATCTTGCTTAGTAGATATTAAGTTATTTTTTGTATGTGTAAGTACGTATATGTTGAGATATGTGTGTAAATGCATACAGAGGTATACATGTGTGTGGAGGCCAAAGGATGGCAGAATGTCTTCAATAGATCTCTACCCTAGCTTTACAATTTCATACCCACCACACACACACACACACACACACACACACACACACACACACACACACACTCACAAACACACACACACTCACAAACACACACACACACCACACACACACACTCACAAACACACATACACTCACAAACACACACACACACTCACAAACACACACACACACCACACACTCACACACACACACACACACACACACCACACACACACAAACACACACACACACACACACACACACACACACACACACACACAATGCAGTTTGCATGTGAATGCCTCTTAACACTCACACCTATTCCTAGCCCACTCCCCCCCGAACCCCTTCTTCTTTACAAAATGACACCAGATTTTTATAAACAAAAGGAGTCTTTCAATCTACCTTCTAAATTTGGAACTCTATTCATGCTCATTTCAGTTTAGAACAGTATTTTAAACTGTTTCAAGATCCATGTTGAGTTCAGAACTTGTAGATTAAGTCTAATTCACTTTGCCTATCAAAGAGATGTTTGAACTGAAGGAAGTGAATATGAGGGAAAATGTTCATGGGATTGAACGCCATAGTGGTTAAAGTCCAGTTCAAGCACTCAACTTCTCTAGTTCCTATATTGCTCAGATTTGCAAATTATTTGCTTCCTTGTGTTTTTTTTAAATTTGCATAATGGACGTAATAATAGCAACTTCAAGTGAAGTTGATGAGAATTAAACACAAGAATCTAGGAAAAATATATGATATCATGTTGAATACCAAGTGACTGTTCCAGAAATGTTAGAGACTCGACAGCAAGGGGATGTGATCTGAAATGATTTCACAAATAATAAACATTAAATCGCTTGCTTCAGCTTTTCCCTCTGAATTACCCAATGTACTTTCTATAACCTGTGTTGAGGTAGCCATTGTTAGAAAGTTCCAATTTGAGGTAATGTAATGAATTACTGATAATCTGATAAACTGGGTATGTGATATTGAAGAATGTTAAACTCATCAACAGGGAGAACGAATTATGTGGTTACAGAGAGGAGGGAGTCACAATGATTCTTCTTTCTTCTCATCCCTACCTGACTCCTCCCTGCCCATGAAGGAAACATTTATTACACCCACTTCCTCATATCACAAGCTGCATCACTTCTGTATTCTTCTGTAAACCTTATAACCTCGGCTAAAGTACATGAAGGTGGATGAGATGGCCAGAGTTGGCCTTTGGAAAATGAACTGGGCACTTATTTTTAGACAGGCTGAAATTGCAGCAGGGGGATTCCATTAATAGAGACCGTAAGAACGATCTCCTATCTGGAAAGTGGTAATGGCTTCTAAGTAGTGACAATATTGCCATTATGAATTTTATCCTGGGGAAGACTCCCTGGTCCTCATTTGACTTTGTAGTCTGTGCCTTTTTTTTTTTTAGTGTTAAGCAAAGGAAGCCAGAGCATTCTTGCCCTTTCATCATCTCTTTCTTCTTGTGCTGGAAGAAAATGAGAGGCAGAGGTGGACTACGTCTCATGGTTAAATTGTTCCTGGCTAATAAAACTGCAGGAGCTGTACATTAGGGTGTCTTCCATAAATCAGCCTTGGGGAGAATTAGGTGCTGGAAGATGGAGGAATGATGGTTAATCATCACTTGTAGGAAATCATTAGCCGCACACCCTCATTCTGCTGCTTGCCCATTCGTCATTCCCCGAATGCGACTTTCCCCCCCCCCGACCATTAACATTCCTCAATGACTTTCTAAATGCAGAGAAAAGCCACAGAAGGGGTGAAGGATGGCGAGGCATTATGGAAACACACAACTGAGAGATGTCTCTGCCGCTTGCCTTCTGTGCCTGTGCATGTAAATAGAGCCACGTAAGAACAAGTTGATCGATCATCCAGCCAGCCAGCTGCTGCAGTTTGAGCTAAAGGATATCTAGCCTCCTGTTTGCCTACAACGATAAATAACTTCCCTAGATACCTTTCATTTTACTGTGTGCAAGGACATTGTTGTTTCTCTTTACCTGCATAATTTCACAGGACAAACTCGGCTTGGTGGGTGGTGGCAGGCAACCGGCTTTGGGAAACTGGGTCTCTGGGAATTACCATCCCTAATCCTTTTGAGAAAAGAGAAAACAAAATGTTGTGATAATGATTTCCTATGTTCATGCCATGTCTGTAGTGTTTAGAAAGGAGGAAGAGGAACACATGCTGTTCAAACTGGTTCACTGTCCAAAGGCTAAACATCCTTCAGTGGTTGACAGGTAATGATGTATAAAACATAGCTTGGTTCAGTCAATTACAGGAGGGAAGAATAGTCTAGCATTTTCTACTAGACCCACAATGTACTTTCTGGTGCTAATTCATGCATAGAAAAAGCTTTCAAGGATTCCTCCTCCTCCTCCTCCTCCTCCTCCTCCTCCTCCTCCTCCTCCTCCTCCTCCTCCTCCTCCTCCTCCTTCTCCTCCTCCTCCTCCTTCTCCTCCTCTTCCTGTTCCCCATCCTCCTCTTCCTCTTCTCCATCCTCTTTCTCCTTCTCCTTTTCCTCCTCCTCCCTCTTCCGAAATTGCCTCAAATCTCTGCCTTAAGTTGTTTCTTAATTACTTTTGGTCACAGATCATAGAAGTTTTCAGTTTCCATTTGTTTTTGTGTAGGCAGAAGTATGGTGGTCAGTGACGAGAAGTTCACTGAGAATGTACTGCATGTCAAGCAGGATGGTGAGAAGCACAGCCTGTACCGCCACACTGAAAAGAAAGGGCTATTATCCTGATCTTACTATCACAAAACTTGAAAGTTGTCATACTAATTCCGTATGTTCATGCAGCTTGTATGAGTCAGATCAAAGTACTGTGGGACCTGGAAGTTGCAGTCTGGAAGGTGTCCTCGAAAAACAATTAGGAATATAATGAGAATTGCATTAGGTTCATGTGAACTTTTGTCAACTTCCTGCTGGATTTGTTCCCTCCATCTGGCTATGGAAAAGATTGAGCTGGACTGAGTCTCCTTGAGCTATCAATTTTACCTGGTTTATACATACATGAAAGATATATGCCTTCTCTATTGACATCCATTCATGAGTTATAAGAGATTTAAGTGATTTTAATGTTCCAATAGTCTTTGAAGTATGTGCCAAGAGGTGAATTAAGAACTAATCATGAGCTCTTTTGACATGTCAGAAGTTCTTTCTTTGTCCTGTAAAACTGTGAGGGAAGAAGCCATAAGTGACAAAGAACTCTGGATAAATACACAAGAGAGTCATGTCTATTAAGAAAAAGCAGTGACTAGTTAAAGAACTTCATTATCCACTACTCAACACATGTCTCTCTGACTAAGGATGAGAACAGCAGAACTCTGTGAACTTCCCATACCCCAGTTAATGACCCAATACCTGCACACATTTTTGTAAGGACTAACTGAACACAGAGAGTAGTAGTAGTAGTAGTAGTAGTAGTAGTAGTAGTAGTAATGTTAGTTATAATAAAAGTAATATTAATAAGATATAATGATAACAGAGGTCCTGAAGTCATGAGACCAATAAAGGAGACAGGTTAGGGTTGAGTGAAGTGTGCAAGTAGACAGTAAAGGGAAACCGATGTTTTAGTTAGGGTTGGATAGAGAGAAAAACAGGGAACAACTGGTAGGACCATAGTATGAAAACTAGGACCAAATATATAAGAAAATAAAATCCAGCAATGCATCACTGTGTGCTTTCAAGGTTTGTAAAGAACTGTATTGGAATTTGAATGGGAGTGGCATTGAATTTGTGAATTGCATTTGGTAAGATGGCCATTTTTATTATGTTAATCCTACTGATCCATGAAAATGGGAGATTTTTCCATATTTTGTTATCTTCTTCAATTTCTTTCTTGGAGACTGGAAGTTCTTGTCATACAGGTCTTTCACTTGCTTGGTTAGTGTTACACAGATATTTTATATTATTTGTGGCTATGGTAAAGGGTGTTGTTTCCCTAATTTATTTTTCAGCCCATTTATTGTTTGTATAAATGAGAGCTCCTGATCTTTTTTTGAGTTAATTTTGTATCCTGCTTCTTGGCTATGTAAGAATTCTCTGGTAGAATTTAGGGGTCACTTATGTGTACTTTCTTATCTTATGCAAATAATGGTAGTTTGACTTCCTTTCCAATTTGTATCCCCTTGGTCTTCTTTAGTTGGTTTTTGCTCTAAGTAGAACTTCAAGTACTATGTTGAATAGATAGGAAGAGAATGGAAAACCCTGTCTTGATGAAACCAGAGGCAAATATCTTCTCACGATTTTTAGGCATTGGTAAGAAAAGGAAAGGACAAAATGGGTTAGTGCAAGCAAAGGAGCTATGTTATATGAGAAAATGGAAGGAAACATTGAAAAATTAATACACCTTTCTGAGCTGTCTGGGTTGTAGAAGAAGATTGTAAAGTAAGCTCCTCTTGTCACTGCTTGGGACAACTGAGTCTTATAACAATGTGCTTGCTTCCAGAACTGAAGCAGGAGATGGAGTGGAGTGGAGGTAATAGCAGAGAGAAGCAAAATAGTACAAGTATCTTACAAGCTAGAGCTGCTTCTGATTGAAACCATATGTAGCAAATACTTAAAAACAATGTCAGGATGGAAATATTGTGCTGTCAGATAGGAGTGCCAGGAAGGAAGAAATGGGATGTGGGTATGAGTCTAAGTATTGAAATGAATGTACTTGTATATATTAGCAATAGTGCTGTGTCAGTGTATGTATCTTTTTTCTGCATGTGTTTCTGTATATGTATGTATGTATGTGTCTATGTATGTGTGTTCATTTGTATATATAAAGTATCTGAGACAAAGATGTTGAATTTTAACAAAAAAACTTTTAGATGCACACATAAAATATTTGTTATGTATTCTCTATATTTTTTATTTTAAGCTATTTTACGATAAAATATAAGCAAACACATTGTTTGTATTCTTCAAAATATTGGTAGTAGTATTAGGAGTTTGATAATTCACTTTGCAAAGATTACATTTTTATAAACTAAGTTTTTGTGGTATTAAGGATTGAACACAGAGCCTAAAATAAGCTATAAAAGTACTTTAGCTGATCTATACCACTAGTCTTTACAATTTAAAATTTTTACATTCACAGTGCCTCAGTTTCTGAAGTTATTGGAACAGAACATGTGGTAGCTATTTTATTATCTTGTAACTTTTAAAATCTTGTGGATGAACATTAAAGTAAGTGACTTCTTAATGTTAATTTGGGTCACGTTTGATTTGGGTAGGTATATTTTACACTCAAAACATGTGATTAACCTCTTTTCTAATGGACCCATTTTTAGGCAATGACAAGAAATATTGATATTTACTAATAAGTTGTTTGAGAGTAATTTTTTGTTTTCTGGGAGAGGAATATTTCTTAACTGCAGATGGTAAAAAGGATGGTAGGCCTGTGTTCTTAGTATAAAATAGAGGACTATAAAGATTGCACTAACTGGATGTATCTTATGACTAGAAAGACATTATATTCTACTTTATAGCATGCTGAAGATACTATCAAGGAGATGCTATCATGATTTTTCCTATTGAAGATGGTACAAATCTAAAAGTGGAGAAGCACCTGCTTGTTTGTTTCTGACAGTGAAGATAATCTGAAGGCAGGTCTATTGCCTTGTTCCCCTGTAAAAATATATATTTTCTCACAAATGATCAATGGGATTTCAGTAAGTAGCATGTACCATGACTGGAGATTTTTTTTTCTAGCCCTGGCTATCCTGGAACTCACTGACTGGAGATTTTTTATGAAATCCTTTATAACCCAGTGATAAGGCAGAGGAGTTCAACAGACATCCTTGTTCCTTACTGGACAGTTCTGTTTCTAGAGAAGTGGGAGTCAATGAGGGAATCTGTGCAGCACTTGCTGAACCAGACAGGGTACCTTGGGCAGGCCATCACCCTCAGGAACTAATGAAGGAATAGAGGTGTCCAGTGATTTATATATTTATAGGTCACTGGTTAAGGGTAGGGTTGAAGCCTGGTAGGAAATCTCTTCTTACAGACCACCATTGTGTCACAATGTGGATTTGATGGATAACATAACTATACTTCTGTTTGTTAGAAAAGATAGAATCCCTCTTTTGGCAGTATAGATATTGTTTTATAGGATGATTAATTCAAAGATAAAAATATTGATACTTGGGTAATAATCTGTAGTTTACATTAAAAAATTGTTACTGAAAGTATAAGTTTTTGATATGACACATTTTGTTTTTCCAATAGAATATTTTTTGGCTTCTCACTAGGCTATGAGGGCTTTGATAAAAATGTCCAGTCCTAGTGCACGTTACTTATTGAAAACACAGTGATCCATTATGCAAAAACTGAATTTCATGATGCACAAAATTGTATAATCCCCCTAGGGGGAAAATAGGTTTAAATGAAGTTGGAGGAAATGCTAAGAGCTTTAAATTAGACTAAGAAAATTTGTACGTAGCAGAAGAGCAGAATTCAGGAATGTTCCCATTCATAGAAGTACAGCATTCTTGCACAGACTGCCCTGGCTGGGGACAGCAGCAAGTTGTGGGTGTGGCTGGCTGTGGCTGATGAGCTCTTTCTCTGCAAATGAACTCTGTGGAAGAAGTCCTTTGTCTCACAGTGAGTAGCTCTGTCTGTTTCTGCTCAGTTCATGATTTTCAAAGTTCAGCAAAGGAATGCAAAATATAAAAAGGTTGAGTTCTACAAAATATCCTATTTGAGCAGACACAAGCTTGTTTGGCTTCTCAGATTGGGAAGTTTGTACATCAGTGAGACGAAGTGACATGCTTCGTGGCATGCTACCAGCACAACAACTACAACAAGAATGGCACAGGTCATGGTGCTGGCAACTCTGATTTTAAAATTGCTGCTCTTTTCCTGATAAACTGTAGGATCTCAGAAAAACCTTACATACATGCTTTTATGTCCTCAACCATACAACAAAATGTCAGTAAAGCCATGGGAGCTCGTGAGATCTGTAAGTCAAGTGAGAAGTCAACACACAGCCTTAATGTCCTGCAGATCTTGCGTAATGTCTTTCCCCAGATAGTGTGAGATTCTCTGGCTGTTTGCCCAGGATTTTTTTTTTTTTTTTTTTTTTTTTTTTTTTTGCTACTTTCTAATACTAAACCTTGCTTTGGATAGAATGTCTTCTCTGTATTTCTGGGTGAGGGGAGTCCTGACAATATCATATGTTATAAAGTTTTTACAAGAAGAATAATCCAAACAAGCAGGGAAGAGCCTCTCTCTCCTTAATTTGGTTTTGCTTAACTTTGCAATGATTAATTATAATGTTAGAGAAATGCCTGTCAATCGGGCCTTTTATAGGCAAAGCTTCAGAATCCATGTGTTGTTCACAGAGTTGATGGCTGAAGGCTAACTTTCAAGGATTTAGTCCCACCGCTTTCAGGATTCATCTCCACACAGTATTTCATTCTTTAAAAAACACAGATTTTAAAATATGAGCTCTACTTACAGAGCTAAAGGGTTGATCTTTAAACAATAGTTCAAGGGAAGTAAGCACTAGACATAGCTGAGCACTACAGCATTAATTCTTAAACACAATTATTATTTAATACATTATAAATTTCCTACTTAAAATTTAATACAACCCCTTTTACTAACTTACTCTAAATCCTCATGCCACAGCTCAATTTCCCTCCTCTATTCAGCCAGGTTTTAAAAGGAGTTCTGCCTCTCTCTCTCTCTCTCTCTCTCTCTCTCTCTCTCTCTCTCTCTCTCTTTCTCTCATGTGTGTGTGTGTGTTTATGCACACTCATGTGTTGAGATTATTTACCCAAGATCTTTCCCTTTATTAAAAATTACCAATATGAAGGTTCCATCCTTTTTAATCACCCCGAATATTCACCATTTAACTAACTGAATAAAAAAAGGAACCTTTGCTTCCTTGGTTTGCTGATTTTTTCTTGTTCTCCCTTCTGTTATAAAGAGAAATTTGATTCTAAACTCAAATACTGTGAGGATATTCTCAGATTAGGACTGTGTCTTTTTTTGTTTGTTTGTTTGTATCCCTGACACATATTTAGAGACTAGCACCTATATTATAATCAGAAAATATTTGACAAATAGATAGATGGATGACTGGCTGAATAAGAGAATATCTACATAGAAATATCAATCATTATGACTTGTTTCCTTATAATAGAAAAATTCATATATGGCTATCTATCTTTTCATATGAATTTTTTATCTCTTATAAATGATGAGTCTGGGAAGAAATTAAAATGTTGAATGTAATAACATTATTATCAATAACCTCAATGTATGAATAACTTTAATAATATCAATTTTCCAAACTTCACAGGGACACAGAGGTTAAACTTACAAAATCCTAAACTTATACAGGTCAATAATTTTTTGAAGGCAGTAAACTAAAGGAATTAAAATCCAAGTAACAACCTAAGCATTTTAGAAAAGGTAATGAGCCAGGCAGTGGTGGCACACGCCTTCAATCTCAGCACTTGGGAGGCAGAGGCAGGTGGATTTCTGAGTTCGAGGCCAGCCTGGTCTACAGAGTGAGTTCCAGGACAGCCAGGGCTACACAGAGAAACCCTGTCTCGAAAAAACCAAAAAAAAAAAAAAAAACCCAACCCCCCCCCAAAAAAAACCAAAAAAAAAAGAAAGAAAGAAAAAAAAAAAGAAAAGGTAATGAACTAGATTTATAAATATCAACAAAAATGGATTTAATAGGCAAGGCACAGGCATGGGAGAAAGTGTGTAGAATTGATGGGGAGCATTTGGGACTGTACTCATAGATCACAGAACTTTCTGGTCTTATAACCCTGGGCAAATTAGTCAATATTTCTATATCATATCTGTAAGACTGGATAACAGCTGCAACCTGTCTCACTGGGTCGGTGGGAGAGTTGAGTCAATTCAAGTGAGGTGTAAGACTAATACCTGGCATGTAGCCCATATGCAGTGAGTGTTGACTCAGTTGCTATTACTATTATCATGCAAAATCTCCATGAGCCTCTCTGCTCAGAGGCTAACAATTGCTCACTAGGCTAAGTTAGATGCCATCTTTCCTTGAAGTAGCCTAGACACATGCAATTCTTTACTTTAAAAAAATCACAATGGTCAGATATGTAGAGTCCCACAGTCTCATTAGGTGCCACATATGTTAGAGACAGGTGCCATTCTCCCTACCCATAGTATAATAGCAACAGATAAGAGTCACAGGGATGAAAACAACTCCTAACAAAAGCAGGTCTAATATGAACTGAAATGTTCAATTCTCCTTTCAAATACAACACTTTAAAAAATAACTTCTACTGGGTTTGACCTCTGACTTTTTCATAGACATATAAAGTGCATTATAATTATTTTAACTTCCACCCTCTTTAACCTTGCCTTTCTCACCTTCGTTATTACCTTTACTCTACAAGTTCATTTCTGATGTTCATGTCTTCTATTTTTAAGAAGCTGAGCTCAACCAGGATTATCTGTGTGACTATGGGCTTGGCTCTGTCTATCCATCAGAGCCAACCTCTGTCCTCAGTGCATACATAACTGAAAACAGTGACAGCATCTTCTGCAGAATCCATTAATAGGCCTTCAGCAGGGAGGGGTAGGACTCTAGCCGGACCCTTTCTGATTCACAGTTGACTATTGGCAAGCCCACGCTTTTAGTTGCAAAGAAAATGACACAAAATAAATGTGCTAGAAGGGCCTTCAGAATTGCTTAGTCCACCCAACCATGAGTTGCCTTCTTATTCTTAGAGCATACAGTTCTCTCCCATAGCCATTGCTTTCCAGCTGCACTGGGCTTACTCCATGCTCTTAAGATACTGACGATTTGTTCTTCTCTCTGTTTGAAATGTCCTTCTTACTGGGTGGTCATGTTTTATCATCTAGGCAAACACAACTCTCCCCTGTGCTGAGAGGCCATATTTTACCACCTTGTCTCAGCAAGCTCTTGTCTCACACGAAGTCCTACTTTGTACATGATAGTCAGATTCTTCCACAGAATATGCTACCATATAAAAACTGCTTATTATCTATCTATCCTGTAGACTGTGAGACCATGCCACTTAGTAGTGTATTTATGTGTCCCAGGTCCTTAGAGGAATCTCTGAAGTATAATGGGCACTCATTAAAAAGAAAACTGATCCAAGAGCGAAGAGAATGAAGACATAGAGCACAGTGTGATGCCAAATGCTGAGAGAGTATGAAAAGTTTTAAAATAGCTTTTATTAACTCCTTGAGAATTCAACACAACATAATCGAACATGTTCACCGCCTCAACTCTTCCCCCTAACCTCCCTCTAACTGCTTCCCTTTGCGTCTAAGTTTGAGATTAATTTCTTTTTTAACTGTCTTCCCCACCAGGTCCAGTTTCTGTTGTTCAACCACTTTTAGGATTGAGACATGCTCTAGTATGTGGTAAGCTTACCAGGAGTTATATCCTTACAAAACCAACTCTCCCTCTCCCCACAACCATTAAATCCAAATAGCTCATTAGATAGTGATCCAATTACGTATCGACTTCCTGAGGCTATGCTGGGATTTTTTTTCAGGTTGTAGACTGAGTATGAGATCTTTAATACCCCTCAAAGTAAGATCTCGAAGGTGGATAGATATGGTTTATTCTAGTAAAAACAGCAGACAGAGCCACATCTTGCATCATTTGCCAATGTCAGATTCCAGTCCCTGGCTGATAAATCAGTGTTGATTACCCAAGAAATGAAAGAGGCCTATAGGCCATAGAAGGGAAGAGGGAGACCTCTCTGCTTAACTTTTCTGGAATATCTTCTGTAAACTTTCCTAATTTTTCTCTGGACACCTTTGCTCAAAGGACTGAGATCCTGTACCGATATGAGATCTGCTTACAACCGTCTCCAAACAGGTACTTGCCATGCCCTTGGTTAAACCTATATGAATGAAGCTTACTTACTTTTACATTCCACAGACAACACTGTATAAAAGCTCCAAAAACTTCATATTGCCCAGTTTGATGGATTTCTGGTCCAGCCACTCAGAGAAGAGCATGCACATCATCTGCTCAAGTCTAAGGACACTTCTTCATTCACCATCCCCGTGACATTAGTGACTTTGATGTGAACTGTGGCCTTCCTTGAGTTTGATAGCAGGACCTCATCTCCAGTTGAGCAGTGATAACCCAGTGGTAGAAAATTATAATATGAGCAGTCTTTGCGATGGGGCTTCTTAAGTATTTCCCTTTTAAATTAAACATTTTCTAAGTCACTCTGGGTATATAGGAATATAATATAGATATACATATCAAACATTTACTAATGGTAAGGCATAAAGACATTGGTTTTAAAAGATTTTTCATGGATATAATTTTATCATTTATTCAAGATGTAAACAAATTTACATGCTAATGAAACACATGTGCTTTTTTGCCTAAATAAATCTTGGCTGATATTGCAGGACATTGAACATCTTCAGCTCTTTTCAGAGTTGATTGATACTTCAATTTGGTAATCATCAATGCTGAGAACACTGCTGCACATAAAATTATAGTACAAAAATAGCAGAATTATGTTCAGTGCCATTTCAGAAAATTTTGGAAACTCTATCCTAATCCTAAGCCAAAATGCATTGAACAGTTTATTATGAAACTCAGTTAATGAATTTCAACAGCAAATTTTAAAATAAACACTTGAATACAATATAATCCAAGATAATTTGATATTTACATGGTGAGGAAATATTCAAAGGCTTTGATTTCTATATTTTTTACAGAAGCA
The DNA here is from genome assembly GCA_028551405.1 of Uromys caudimaculatus. Classification (NCBI taxonomy): domain Eukaryota; kingdom Metazoa; phylum Chordata; class Mammalia; order Rodentia; family Muridae; genus Uromys; species Uromys caudimaculatus. The sequence goes on along the minus strand of CM052703.1, from coordinate 113,560,374 downwards.
TTCTGCTTCTGTAAAAGCAGAAACCTTTTCATGTATACTCAAAAACACTCTGATGCAGAACACACTAAAGTCTCAAATCTAAGCTGAGGTTTTCCAGGCAGCATTTGTTGGCAATGCATGGTGTACCCCCATATTGTGTATAAAGAAACAATAATGTAATAAAGTTACCAAAGCAACATAGTCAAGGAGAGCTGAAACCCCTCACATTCATTTTACACTTATTTGCAATTACTTTTTGGTCATTGTGAGTTTAGAAACATTTATGGAGACCGCTGATGGGTTTTGCGGTTTTCATATTCAATTGCTTAAACCTATATGAGGTTGCAACCCACAGGTCTAAGAATATAAGATCTGGAGAAATACTTAAGATGAACACATTTTCCCCCTCTAATCTCAACTCGAATCTTTCAACACACACACACACACACACACACACACACACACACACACACACACACACCTAAACAGAACAAAAAAGCCCTTAAGAAAAGCAGAAGAAAAGGCTTAACATTGGCTGAGTTCTTATGTATATCTCAGTATCTCATGAAGCATGAACAGTGGGATGCATTCTTTAACACTAATTATCTATGAGTTTAAGCTTTTGAGGCTGCAGATTGGCTCTGTACTTCATTGCAACAGCATTAAAAATATTTTCCTCGTTTTTTTTCTTTTAACCCAAGTTTTTTCTTTCTATCTTGTTGCTTTTCCTTGTCTGAGTTTCTTGCTTAATTTATAAATGTTAAAAATAAGCACTGCTGCCTGCGACGGCCGGAAACCTCAGCTTGGGCCACAGGGCCCCACAGCTAATCAGCGCCGGGAAAAGATCCCTCGCCGGAGATTGGAAGACTCAGCAGAGGGCCAAGGACGCGCCCCACAGCTCACCAGGCCACAGAGACTGACCGCCAGCAGCTTCCGGCGACGGCTGGAAACCTCAGCTTGGGCCACAGGGCCCCACAGCTAATCAGCGCCGGGACAAAGATCCCTCGCCGGAGATCGCAAGACCCAGCAGAGGGCCAAAGACACGCCCCACAGCTCACCAGAGACTGACCGCCAGCAGCTTCCTGCGACGGCCGGAAACCTCAGCTTGGGCCACAGGGCCCCACACCTGATCAGCACCGGGACAAAGATCCCTCTCCGGAGATCACAAGACCCAGCAGAGGGCCAAGGACACGCCCCACAGCTCACCAGGAACACAGAAAAGCTCAACCCGCTTTCTGCGGGCCACAGAGACTGACCGCCAGCAGCTTCCTGCGACGGCCGGAAGCCTCAGCTTGGGCCACAGGGCCCCACAGCTGATCAGCGCCGGGACAAAGATCCCTCGCCGGAGATTGCA
>CM052703.1:113539138-113558541 GCA_028551405.1 Uromys caudimaculatus | reverse complement strand
GAACTACATATGAGGCAGAAGAATCACCTCGATGGCCACCAGGGAGAAAGGAGAGGACTTTGGGCCTGAGGGTCCTAGGGGCACCAGTAAAAGGGAATGTCAAGGTGGGAATATGGGAATGGGTGGGCGGGTAGGTGGGAGGAGGAATTCCCTCACAGAGGCGGGGAGGGGGAGGGGACACGGGGTTTCTAAAGAAAAGGGGGATCATCGGAAATGTAAATAAAATATCAAAAAATAAATAAATAAATAAATAAAAAAAAATGAGATAGCAATATGTGGCAGAAAAGGGTTTGTGAAACCTTCAGTTTTGTTAATAGGTTCTAAAGTCTATAAATATTTACAAAATAGTCTTGTATTTTCTTCCTAATTGAAAACATAAAAGTGCATAAAGTAATTTCTACTCTGAAAAAAAAAATAAAAAATAAAATAAAATACTGTAAGATGTGTAACAGGTAAAAAAAAAAAAAAAATAAGCACTGCTGTTATACTTGTGGTTGAGAAGGCACTGCTACCCATTAGGAGACAACTGGCAATGTCTGTTTATTTTATTTTATTTTAGATTGGATATTTTCTTTATTTACAATTCAAATGTTTTCCCCTTTCCAGGTCTCCCCTCTGAAAAGCCCCTATCCTATCCCCCCTCCCCTGCCTCTATGAGGGTGTGCCCCAACCCATCCACCCATTCCCGCCTTCCCACCCTGGCATTCCCCTACACTGGGGCATCGAACCTCCACGGAACCAAGGACTGCTCCTTCCACTGATGTACAACAAGGCCATCCTTTGCCACATACACAGCCAGAGCCTTGGGTTCCTCCATGTGTACTCTTTGGCTGGTGGTCCAGTCCCCGGGAGTTCCAGGGGGTCTGGCTAGTTGACACTGTTGCTCCCTCCATGGGGTTGCAAACGCCCTTAGCTTCTTCAGTCCCTTCTCCAACTCCTCCATCTGGGACCCCAAGCTCAGTCCAATGGTTGGCTGCGAGCATCCACCTCTGTATTTGTCAGGCTCCGGCAGAGCCTCTTAGGAGACAGCCTTAAAGGGCTCCTGCCATCAAGCACTTTCTGGCATACACAATAGCAGCCAGGTTTGGTGACAGTATATGGGATGAATCCCCAGGTGAGGCTGTCTTTAGATGGCCTTTTCTTCAGTCTCTGCTCCAATGTCTGTCACAGTGTTGATTGACATGCTTACCCTGGGAATATAGAGGGGATGGCCGGATCTTTTACATCTCAATTACATTTTACACTTAGGTGGCTGAGTTAGGCTAACTGAGGGCATCAGTGACATGTCCAATCCAAGCTTTGAAAAAGGAAGCCACCAAGTGCTCTTCAGTCATTTTTTTATCTATGTAGTCTGGAAACAAATGTCCTAAATACAGGATTGGAAGAGGCTGGTCTTAGAACCACCGAATGAAAACTGAGCTGGACATTGCCCAAATAAAAACTACATTTATATGGTATCCAGCCACTGTGGTTTCAGAGTTTTTCTGTTCTCGAAGGACATGGCTCCATAAAAACTCCAGACAGTACAGGCCATTTTAGCCACACTGTGCATAATCTTTTCAATCAATTTGCAAAAGACAAGTCATTTCCTATCACGCCGGTAGGATTTGCTGAAGGAGGCGGAGGCAGGAGGATCAGGAGTTCGTGGCCAGCCTGGGCTACACATTTAAAAAGCCGGGCAGTGGTGGCGCATGCCTTTAATTCTAGCACTTGGGAGGCAGAGGCAGGCGGATTTCTGAGTTCGAGGCCAGCCTGATCTACAGAGTGAGATCCAGGACAGCCAGGGCTACACAGAGAAACCCTGTCTTGAAAAACCAAAAAAACAAACAAAAAAAAAAACCCAAAAAAAACCAAAAAAAAAAAATAATAAAAGAGGTTCAAAGTGACTAAAAGACATATGCTAGTAAGTAGAAAGAATTAAGCCTCAAATGCCTGGTTTTTCCAGTACAGTAAAAGGTATATACACAGCCCCCCCCACACACAGTCCATGATGGTTATTTTTGAATAATTTCAGGTGTCCCTTTTCATGTTGAGATTCTCTGAGGAAATCTGCAAACTTTGTTATTTCTTCTGGTTTAGAGAGGTGGAGAAATAACATCTCCCTCATATTTTTGCACATGATTAGCCATACCCATTTAGGATTCTCATTACCTAAAATGTTTAGCCTAGTTTATGAGGTAGCGTAGTCAGTTGGTAAATAGAACCTGCATTTGTGTGTGATAGTTTTTATTTGGCAGACATTCATGAATGAGTAACAAGAAAACTTTCACAAACGTGCTTACTTAGTTTTCCCCCTTTTCTTTTTTTAATGAACTGAGAGTATCCATAAAGCAGAGAACTGTCCTTCCTTTCCCAGCTGCTGAAAGCCATGTTTCGTTTCAAATTCTGAGAGCTTGGTCTCTAAGGATGCTGGACATGATGTTACCAGTGGGCAGGCAGACAGTAAGGAAGTTTGTGTTTATGTCTGCAGACTTGGGGCATCCTAGACATTTGTACAGGGCCAGAGGAGGGAAGCATGCATGCCTTTCACAGGGCACATAACAAAAAGATGAGAAAGAGCAGTGTAGCTTGATCTCAGAGTGCAGGTCACAAAGGTTGAGGGACACTGAAGTGTGTTTGTTTACAAACTGTCCAGTATCATTTGTGAGAAACCAGCTCTTTTAGATTCTTGATCCTAGAAATTAAATTGGGTCAAGCACTCACTGCCATTTCCAGGGATGCTGACATGATCCTCAACTGACCCATTACTTTTTTCTTTCCTTGTTTCCTACCAATGTCCCAGTACAGTTACTGTGATAGGAACAGACACATTGCCTGGGCAGCAGCCAAGGAGCTGTCCTTAGGATAGCTTATGAGTTGAATTAGGAAAGTCCTCTCTGATTCCCAACTTGCCAACTATCTGTACTAAGTCTTGGCACCACACAGGTGTCCCTTCAGTGCTGAGGAATACAACGCCACAGTTTAGACTTAAAGTAGTACTGATGTATGATTATGTGCACCCACTACTAATAACAACTACCTAGGAAGCTAAAGTAGAAAGCCATATTCCCCACTTATTCTGGGTCACAAGAAAGCCTGAGCAACTCAGTAAGCTTGTCTCTCAAAAAGAAGAAGTTGGGGATATAGCTCACTCAGTGCTATTTTTAAAAGCAATTAAAACTTGTCCTGGTAATATAGTTCAGCTTTTAAATATTACTGTAAATAAAGATGGCTAATGCTTTGTAGTTTCAGGTTTGGGAGCCAGGTATTCTCTTATTCTCTGTGCTGTCTAAGTTAGCTCAAACCTCAGTCCTATCTCTTGAATCCAAAACAGTACAGACATCCCATGTACTTCTGGGCCAGGGAGGAGGGTTAACATTGAACGAAAGCATGGCAAGGTCTAGAATCACTTAGGAGGCTTGCCTCTGGGCACATTGGAGAAGACTTATCTAAAAAAGGTTAGCCTCTTGGTGTGCCTGAAGGTACTTCCTTGATTGAGTTAATCAAGATGGGAAAAATCCATCCTAAAAGTGACTGTCAGTGTCCATTGGCTTAGGTACTAGAGTAAATCAAAAGGAACAAGTAAGCTGAGCACAAGCATTCATTGCTCGCTGCCTCCTGACTGTGGATGCAGGGTGACCAGCTTCTACAAGTTCCTGCCACCATGAAACCCTCACCAAGATAGACTGTACCCCTAAACTTTAAGCTGAAATAAATGAATCTCTTGTAAAGAAAAACTAGCTAGTACAACAGGTTAAGACTTGGGAATTTTTCCTAGGAGTGACAAGACATTATTGAATGATTTGAGCAAGACGTAGACTTTTCAAATTTGGTATTATACAAAATGCATGCAGGAAAATGTCACACAGAGGTATGAAAATGATGTGAAAAGACTCTTGCTCAGGCCTTTATGGTAATGTATACTACTGTTAGTATGGATATGGGGAAGACAACACAGATTAGATACATACCTAGGTTTAAAGCTTATTAATGTAGTGATGATACATATGTGGGAAAATGAGAAGGATGGAGTAATTTGATAAGAATCCCTCTAAGTTTTATGCTTGGAAAGTGGGTTCCGATGTTATTTGATGGACAATGGAGGCATACATAAGAATTACAAACGTAGAGGGGTATCAGAGTAATGTTTTTTTTCTAACACACTTGTCACCTTTATATAGAAATTTTAATAAGACAGTTAGAAAGTTGAATTTGTGTTTCAGAAGAGTTCTTTAGACTTGATGCAAATTCTTGCAAGTAATTTTCACATTGATAGTTGCCGTATGAGTGTTTCATGTGGAAACAAGTGTCTATTCACTCCAGTTGGGGCTCCATCGGTAGAACAACTTAACAACTTCACTCAAGTTAACCTTTGTGGACCAGTGAGTCTAATTAGGGTTGCTTAAAGGATAAAGTGTGGAAGTTAGTTATAGGAACATAGACAACTTTGCCAGCAACCATTGGCTATTTTTATTTCCCTGAGAAGGGGCAAGTGCTTTTAAGTCCTCTCCCTCTCAAAGATGGAGGTTAATAGCCCTGATTTTGTATGAGTCTCATGTGAGTAGTGACAGATGCTGAAGATTTCAAAAGAACAATAGCTATGCCATTCCCAGAAGACCATGTTCCACAATAGTAGTAATTTAATTTAAGTTATAGACATCTGTGAGATCATAGCAATATAATTGAAGAAGAAGAAGGGTAGATAACCTGGGCTAGGTGTGGGTAACTACAATGCTCACTGGAAAATGAAAATGGAGGAAAATCCAAGAAAGTGGAAGAAATCAAAAATGATGTTGCAAGAAGCTGAGGCAGGAGAAAAATATTTGGGGAACATTATGGTGAACACTGGTGATTGCTACAGTTGGATGAATTTTCCTAGGAAGACGTATGGGCAGTCTTCTTTCTCCCAGATAAAACGTTGTCAAACAAAAGGAACAATTCCACTGAATTTCAGCATGGTGAGCAAATGAGTTTATTGGGGTAACTATAGGAGCCTGGGAGATTCAGGCAATTGCATCACCCCAACATGAAAGATTAAACCTGAAAGTTGCATCACTACTGTCCCAGGGAAGCAATGAGTCAGTTCTGGCGAGCTTCCACCTTTTATGGCCACATGCATTTGGAGAAGGATTATATGCAGCTGGCAGGATCCGAGGAGTGACTGAGTGGCCAAGATATCAGGTAAGAGTCTGATGCCTGTTCCTCCTACAAAGGATGTTAATTGACCTGATCCTCTGAGGGTCTTGTGTGGGGAATGACGACTTCTCTTATTTCAAGATGGTAATGGCTGTGCTATAACTTGAGGACAAAGCTATAGTACACTTTCTGACAGTTCAATAAACCGAGAACAGAATGGATCCAAACAACATGCACATGCCACTGGTGATAGACCAGTTCAGTAGGACTATCAGATAAAAAGCCTCATGGAGTGGGTTGAAGAGTGAGTGAAGATGGAGGAAATGGAGATAAATGCTCATACACAGCCTCTCCAGGCCTGAGAGCCTTTCACTTGTAAAAATCAACCATCTAGAGCTAGAAACATACTTGATAGATGGTGCACTGGGCTTAGGAAAGCCATTATTCCTCAGAATCAAGAGCATGGCTACTGTCATTTAAACTTCATTGCCCGGTCAACTGGATTTAGAATCTTCAAGACAACAGAACTGTAGGAATGTCTGATTATTCCAGAGAGGTTTAAATTAGGAGAAAAGATATTCCCAGAACACATTCCAGAGACTGATGTCTCAGACTAAATAAAAAAGGAAAAAACCACACAAGAATGTCAGCATTCATCTTTCTCTGTTTCCCGAGTACAGAGACAGTGTGACTAGGCATCTCAGGCTCCCACCATCATGTCTTCTTTGACATGACACATAGGTGGTATCCCTTCCTAATCTTTGAGCCAGAAACAAACCCTTCTCCCTTAAGTTGCTTCTGTCATTTGTTTTCTCACAAGGATATAAAAGTTACTAACGCAACAGCTGTGCTCACCTTTTTGCTCAAGGCTTTGTTCTTTTCAACCAACAGTTATTGAGCACATACTTGCATAGAAATTTATTCTAGGCTTCAAGGAACTAACTGATGATTTAAACTCGAGAATGAGTTGGGTAGAGATAGCCTAATTCGAAGTGGATATTTAGAGTCTGGATATGGATGGGGAGCTTTTACAGGGAACAGTTTCCCTTCTGGGACAAAAGGAAGCTGATCCAAGTAGTTGAAGGATATTAATTATTCTCTTGTAAAATGTAGATGTTCCATTCATTGATCCAGGTCATATATAATGGATTTCAATACAATTTTATCCTTCACACACCCAATGGACTAGACATGAAGATGGAGAAAACTAGAATTCGATTTCTCCAACTGCCTCTAGTTGGTGCTACATCCATTGATAAAGAAAAGGGGAGCACATCAGGTGTGGGTTGAGAAGAATCTCATCAACATTGCTTATCTCCATGGGGTTTCAAATGAAGTATATCAGCTCCGCAGGGAAGCCTCCAACAGATGGGAACCTATTTAACAAACCATGGAAAATGAATAGTTTGGCTCTGATAAGGGCAGCACCGCCACAGAAATCTATTCTCAGAGATGTGGGTGTTGGTGAGCCCCAGTGACCCACATTCAGAAATGTTTGCCTATTAATTAGGGCAGGTGGTTCTATCCCAGAAGGCATGGCTAGCAACTGTAACCAAGAACATCTTCAACTTCAGAGCTGAGAAATAACTCATCTGAGGAATCACAGTGGTGTGTACAGTAGCCAGAGAAATCAATGAATCTGAACCCAGGATAGTTATGGGTATGCCAGTTTTGACCAAAGAAATCAAAAAATTCTGAGAATATGAATAGTATGCAATGTGGAACTTTTATTTTAAAAAATGACTCACAAACTTAAAGCTCTTTGTGAGCTAACAATGACAGATGGCTTTAAATAGGGATTTTAAAGAATGTTATTACAAAACATTTATAGCATAGGGAAAAGACAATGGTTTATTTCATACATTCTTGTCTTTGTTGCATGCACTTGCAGATACATATTTAACTTTTTTCTACATGCCAAGGTATATTATGTAACACAAATATCTGCATTTAAGAGATGACATTGAGTTGGTATCAAGTTTGAGTCCATGGAACACTGTGATTGAATATATGAAGCATGAGTTACAGTTGAGATTTCCTGGTGAACCTGGTGGTCTGAGCTCTTGCCATAGAAGATTCATTTTATATTTTAAACTCATATTATTAAACGTAGAGGATGTGCCTGCCCTTCTCACTAAAACTATATTCAACTTTAATTATTATATTTTAAAAAGAGAAAACAATGTAACAGAAAATTGTGTACTCATCAATATAGTATTAAACATAGTTAATGTTATGTTGTATTTGTCTCGGGTTTATTTTTGGAGCAGTAAGATACAATTAAATATCATTGCTATCTTTTCCTCAAATTCAAACTGTCTTCGCTGAGCATGATGATATATATCCCTGTAATACCAAACATCAGGGGCAGAAGAATTACTATAAGTTCAAAGCCACCCTTGCTCATATATCAGGTTTCAAACCAACCAGAGATATGTAGTGAAACCCTGATTTAAAAACAAAGACAAAAATTAACAACACCCAGAACTGACCAGGCATAGAGTTAATTCATTATTGAAAGATAATACTTTCTTTCCATTCTTTGTCTTCTATAAGAGTCCCCCACGCCATCTGCCGAAGAGTGGAATTGCTGATACCTATGCAGAGCTCTTTGACTATCTGAAAATGCAATGCAATCTTATAATCATGTTTATTGTAACTTTTCTGATTACTAATGGGGCTGAAATGCACACTAACATTTTATTATCATTTGAATTTCTTCTGCTCTCAATCATTTATTAATATACCTAGGTCTGTTTTTGAATATGTTGTTTTTTCTATACTTTTAAATACCTTTTATAAGTTAGGTCTATGTTTTGTAGACTCATTTCTTTTAAATTGTACTCATTTTATTTTTTACATTTTAAATTGATTTTAAAGTCCATTTTTGTTGCTTATATGTATGTAGTTTTAGGGCTGGCCAGTTTGCAGTGGATAAGTGATTACAGATTCATCCTTGGGAAAGGCTAACTCGCCCTCTCTACCTGTCAGTTTTTGTTTATGGGCAAGACATCATGAAAATTCTTTCCTTCTGAATTAGCATGTCAATTGATGTTGCCATTGTTCTGTTCTTGTTTATGGAGACCATTCCAAGAGAGGCAGTCATACAGAAGACTTACAGGTGTTCTGGCACATATAACAGTCTCTCTTTTCTTCACCAATGTTCCCTGACCATAGAAGTAAGAACTATGTTGCAGATGTATCTGCTGGGGCTAGGCTTCTCACAATCTTTGTTATATATATATAACTGTATTTGCTATAGAGCATAGTTCTTTTAGACAAAATAGAATATAGTAAGATAAAACAAAAATTACCACATTGGTGTTGGACAAAGCAAGCCATCAGAAGGTAAAGAGCCCAAAAGAAGGCACTAGATTCAGAGACCCACTCAGGAGTTCCATAAAAATATAAATATGAAAGTTATAATATATATGCAGAGGACCTTGTGCAGACCCATGTTACCCTTTGCTTGTTGCTTCAATCCGTGTGCTCATATGAGCTTTGCTCGGTTGGTTTAGAGGGCTTTGTCCTCCTGGTGTCTGCTCTCCTTTCTTGATTCTATACTCTTTCCACCTCCTGTTCCATTGGCTTCTCTGAACTCTTTAAGGGAAAGATTTGATGAAAATATCCCATTTAGAGATGTATGTCCCAAGATCTTTCTCTTTATGTAATATCTGTGGGCCTCCGTATTTGTTTTGCTTCAAGGAGGAAGCTTCGCTGATGATGGCTGAATAGGCACTGATCTATATGTATGGCAGATTATCATAGGAATAATTCTATTATTCTTGTTATTTTGTTTTTGGTTTTTTTTGTATGTTCATTTGTTTGTTTTTGTCTTTGGTTTTACCCTATATCTCTGAGATATGTTGTCTCTGGTTGCTTGTATATATGTCACTGTACCCTGTGTATGCCTGCTAGCCATGGAGGTCAAAAGAAAGCCAGATTCGTTGGAACTGAACCCATTATATGGGTGCCGAGAATCAAACCTGGGTCTTTTGTAAGTCAGCAAGTGATCTAAACCACTCGGCAATCTCTCTAGCCTTAAGTGTCTTTTTGACTCAGTCTTTGTCCCACGGGTTGTGGTGTCTTTCCACTTCTGTGATACTATTTTCTTTATAGAAGATATTTTCTTAACTTGACCATATGTTGGAACATACATGTAAAATGTGTCTTGTAGAATTAGTATTTATTTTGTACTCATGGAAAATTCATTGCCTAACCAAACAAAATCAGGTGTTTACTTCTATGGAAAATATTAATTTTTTTCTCACTGTTATATAGGTTCTTTGGAATTTATTCCTAAGTATAGGAAGACAGGTTCTAAGTTTGTATTTTCTGCATATATTTAGCCAGAGAGCAGTCTCAACAGAAGCCTCAAAATCTTTTAATGATACTTCTTTATTGTGAAAGCTTGGACTTACGTAAGCACCCAGTCTTTCTTTAGCATTCTGTTTTATTTTGTTTGTTTACTTCATTTCTATTCTTGTACATGCACCATCCAGATTAATGTATTAACACCTTAACATTTTATGTAATCCTTATAATTAATAATAGAACATATTTTGTGTTTTATAATTAAATAGTACTAACATTAATCTGTATTCTTCTTTTTCTCTCTTGTTCACACAGCCAGCCAACTTGCTCTTCAAACTTACTTTCCTCTTATCTTATTTTATCTTTTCTTAGATACTGATAGATTTTTACAGCTTCCAGAGGATGTGTAGAATTTGCTCGTTCAAATTAAGAATCACTATTTTACAATTTTGACTATAATTATATTGAATTTACATCTTGAGTTTTAGAGAATTGTCAACTCTGTGACATTATAATTACATGTAAATATATCTGGGTTTGTCTCAAGATTTCTTTTTAATCTTTAATAACATTTCACACCCTGGCCGCCAACCTTCCATAGACTAAAAAATCAATTAGAGCATGTTTGGCCTAAAAAATAATTTTTGTTCACATTTGACAATAGTTGAGCTTCTTTGTCTCTATCTGTTCTTAAAAAAAAATTGTGTTTAATATAAATGCAATTGTTTGAGCCTATCACAGTGCTGGGATATCACAGCAAAGATTCTATAATCAACAAAGAAGAGACAGAAATGTAAATGTTACAGGAAAGATTGGGCATGTCCCAGAAGGTAAAGTGGCTACCTGATGGCCCCTTCCTAGGGAGTTTCTGAACACCATTATCCAACTTTGATAGTTTTCCTTTAAAATCTTACAGATAAAGGAGTCACATACCTATTGAGATTAACTTGTTTTCCTCAATATGGGCTTTGTAAGTTTATCGACAGTGCTGCATGAAACCTCTGTGTTTTCACTGCTGAATGGTATTTGCTATGCTTTACATATTTGAGTAGACCCCAGACTTACATTTTTGATTCTCATCACCAGGGTAACTGTATGAAGAAGGAAGGTCATTAGGAGGTAATTATATCCCCAAGGTAAAGCCCATATGAAAAGGACCTACCTAAGTCTGCCTTGATCTAAGGAAGTCAGAAGTTGCAATCTATGAATAGGGAACCGAGCCTTTGGCAGAAAGTAACTCTTCTAGGCCTTGATTTTAGAACTTGCAGCATCCATACCATAACTTCCTATTGATTGTAACATACTTTGTTAGTAGTGTTTTGTTATAGCAAGCACAACTGAGTGTATTTTATTATAGTTTGTAAGTTTACCTAATTTGTTGGTCTACCTCAGCATGTATCCAGTGAACCATCAGGGCTTATGTGTGCAGTTTCTATAAGAGAGTCAGTGTTAAGCGTGCAAAAGGAAGATCTATTTGAACTGTCTTTTGGTGGAACATACTGTACAATTACTTGAGTATGGACTTGAAAGTATGATTAATGACTTAGATATATTCAAAGGGCACTGGATCCTGGCAAATTATTTTTTGGCACAAGATGAAGACCGACAGTGTTTCTTACTCCCAGATATTGGTGGTATTCTTTGTTTTCATTAATTTATTTCCTAGACTACATATTTAACCTAATGTCATATAACATTCTTCTTTCACTTACTCTCTTAAAACTTTACTTGTTAATTTAAAGCTATAATACACACATTTATTTGTAGCATTATCTTCTTACCTTTATACAGAAGTTTACTGATATTTAAGCAGGAAGCATCTGTAGACTGTGCTCGCTATAGTTCTCTTCTCATTCTTGTTTCACCTTTACATTTTTAATTGAACCTTTCAGTGAATTGATTTGTGACACACTAATTAAAAAATGTAGACTTATAAGGCTTTAAGGTTAAACATAGGGTGACCACATGACTTAGCACTTTTAGTCAGCTATCCAAAAAATTGAAAATACTTGTTTACATACATATTTGCACATAAGATGCTCATGATAATTTCATTCATATTAAGCAACGCAAAAGTGATGCAAACGACCATTAACTGATAAATACTCAAATAAAATATCTTTCCATACAAGGGACTATTATTCAGAAATGAAAAGAGAGAGATGGTTGATCTATGCCATAATATGAAATGAACCTTGAAAACATTGTCTGTGCTGTAGGACATGAGTCACAAGTGATGATAGTCTGCATAATTCCATCTACAGGAAATGTAATCTCTTAGAGCTTCTTTTTCCCACCTTTCACATGCAAATCTGTGCTTTTCCTTTAGCTATTTTAGTGTGCCTGCTGATGTAGGAGTCAGGACACACTTGATACCTGCTGTCATCCAACTGGCACCAAGTCATGTATAGCGGACAGTCATATCTCTCAGTTACTTTTTGTGCCACTTTTCTCTAACTCAGGTGACCTCACATGTCGTAAACTGCTTCTAGAATCTATTCTGTCCTACACATCCATTTCTCTGCCATAAGGATGCTATCATCCTATCTTCATGCTTGTACATTTGTAACAGGTCTTACTTGCCAATTAGATATATCTTTTTTGTTGGTTATTTTATTTATTTCCATTTCAAATATTATCTCCCTTCTCAGTTTCCCTCCACAAAACCCCATCCCCTCCCCCTCTCCTGCCTCAATGAGAGTGCTCCTTCATCCATCTACTCACTCCTGCCTCACTGCCAGAGTGTCCTGTTCCCTGGTTTATCAGACCTCCACAGGACCAACAGGGTCCCCTCCCATTGATGACAGATAAGGCAATCCTCTTCCACATACCCAACTTGAGCCATGTGTACTCTTTGGTTGGTGGTTTAGTTCCTAGGAACTTTGGGAGGTCTGGTTAGTTGATATTGTGGTTCTTCCTATGGGGTTGCAAACCCCTTCAACTCCTTCAGTCCTTGCCCTTACTCCTAAATTGGGGTACCCGCGCTCAATCTGACATGTGGCTGCATGCATCCGCATGTGCATTGGTCAGGCTCTGGCAGAGCCTTTCAGGGGACAGCTATACCAGGATCTTGTCACCAAGCTCTTTTGGTATCAGCAATAGTGTCTGGGTTTGGTGTTTGTAGATGGGATGGATCCCTAGGTGGGGAAGTTTCTGGATGGCCTTTCTTTCAGACTCTGCTCCACTCTTTGTCCTGCATTTCCTTTTGACAGGAGGAATTTTGGATTATTATTTTTGAGGTGGGTGGTGGCCACATCCCTCAACTGGGAGCCATGTCTATCCACTGGATATGGTCTCTATAGGTTCCATCTTGCCTTTGTTGGGTATTTTAGCTAATGTCCTCTCTGGTCGTCCTGAGAACCTCTTGGGTCCCTGGAATCTAGGACTTTCTAGTGGTTATTCCCAATTCCTCTTCCCCCACTTCTACACACCTTCTTTCAAATTCTTGACCGTCTGTAATTCTCCCCCCTCTCCTCACATATCTGAACCAACCCTGGAAAAGGGAGGCTGGTTTAGATATATCTTTTAATTTATTCCTTCTTTATTATTTTTTTGCTATTTACAGACCATCTTATAGACAAACTTCATTTCCATTAAAAAGAGTATAATCACGCCGGGCAGTGGTGGTGCACACCTTTAATCCCAGCACTTGGGAGGCAGAGGTAGGTGGATTTCTGAGTTCGAGGCCAGCCTGGTCTAATGAGTGAGTTCCAGGACAGCCAGGGCTACACAGAGAAACCCTGTCTCGATAAACAAACAAAACCAACCAAACAAAACAGAGTATAATCAATGTGTGGGCTTCACCAACGCTGCATCCTGAGAACCTACTAGGAATTAGTTAATAGATTGATTAATATGGCAGAGGATATGGCTTGCCAGGACAGCATTCATTCCATAGACAAAATATCCTACTTAGTGGGGTCTTCTCGACTTTTCTTAATGATTTAAACTTTTTTTTTTTTAATATAGGCATATCTTTAACCAGGTTTTATATTTGTTTTTTTTTTTTTCTTTCTGTATTGTCTCATCTCTTTTGTATAACATGGAAACTTTGCTAGGCTGACCATTTTTTGCTGGTGCTTGATACATGTCACCCATTCCTTTTTTGGCATGTATTGATGTATCTTCTCTTCCATTATTCTACTTTGCCTGCTTCCTCTTTAAGCTTGTCTTATATTGTCTACCATCTACTGGCTTCACTAACTTTGATTATTATCAGTTTCTACTTCACTGTCTGGAAAAGCATGCTTTATGCTTTCTACTCTTTAACATGTTTCTTTTAATATTTCAGTGTGATGGCTCCTTTAGGAGTTGAAATGAGAATTTAGTAGTGATAATGAGGCCAAGTATTCTGAATGCAAGACCTGTGATAGGTACTCAAAAAACAGTAATTATCAGTCTGAGTATTCCTGGGACTTTTAGAAATATTTAAAAACACTATCACAATAGAAACATAATCTTTTCTCAGTTCATATATATATATATATATATATATATATATATATATATATATATATATATATATATATACAGAGAGAGAGAGAGAGAGAGAGAGAGAGAGAGAGAGAGTCTATAGAATATATGGAGAGTGGGAACATCAGTTGTATCATACGGTTTGAGGTATGAGTTATTATACCATTAAATGGAACTGAATCACAGAATGACTTTCTAAGCTGTTTCAGGTCAGGATCCGGGTTGATTTATCATGAGGGTTAGAAGCTTGAAAGCTGGCGTGTACCCTTCAAGCCTTATCTAATATGGGACTTGTTCAAAGAGGATATGTTGCCCCTATAATTACCTACTAGGGCAAACAAGCACAAAGCATTTTTGCTCTGATATGTTGAAATTGGTACTGTATTAGCTACTAGCACAATTGTACTTGTTAATTTCTATTCTAATTTCTCCTGAACCTTAGTTCTCCTCTCTCTTTTACAAGCTATCTACCTCTGAGAAGCAGAAGATTGTGAGCTTTAGATATTTAATATACTAAAGTTCCAACCCCAAAGTTATCATCGCATAAATCCATTCAAATATAAGTTTTGATATAATACAGAATAAAATAATATTTAATTTCTGTGTTACACTTTGTGGATCTTCTATATAGAGATAAGGTTCAAGAGTCCTTGGCTAATTTTTTAAAAAATCACTATATTTTTTAATTTTAATATTGTTTAGCAATAACTTTTATGCACCAAACAGCAGGTCCAGCTTCTGTATATGTTCGAGTCACTCAATACTAAGCTAACGGACAGATATAATCTTTCTTTTCCACATACATTTCTTTCCCCTATAAAAAAGAGACAGGAGAATTCAGGTGTAAATTTGGTAGGATTTTACTACTTCTTATTTTAGAACCATGGGCGTGAAATGCCACATAACTGGTTCTGAAATTGCCATATCCAAAACCAATCCATTCTCCATTTGATGGTAACATTTAAAATGGACTGATGATACTGAGTTGTGAATGAAGCCTTGGGATCATATTCCCAGTCATTGATCAGTATTACTATTTGGAGTTGAGACTCAAACATATGCTAATCAATCCAATTCAAGGCTGAAAAATGTTTGCAAGTAGGCATGGAAAAGATATAAGGCATTCCATAATAGCTTTAAAAAGATCTCCATCCAATAGAATTTGCCTCACAGTTGTAGAGCAGATATCTTGTAGGTCAGCACCAAAATATTTTCAGAGTCAGAAACAATGGAGATACCTTTGCTAAAATTGATACATTCCAAATAAGCGTTGGATGAAAGCAAAATGAGATTCAACTTGTAGTATCTAAAGTCTTTAGTTGCTTTTCCTTGTTTGCTGGATTTAAGTGATGTCTCATCTCTTCAATGATGTGTATAATTAGTTCAAAGTCAGGAAAAACCAACTGAATCCCAGGGGAATCCATACCCATGAAATCACTTCATTCTTTCCATATATATATATATTTTACTTTCCATTTGTTGCAGTGAGTGTTTTGCTGAATGCTGCTACTTTAAAAAACAAACAAACAAACAAGCAAAAAACCTTTGCTTTATATCCCAATTGCAGCATCCTCTCTCTCCTCTGCTCCCAGTCTCACCCTCACACCACCTCCCCCAATACCCTTTTCCTTTTCTCCTCAGAGAATTTAAGACCCCCTTACCATGAGTACCAACCCTCCCTGGTAATCAAGTCACAAGAGGACTAAGTGTGTCCTATTCCACTGAAGCTAGGCAAGGCAGCCCAGCTAGGTGAAAGGGATTCAAAGACAGACAACAGAGTCTGAGAAAGTTCCTGCTCAAACTGTTAGGACACCCACATGAAGACTAAGCTGCAAATCTGCTACACATGAGTAGGGGGCCTAGGTACTGCTCAAATATGCACTTTACTTGGTGGTTTAGTCTCTTTGAGCCCTATTGGTCCAAGTTAATTGCCACTGTATGTCATGTGGTGTCCTTGACCCTTCCAGTTCTCTCAATCTTATCACCACCCTTCCAAAAGACTCCCAAAGTTCTGTCTAATGTTTGGCTATGGACCTCTGCATCTGTTTCCATTATCTTCTGGATGAAGCCTCTCAGAAGACAGTTATGCTTGGCTTCTGTATGCAAGCATAGCAGAGTAGCATTAAGAGTGTCAGGGTTGGCACTCTCCCATGGGATGGGTCTGAAGATGTGTCAGTCATTGGTTGGCCGTTCCCTCAATCTCTGCTCCATCGTTTATCCCTGTACATCTTGTCTGCAGGAAAAAGTTTGGATCAAAGGTTTATGTACCCCTCTTGCCACTGGATGTCCTGCCTGGCCGCAGGAGATAGCTACTTCAGACTTTTGTTTTAATGGTTCTCCCTTTACCACATCCTGGTTGCATTCTTTTCTTCTTGTCAGTCCATTTGGATGCAACGTCAGTCACAAACCATAAATACTTAGTTCAAGTTCTGGTTCTCTATTCTGTTTTCCATGTGGATCAGTTACTATAGAATAATATAATTTCTGGATCATCCAGATAAAGTAGTGGTAGGGGAAATCTTTCTATTTATTTCTTTTTAATCTTTATTTCTATTTCAAAGCAGAAATAATATCCCATTCTTTCATAACACAGAACGAGAAAGTCTGGACAGCAAGCAGGTAAGTCTCTGAGTATGTGTTGGTGTCAGCCTGGTTCTGCTGCCAAGGAGTGTGATGGCCTGCCGTGTGCTTTCTTAGATCCTATTATTATTATTACTATTATTATTATTTTTATTATTATATGTATATGTGTATATATGCGTATGTATATATGTATGTGTATATGTATGTATGTATGTTTGTATGTGTGTGTGTGTGGTTGTGTATGTGTGTACATGTCTGGTTCAGCATGCATGTAGATCTCAGAGGATAATATTGAAGAATCTGTATGTTCCTTCTGTTTTCTCATGGGTTCTAGAGTCAGGTTATCAGAATTGCATA
Organism: Uromys caudimaculatus; assembly: GCA_028551405.1. Classification (NCBI taxonomy): domain Eukaryota; kingdom Metazoa; phylum Chordata; class Mammalia; order Rodentia; family Muridae; genus Uromys; species Uromys caudimaculatus. The sequence continues at coordinate 113,541,699 of CM052703.1, read as the reverse complement.
GAAATACTAACATGTTTAGCCACTAAAACATCTTCCTGATCTCACATTTATTATGTTTTAAATTATAATACAGGAGCTAATTGTGAGTTTCAGTGTGGCTCTAGTCTAGTTGCTAAGAAAATTAAACTCCAGATAGGTGGGAGGCTGTGTACAGTAGAGTCAGGAAAGTGGAATTTGAGATAGGATTTCAGTGAATGTGAGATCATCCTCTAGCCTCTACTTGCTGTACAACTCTTCACAATCTCTTAACCTATGGATCCCATTGCAGATGGAAATATAAATGAAAATAATATTTGCTATAAAGGGGTATTATTAAATTTTTGAAATAATGTATATGAAGTACTTCAAACAGAGCTGGTATGTTATAAGCTCATAATGACATCTTAAATATTAGTAATAATATTAGCAATGTTGAAGCAGAAAGATCTCTGTTCTGCTAGAGGCAACCTGCTGATGGCATTCAGGAAAAATATAGTCAGGGAGTTAATTTGCTGGTGGACTGAAGACAAGAGATGTGGTTATACAAATTCCAGAAATAATAGCTAGCATTTATTTGAGATTGCAGAAATATATTCATTGCCCATCTGGCTTGCAGATTTTTCAGTGAGTAAAAGTCCCTAAGTAACTAGTTATAATGCCATGATCAAGGTTCTTTCCTTTGAGTTCTCAACTGCCTCAAAGTCTAAGAATATGCTTTAAGGATGTTGGGTAGGTGTTTTCTATCGACTTATATACTAGGCTTGGATTCAGGCTATTTTAGTGCTCGATGGTACTTATTTTTTTATGTAGATTCCCATTTTCATAAAAACTCTAATCCAGAGGAACTGTAGAGACTTGTAATTTACCCATGGAGTTTGCTAGTTAACCTGCCTTGGAATACAGATCCTTTACAAAATTAAAGCTTTCCATAGATCTAGCTCAAATTCGTTCAAGACATGGGGACATGTCTAGTGCATAGCATGTTGACCAAGTGAAGTTTGAAATAATTAAAATGGAGGAAGTATATTTTTTTTTATGTAAACTCAATATTATTCAAAACAAAGTATTGCTAAATTCTCAGGTTACTATTTTTTCTTATCTGTCTAGGTCTTTCCTCCTTTATTATAAATATTAGTGACAATATCATCACATACTAGGAAGAGAACTACATGCCAGGCTTAGTGACACATATCTGTAATCTCAGGATATGGGAAGCAGAGGCAGAAGGACTTCTCCAACTTCAAGGCCATCCTCTTATATACTGAGTTCCAGGGTAACACAGTTAGAACATGTCTCTAACTAAATTAATACAAGACAGTACCAACAACAATGCTATAATTATGATAATTCATCAACTGTGAGAATTACAGAAATCACTAAAGTATTGCATTTCATATTCTAGATTACTTTGACTCAAGAGAACAGAATTTTAAGGCACTGAGTGTTTAAACATACCAATGGAACACAGAGGGTAAGAAGATACATCTGGGTAGAGTATCATGACAGAGGCATGAAGCCAGGTGCAGAATATGAAACTGGAGTTGAGTAGTGATTTAGTGTACATTAGTGCTGATGTGTGGAATAGAATAGAGCATTGAATGGAGAAGCTTATGTAGGAATACTTCTGGGGAAATGTCTGTGAAAGGGTATGGCTTCTATTCACAAACTGTGTTTTTCTGGATCTTTTTGAAGCATCACTGTTTCTCCTATGTTCTTACAATTATATTAGAATCTGGCTAAGGAAACTGAGGAATGCTAGAATCTCAGCATTATTTAATAGAGCAAGATTTGTTATGAAATGGATAGATATAAAGGTTGTTGTATATAATATTTTAAACATAATCTCAGGACATTATATATATATATAATTTATAGTGTTTACAAATATATTTAATATTATATAACAGAAATGATTAAAATAGAAATAAAATAAATGTCTATATACCTGTGTCAAAATACAGCTTCTCTTTGCAACCTGAAGTTAACCACTATCAGAACTTAGCTTTCATCATTCTGAGAACTGACCTGTACCTTTACTGCCTGTGCTATGTAATAGCCAGGTTTCTGTTACTATAATAAATAACTACATTCATTGTTTTATACAAGGAAAGGTTCTTCTGACTCACAGTTGAAGCCTATCACTCTTGGGCTTATGGTGGTAGGAACAGTCAGCCCTTTACTGTGGAAGCATGTGGCATCACAGCACCCTTTGCCTCACAGTTGGCACACAGAGAAAAAAGGAAGAGGACTAGTCAGGTTGAGGGTTTCAATTATTCACTTCAACAGCATACCCCAATACCTAGAAGAACTACCAGTAGAGCACTTATGTTAAAGTTTCCACAAATTCCACAAATTCTGTCATTTTGGGGACCTGTTTTTTTGTTTGTTTGTTTTTTTGGTTTTTTTGTTTTTTGTTTTTTGTTTTTTGTTTTTTGTTTTTTTTTTTTTTGAGGTTGAATAAGGGTTTTTTTTTTTCCTCCTTTTTTATTTTTGATACTTTATATACATTTCCAATGTTTCCCCTTTTCTGAGTCTCCTCTTTGTATACCCCCCATCCCTTCCCCAACCCGCCTCTAGGAGGG
>CM052703.1:113446507-113538638 GCA_028551405.1 Uromys caudimaculatus | reverse complement strand
GGCTATTATAAATATGGCTGCTATGAACATGGTGGAGCATGTGTCTTTATTACATGTTGGAGCATCTTCTGGCTATATGCCCAGGAGAGGTATAGCTGGGTCCTCAGGTAGTATTATGTCCATTTTTCTGAGGGGACCTGTTTTTTAATGCACAATGGGATAAGCATTTAAAATCTGCAGCATGCATCCATCTTTGCTAGCCATTCCCCTTGATGTTTATCCATCTGAGTATTTGACTGTTTTTAAAATTCCATATATAGATATATGTAGTAATTTTTATTTAGTGTATACTTTCCTTCACATAGATATATTCTTTTGATTTATCAGTGTTGTCTCTGTAACTTAAATATCATGAGTAGTGCTATAGTCTACATGAGCACAGATATCTCTACAGAGTTCTGATTTCATCTCTTCTGTGTGTATTCCCAGTGGAAAGAATGCTGGATTGGACAATTAATTTTCATTTTCACAACTACTATTCAACCTGGGCAACTCAGTTTTCTTTCAAAAATTTCCTATTAATATCCTATATCTATATTTTTATCATTTAATTTTTTATCCTTTAAAAGACCTATTTCAGGTCATATGTAGAATCTATAGGCTAATTCATTCCATTTAAACTACATTGGAAATATGCTTTCTCAAACTGTAAGGTATTTTCTGAGGAACCATTTTCTTGTATACAATGGATCAAGTTAAAGAACAAAGAAACATAGGTCAAGTTTTAGAATAATAATAAGATGAGGCATGAGAATGTACTGGCCAGGAGCTGAGGCCATAAGGGATAGAGAAGCATCTGGAGGCTACCAGAAGTACATTTTTCCATTTGAGAAGCTAGATATTTTCTGAAGTGTCTTGCTTATGAATTCAAATATCTCCATGGCTATGGGAAAATGCCACTCTGTGTAGCAGGTGGTTCTGATGCTAATATCCTGTCCCAATTGGTTCTTGATTGATCAATAAAGATTCCAGGAGCCATTGCTACCCAGAAGGAAAGAGGTAGTACTTTCAAGTCCCCGCAGGAGGCTAAGAGAAGTGGAAAAAGAAAGGGAGATTTTGCCATGCTTTGGAGGGAGAGAAGGTGACCATCCATGTAAGATCTTGGGTGGAGTGGCTATAGGCTGCTTGTTTCTCCAGGTGGAAGATTAGAAATACAACTAAGTAGGGGGAAGCTTTGGGTTTCTGAACAAGGAGAAGGTAACTGAGCAACTGAAGTTGAGGGTGCTGAGTTGGGAGTGAAAAGAAGGGCAAGAGATAGCTGAGGAAGGCTCTGAAGAGCCCAACAATTGAGCCAATAAGGTAGGTTGAAAAATAAGCTGGTGTGTGTGTGTGTGTGTGTGTGTGTGTGTGTGTGTGTGTGTGTGTGTGTGTGTTTCACCCACAGATCGAAGGGAACCTGGGCAGGGCTTGTAGTGCAGTCTGCCCAGAGCTTAAAGTGGGTTAGCAAAAACTACATGCTACAATCACAGGTAGAAATAATGGATAATTGAGTTGTTATTTTATCCAGCATTTAGTGAACACATACTATGTGCTAGAATGTGTCACCATGTCATCAGTGTCCTGTGCATGAAACTGATATGGTAGTTGACCTCAAGAGCTTTCACTGTTGTTAACGAAGACATTGAAAGACAGTGTGAGATGACCTTTGCCTGAGCTAAGCATTGGATAATATTTAGGACTATTGATTTCTTTATTTGTGAAATAAGTGTTACGTATGTACTACAAGGGACAAATCATTAAAAAGGAGAAACGAGACCACCTCAACTATGTCTTTACTGATGATCATGAGTAATCAATCAATAAATACACAAATCACCACCATGCATAAGTAATCATTACATAAATAAATTCATTAAAATAATAATAAACATTGGGCTGAGCATACTTTATAATGGCCACCATTAAGAACTGGGTATATTTGCCTCAGGTGATCCAGTCAGAGGTGGCCTCTCTGAGGTTTAAATGTTGGAACTGAGACATGTGAGATAAGAAGAACCAGATACTGAATCTTAGCGAACAGTCTGGACAAAGAAAAGACAAGCACAAAAGAATCGGGTGGTCACAAGTCTACCATTCCTAGACAAGGAGAAAGCACAGAGAAATGAGAAATGTGATCTGTTGACATCAAAGAAGACAGGCTTTGCAAAGTGGTTCACATGGAAAAATATAAAAGAATGGAGAATAAGCTAAGGATCAATCAATCCAGGGGAAATAGCATCAGCAGAGGTTAGAAATGTAATCTATAACTAGATCAAAGCCTCGGCATAAAGTAAATACAAGGCTCCATAATCCTCTGCATCCTCCCTTCCTGTCTCAGCCCACTCACTTCCATACTTGTATCTCCTGCTCTGTAGACCTGGATCTCCAGAGGTTGCCACTTGAGGTATGAAATGATGATAGAGTGCTGGGAGGGGTTCATCCCAAGGAAGCAAATATTTTAGAATACAAACTGTGCTTGTGGACTGAGAGTGAGACAGTGACACACCCAAAGGGCATCATCCAGTGCAAATGCCATGCAAACTCCCATCCCTGCAGCTTGTGACCTGGCTTGTGACCTGGCTTTCACAGTTTCATTGCCAGATTCCCCATGCTTTCCTTCCTAGACATTACCTTCAAGTCCACAGAAAATCCTACTTGGGGGACTGACGCCAAATAGACCTGATTTTATCTTTTCAGAGAGCTGTGGGGAAGTAAGCAATGAACATCACATTATACCTCTTGGTCAGTGACCCAGGTCTTAGTAAAATTGCATTCAAGATCTGGCCAACCTGAATTCCATGTGCATAATATCTCAGTAGCTTTCAATGAGCATTCACCTCAAAGGGTGTTGTATATTTTTTTGAGATTATAATACAGTCACAACATTTCTCTCTTTACTTTACTCCCTCCAACCTACACACATACCCCTCCCTACTCTACTTCAAATTCATGATCTCTTTTTTCATTAAGTGTTATTACATACATATATGTACATACATATATATTCCTAAATATAACCAGTTCAATTTGTATAATGTTACTGGTATGTATTTTTCCAGTTGTTTGTCAAAAGGGTGGTTTTATACACATAGCAGTTTTAGCATTCTTTATAGGGCTGGAGACATCCTATTGCTTTAGGAAGACAGGAAATAATCTGTTGACCAGATGAATGCTGATGATGGTTGGGACATAAAATGCCTCATCCTTCCCTGGGGGAATCACTGGGGAGTCTCAGTTCTATCTTCATAGCTCTTCGTTCTGTATAAATGATAGCAATCGTCACTTGGAGACAGAAGGGTATCACACCTCTTAATCAGTAAGTAACACACCATCATCTCTGATTTTCTTGATATTTTTTTGCTTCCTTTCTTATCTGATTTCTTAAAAGTTTAGGCATTATTTAAAAATAAGAGTGTTTTGTTGTTTTACCTTTAGTACTGATGATGGATTTTCATTACTTACTTCTCATCTTGGGGATGAAAAAGCCTGCTGAGGAAGGTACATAGTGATTCACTTGTTACTTGGAAAGCATTTTCAAATGCCAGACCTCCCCAAAATCCAGACAGAGAAAGCATGATGTTTCTTCCCGGGTAAAAAAAAAAAAAAGATACTATACAAATTATGCCATCAAGTATCCAAGGGACTGTCAACCTGAAGCAAAGAACTGGCATGCTGCGTTAATTTTAACAGCTGAGAAGAAGCCAGGGGCCTATCTCTTTCTTCAAATATAGACACACAGAAAGTAATGCACATACTGTATTTTAATCAGCATTTAATCTTTTGCAGGGCATGGTAGACATCCATGCAGGAGTTGCAAATGGGGCATTCTACTTTCAGAATGCCTTCCTGTTCATCTTCTTTGCTGAATGCCCCCCCTGTCAGAAAGATCAAGCATACCTCTCATTGAACTCAACAAGTACTTAAAATATGCAGAGATACATGTGGTTGCAGCTCCTATAACATAACCTGTGTCTGCTGTAAGCCACAGGAAACAGATTCATGAAAGAACCTGTAATTAGTCTCAAACACTCAAAAGAATACAGGTGTCCAGAAAAATCCACAGAAAAATAACAGGAACTATATTTGTGGCAAATGACAGAAGAGAGAAAGATAGACTTTCAGAGTTTTCAGGCATTTGCTATGGAAGAATGAGTAAATAGTTTAGCTTCTGAGACCTTCCTCCTTGACTTTAGAAGTTCATTGCTTTGTATCCACATTCTGCCATCCCTCTGCATGTCCTGGTGTCTCTTTTTCTCCTAATAAACACCAGTCATTTAGATGGAGTTTTCTTTTTTAAAAAGTTTTTTTAAAAAAATTTTATTGGTTATTTTATTTATTCACATTTCAAATATTGTCCCCTTCCTGGTTTCTCCTCCACAATCCCCCTATCCTCTCCCCCTCCCCTGCCTCTATGAGGGTGCTCTCCCACCCATCTACCCAGTCCCACCTCACTGCCCTTGCATTCCCCTTTAATGGTTTGCCAGTGATTGGCTGTGAGCATCGCATCTGTATTGGTCAGGTTCTAGCAGAACCTCTCAGAGGACAGCTATACCAGGCTCCTCTCAGCAAGTGCTTCTTGGAATCAGCAATAGTGTCTGTGTTTGGCATCTCCAGATAGAATGGATCCCTAGGTGGGGTGGAGTTTTCTTCTTTGCAGATAATCTGAAGTTTTGTTTCTCAGAAAGCCTTATTTCTGAAAGGAAACATACTAGGGTTTAGAGATTTGAAAAGAAAAAAAGGAAAAAGAAAAAGTTTTAAAATGTGGTATCATTAAAAGATGAGAAATACTGGTTGAAGAATGTCTGCCTATGCAGCTCTGTGTTCTTCAAATCCATGGTTTCCCACCCTCATTTCCCCATCAGGGAGTACCACTGCCATGACTGGTCTCTTGGTCTTTATAAGATTTAATAGAAAATAATACATATTTATAGCCCTTCATTTAGTCTAAGAATTAAAAATGAACTCCTGGAGTATTCTCTATGATCCTGATATATATTCAATGCATGATGCATGTAGATACAAACAGAAGAGAACACACACAAACAGATGGCAACAAAACCCCCACACACAGATGCACAGAGATAACATACACAAAGAGAATCACACACAGACAACACACATAGATGTGTACAGAGATGCACACAGAGAGACACACATATGCATGCATAAGCACAGATGGAGACAAATGCAAACATACACAGAAACCTAGACATATACATGTGCCCCCCCACTCCTCCTCTATCTCTTCCTACCAAAAATCTGAAATACAAAGGCTGACTTTACCTGACATAAGTATCATGTGAGGGAAATTGCTGTAATCTAGTCATATAAATTAGCAGAATACAGTTGAGAATAATGCCATGAGCCTGTACATGGTCAGTTGATTTTGATTGACAAGCATGTTAACACTATGTGGTAGGAAATGGATAGCATCTTTAACAAATAGCCACAGGAGAAACTTCTGTACATGCAATGAAATGGATTTTTAAGTCCATTTTTCTTCATTTGAAACATTAATATGACATTTATCATAAACCTACATGTAAAATATAAAATTACAAAATTATTAAAACACATATAACAATAAATATTACATTTAGCAATGCTTTTAAAGTGTGGTACCAAAAGCATGAAAATCATTTACACTTTATAAAAAATTAGCATATTAAAGAATATTATCAAAACAGTAAAAAAAACAACATATAGACTGTGAGAAAATATTTGCAAATCATATCACCATAATGGTCTAGTATCTTCAGGGCATAACAACTCAACAGCAGAAAGACAAACTGTAATATTTTGAAGTGAACATATTATGACCGTTGTTCAAAAGTAGACTTATCACGTGATCAAGGTATCTCAATTTAAGTTATAAGTTCCAAACAAATAATGACAGCATATCAAAGAAAACTCCTTGTTTTCATGGTAATCAGATAACTATTCACTTAAGATATGTAATTAGCCTCTGTGCTCAGCAGTGAATGAATATATATAAAGACAAGAAGTCTCTGTTACCAATTGATTATTTTTTTCTTTTTCTTTTCTTTTCTTTTTATTTTTTGATACTTTATTTACATTTCCAATGTTTCCCCCTTTCTAGGTCTCCTCTTTGGAAACCCCCTATCCCCTCCCCCTCCCCTGCCTCTATGAGGGTATTCCACCTCCCACCCACCCGCCCACCCACTCCCTTATTCCCACCTTGTCATTCCCCTTTACTGGGGCCTCTAACACCCAAGGGCCTCTCCTCCCCCTGATGGCTAACAAGGCCTTCCTCTGCCATATATGTGGTCAGAGCCATGGGTCCCTCAATGTATATTCTTTGGTTGGTGGTCCAGCCTCCAGTAGGACCGGGGGGTGTCAGGCCAGTTGACACTGTTGCTCCCTCCATGGGGCTGCAAACTCCCTCAGCTCCTTCAGTCCCTTCTCCCACTCCTCCATCTGGTACCTCATTCTCAGTCCAGCAGTTTCTATTAAGTGAAACTTGGGTATTCTGAACATTTGGACTAATATCCACTTATTAGTGAGTACATACCACGTTCGTTCTTTTGTGACTGAGTTACCTCGCTCAGGATGAGATTTTCAAGTTCCATCCATTTGGCTGCAAATTTCATTGAGTCAGTGTTTTTAATAGCTGAGTAGTACTCCATTGTGTAGATATACCACATTTTCTGTATCCATTGCTCTGATGAGGGACATCTGGGTTGTTTCCAGCTTCTGGCTATTATAAATATGGCTGCTATGAACAGAGTGGAGCATGTGTCTTTATTACGTGTTGGAGCATCTTCTGGGTATATGCCCAGGAGTGGTATAGCTGGGTCCTCAGGTAGTATTATGTCCATTTTTCTGAGGGTCCACCAAACTGATTTCCAGAGTGGTTGTACCAGCTTGCAATCCCAGCAACAATGGAGGAGTGTTCCTCTTTCTCCACATACTCGCCAGCATCTGCTTCACCTGAGTTTTTGATCTTAGCCATTCTGACTGGTGTGAGGTGGAATCTCAGACTTGTTTTGATTTGCATTTCCCTGATGACTAAGGATATTGAACATTTCTTTAGGTATTTCTCAGCCCTGTGAATTTCCTCAGTTGAGAATTCTCTGTTTAGCTCTGTTCCCCATTTTTTGATAGGGTTATTTGGTTTTCTGGAGTCTAACTTCTTGAGTTCTTTGTATATATTGGATATTAGCCCTCTATCAGATGTAGGATTGGTTCAGATCTTTTCCCAATCAATTGATTATTATTCAGACATAAAGAAGAATGAGATCCTGACATTTGAATCAAGACAGATGCATGTGGAAGATATAATGTTTTATCTTGTGTGTGGAAACTAAAACACCAAAATCAACCAGGATATGGTTGCAGAATGATGACTATTAAAAATAGGGAACTCAGTAAGGGATAAAATTAGATTAGATAATGGACATCAAATTCAGACATCAGAAGTGAGTTCTGTTTTTTTTCAGCTCTATGATAAGTAGGTTCACAGTAAATTATTACGTGTTTCAGGAATAGCTAGAAGGCTGTGAGAATAGAGATTACAACAGAAAAGAAATCCTAATTTCCTCAAATTAAGCAATATTGCTATTTTCCATTTTCATGCATTGAAATAGAAACTTTATCATATACAACAAGTTAATACATATTAATAAAATTTTATACCATGGGCCAAATATTTGAATAGATATCATCACTTAAAACAACATTTACAACAAATACATTTTCAAAAGAGTTTCTACTTCATTTGAGAGATTCAAAGTAAATCTACATTAGGCTAGACATCCATACCTACTGAATGATAAACAAAAAACAAACAAACAAAACCCCAAATCAACAACAACAAAAAACTTATTGCTGGTAAAATATGAATAAATAAGAATCTTCAAAAATGGTGTTGGAAATATAAAATGCTACATCCTAAAGAACGTTGTTGTTGGTTAAATAGTTAAATATAAAGTTAGTATGACACAGTAATTCTACTCCTAACAATGTACCCAAAGAACTGAAAACAGTAAAACATAACAAAACAATTTGCACACATACATAGGCATAACGGTACCACTTTTAGTAGCCAAATAACAGATACAACTCAAATTCCTACCAAGAGATAAAAGATAAAACAAACAAACAAACAAGAAGCCAAAAACAGTTATTGTACAGTGGAATATTATTTAGTCACATGAAGAATTAAATTTTGGATTCATACTACAATATAGAGAACCTTAAAAACATTGAGAAAGTAGTCATGTCAGTCACTACCTGGATGGCCAGGATCTGGAAGCTGGATGGCTCAGAAGAGAGCTAGAACCAAACATGGCTGTGAACACAAAACAAAAAGACTAACCAAAACAGAACAGAAACTCAATAAGATTATTTGTAATGATATTCTAGTATACTCATAAACTACACCCTAGCAGAATCATCATCAGAAAGATGGCTACCTCCAGCAGCTGATGGGAACTAATTGTGCAGAAACCGCAGCCAAACCACGGTTGGAGTTCAGAGAGCTCTGCAGAAGAGGGTGAGGAAGAATTGTAAGAGCCAGAAGGTTCAAGGACAGGAGGATAACACAGTCCATATGATCAATAAGCAGGGCCCGTGGGGCTCACAGATACTGAAGTCCCAGTCACTGAGCCCGCATGGATCTGTGCTAGGTCCTCTACATATATGTTATGGCTGTTTAGCTTAGAGTTTGTGTTATCTTCCCAACAGTGAAAATGGGGGTGTCTCTGCCTCTTTTGCCTGCTCTTGGAACCCTTTTCCTCTACATTGCTATAAGAGGTTTATACCTAGACTTATTGTATCTTGTTGTGCTGTGTACATTTGATATCACTGGGGGAATGGAAATGGAGGATCTGGGAAGGGAAAATGGGAGAACTATGGGAGACAGTGAGAGAGGGGAGGCTACAACAGGGTGTATTATATGATGGAAGAATAAAGAAAAAGCAAAAGAACATTTGTAAGTGGAAGAAGCCAGTCCCAAAGGACCGTGAATTGTATGTTTCTTTTTACTGAATGGTCAAAAGGGGAGATTAATAGAGATAGAAAAATATTAATACTTTCCATGGAGAGTAACTGTTGATAAGTACCAGTATGCTTGTAGTGAGAATGTTCTAGAAGCAGAAAGTAGCAGATGATTGTGTGATATTGTGAAAATAATAAGACGAACAGAAGTTTGAGCTTGACATCAGGTAACACAGAGAATTTTATGTTAAGTGAACATATTTTTAATAGGAAAGAGTATCTGACATAATTTTCTCCAGGTAAATGCGGTATTTGCCAAACTCTGTTCTCAGTGAATGTCTATAAAGAACACCTCTTAGACACATATCTTGTGGCTTTCTGTACAACAGAAACATTTGCTTATTTCATGATTAGCTAGATGGGTAAAGTGCTAGGAATTTAAAATTGAACACAGACCTAAACACAGACAACTAAGCAGCTAGTTTTGAATTTTTTTCCTAGTTATGTTAAAAGACTTGAAACATAGATCTGAACTTATGGGAATAAGTTAAGACAAATCATTGGATGGATGAGAGTTGATTGACAGAACCCCACTGTGATATCTGACAGTCAACCATTATAAAGCTTTCTTTTCTGAATAGAGTATTAAAATTGTGTATTGAACTCTGAGTGTTCACTCTTAAGAGAAAGAAATCCTAAACGTGCCCAGAGACTCCAGTTACCTGGATTGTATAGCACAACTCCTGGATTGCTTGCATGAATTTCAGCCACAGATAATGTTTGAGAGCTCAACTGCTCTACTTACAGGGCCCTCTGTTCCTTGCAGAAGCATGTGACTATAAGCAACTTGCTTACGTCTTAGTCTTATAACCAAAGAGCAGTGTCAAGTGGCTCACAAGAGACAGTTCCTGGGGTTAAAAAAAAAAAAAAACCAAAAAAACAATATATATCTATCATATGCCAAGGACTACTGTGATTTGCTTTCTTACATATGCAAATAACTAGATTAAAATTAGATTTGTTTTATTTTATGTATCTGAAAGTTTGCCCATATGTATGTATGAGCACCTGACTGCAAAGCCTATTAAAACCAGAAAAGGTCATCAGAAGCCCTGGAACTGGAGTTACCTGTGGGTATGAATAGCCATTGATGTGAGTTCTAGGAATTGATACCAGGTTCTCTGAAACCAGCATGTGCTCTTAGCACTTAGTAGTCCCACTAGACTGATAAATGACTATATTTTTGTGTTCATATATCTATATTATTATATGGATGAAAGCTAAGTTGCACAATCACAGACTCAGAGGATATGTGAATTGCCCAAAACGATAGAAAATGTTCTATTTGGTACCCACTTTCTCTTTCCAGTCATTATAATTTAAAATTCCACATCTGTGCCACTTCATGATAGGATAAGTGAAGAGACAGCTTGGTTGACTGGACATTTGTTCTCTTAGAAAAGTAAATGTCATTCAGTCTTGAACATTATACACTCTATTCTTTCATTTGTGTCAAAAAGATCATACCTGAGCCCCCAAAGCACAAATGATAACTCTGGAAACTAAAGTCCTTGACCTCAATTCTTCCTTTGCAATCAAACTAGTGTGAGAGGGGATCAAGGTTGAAAATGGGATTGCCTTGTGTATACCACTGTCAAAAATGCTTCTGACCCAAAGCATCTCATGTAGGCCATGGCAAGAATGTGTAAGAACAGACAGATTTTAATATGGCTTAAGAGTTCTATAGTCATTCTGCTTCATAGTCCTCTATAGCTTACCTCATAGGATGAATGTGTGGCTTTAGAACAATCATGGATACCTGGCACAAGTGACAGGTATGGTGCCGCACACCTGTAACACCTACAATTTGGAAGCCAAGGTAGGAAGAACATGAATTCGAGGCCAGCCAGGGTATATAGTAAGCCTGGGAACAGCATCGTTTCTATGCTGTTGTTGTGTGATAGAAGAAACCTGAAAAATGAGCTGGAGAGAAGGCTCAGCTATTAAAGCCTGGGCTCACAACCAAAAATATGAAAAACCTAAAAGGAGACACAAAATAATTTATTAAATGAAAAATAAAACAGGGGGACTCAAGAGCAAAGTCCAAGCTTCTACCTGCTTTTGAATTCTCAACTGAGGAAATTCGCAGGGCTGAGAAGCACCTAAAGAAATGCTCAACATCCTTAGTCATCAGGGAAATGCAAATCAAAACAACTCTAAGATTCCACTTCACACCATTCAGAATGGCTAAGATCAAAAACTCAGGTGACAGCAGATGCTGGCCAGGATATGGAGAAAGAGGAACACTCCTCCATTGTTGGTGGGATTACAAGCTGGTACAACCACTCTGGAAATCAGTTTGGCAGACCCTCAGAAAAATGGACATAATACTACCTGAGGACCCAGCTATACCACTCCTGGGCATATACCCAGAAGATGCTCCAACATATAATAAAGACACATGTTCCACTATGTTCATAGCAGCCATATTTATAATAGCCAGAAGCTGGAAACAACCCAGATGTCCTTCATCAGAGCAATGGATACAGAAAATGTGGTACATTTACACAATAGAGTACTACTCAGCTATTAAAAACAATGACTTCATGATATTTGCAGACATGGATGGAGCTTGAAAATATCATACTGAGTGAGTAAATCAGTCACAAAAGAACAAACATGGTATATACTCACTGACAAGTGGTTATTAGCCGAAACGTTTGGAATTCCCAAGTTTCACTTTACAGTAACTGCTGGACTGAGAGTGAGGTCCCAGATGGAGGAGTTGGAGAAGGGACTGAAGGAGCTGAAGGAGTCTGCAGCCCCATGGAGGGAGCAACAGTGTCAACTGGCCTGACCCCCCCACCTGGTCCTCATAGAGGCTGGACCACCAATCAAAGAATACACATGGAGGGACCCGTGGTTCAGACCACATATGTGGCAGAGGAGGGCCTTGTTGACCATCAGGGGGAGGAGAGTCCCCAGCAAAGGGGAATGTCAAGGTGGGAATATGGGAGTGGGTGGGCAGGTGGGTGGGAGGTGAAATTCCCTCATAGAGGTGGAGGAGGGGGAAGGGATAGGTGGTTTTCAAAGAGGAGACCTAGAAAGGGGGAAACATTGGAAATGTAAATAAAGTATCAAAAAAATTAAAAAAATAAAGTTTTATTATAAAACTTTTATATTCACTTACTCAAATGCTATTCAAAGTGGCTTTTGCAGTCTAAAAGAGCTCTGTGGTTGCATAGGAGACTGAATGATCCATACAAAGCAAAATATTGACCATTGTCTCTTCCCACTGGCAATCCTAATGACTGATTGAATTCGTTGTGATGTCACTGAGTGGCTGATCAGGGTGGTAGAGAACATGGGCTGTGGCTCTCAGCACCCTGAATGTACAGTACAACAATTGCTCAGCTGTCCACTGTTAAGCATGCTGCTCATCTACTCTGGTTGCATCATCTGTGAAGTGCTTATGGGAATTTCTCCCTTGATGAATGGTTTGAAGTCTAAATGATAAGGCCCATGGAGAGCTCATAAGAAAGTGTTAGGTACAAAAAGGTCTCTGTAAATGATATATTTCGTATATGAACCCCAGAGGACTGTATCTCAATATTCACCAATGCTTCACTTAAGCTGGATATCTGAGGACATATACACATAGCTCTCACTGTCCTTAAGCTTTTCTACAGGGATGGGTTGCTATTTATATACCAAAAAATAAATGCCCACATTCTCCAAGAATGAATTGAAAAACAAAGCAAAGCAAAAGCAGCATTTCAAGAAGGAAGATGACCCTTTCCTTTGCACCTCTTGTTAATCTTCCTCAGTGTAGATCTGATATCCTGCAGGTATCTCAACTGCCTGCTCTGATAAAAAAAAAAAAAGAGTACCAGGCAATTGCTAATTGCTGATATCTGCCTCCCTATTGATCTCTCCAGTTGGCTCAATGTTCTCAGATTGCTAAGTGATCCTTCCAGCTAATCACACTTGAGTTGGATCAAGACAAAGGGAGCCATTTAAACATCTCTGTGCGAGAATAGCTCAGCCTCTTCAGGGAAACCGATCACAGGAGGTTCATCTTTGGAGAGAAAAACCTTCAAGTTAGAGCCTCATGGCATAGATAAGCAGAGGAAGTGGTAGGGTGATCCACCAGGAGAACAGAGAGAAACATAACTATGAACTAAGCTATACTAAGAGATAATGTGTGTAAAGAGTAAGTAGAGGTGGTAGGCTCAAGTTAAGACAGGAGATTTCATGTCATATAAAGCTGCTCCTGTCTTCTCTCCCCTCTTCATCTCTTCTTCCTTATCTTATCTTTGGGTATGACGTTGTCATTGTCAGGAAAAAGTTGGCATTGTATCAGTCAGGGTTTTAGTGTAAGCAGGAAGGAAATTGGCTATCCTGTATCTTGGAAGTTAAATAGCTAATGCCTGGTGCTATTCAGCTATAGACAAAATAACCAGAAGAAATATCTAGCTGACCCTCAGAACTACTCTAACTGAAGTATTGAGGATGCTATTTCTGCTCCCTGGTACCCATTTAAGTACAGGCCACAAAACCAAAATAGAGCTTATGGTATTATTTCTACAAAAATTTAAATATTTCATAATAATATTATCTTCTACTTTCAAAATCATAAAGCCAGATTATATGTGGAATCCTAACTGCAAAATAATTTTGGAAACTCAGACTTGAGATTTGTAGCTGTCAGTTGGCTGAAACTTCTATTATCTATAAGTAATATTGAAAACAGAGCTCAGTGCCCCAATACACAATGTTCACATTTCAAGAACAGTATAAACTTCATGAGACTAAAACCCCACTGCTATTCTTCATGCCATGAGTACTCTCAATTACCAAGAATTCTTTAAATTTTGAATCCCAAAGATCCTGCTTTCCCTTGTGACTGAGGTTGATTACCACCCTTTGGATGGGCCGTTATGCTGCAGTGCAAATATGCTAGAACCTACAGATATTATATATTCATTGAACAACCACGAGAAATGAATGGTATTCATTCCTATTTACCATGACTTACAGATATTATATATTCATTGAACAACCACGAGAAATGAATGGTATTCATTCCTATTTACCATGTCAGAAAGTGAAGGGAAGAATTTTTCATCAATTAAATAAATAATTTTTTATTTATTCTGGTTGTATCCAAATTGTAGCCCTCATCTCCTCTCCTCCCTGTCCCCCCTTACAAATCCCTCCCCACATTGTCTCCAACCCAATTCTCATCTGAGAAGGAGAAGATCTCCCATGGGTACCAGCCTACCTTGGCACAAGTCACTGAAGGGTTAGATGCATCCTCTCCCTCTTAGGCCAGACAAGGCAGCCCAGCTAGTGGAAGGGGATCCAGTGGCAAGCAGCAGAGTCAGAGACAGCCCCTGCTCCAATGCTAAGGGATACACATGAAGAACAAGCTACACATCTGCTACAAATGTGTAGGAAGCCCCGGAATGCTCTTTGGTTGATAGTTCAGTCTCATTGAGCCTCCATCGGCTCAAAGACTCCATATGTCTTGGGGTGTCCTTGACCCCCTCCAGCTTGCTCAATTGTATCCCCCACTCTTCCACAAGACTCACTGAGCTCTGCTTGATGTTTGGCTATGAGTCTCTGCATCTGTATCCATCAGCTGCTGGATGAAACCTCTGAGGACAAAGTTATGCTAGGCTCATGTCTACAAGCATAGCAAAATCTCATTAATACTGTAGGCGAGGGAGATAAATTCTGACATGGCCACTCCCTGTAGCCAGATGGGACTTCCATGGAGGGAGGGGGACACCAATCCACCCACAAAACCTTGAACCCAAAATTTGTCCTTGCTCCAAGATGCACAGAAATAAATATGGAGGAGACATTGGGAATGGCCAACCAGTGACTGGCCCAACTTGAGACTCATCATTTGTAAAAGGGAAGAAATTTTAAGAAGTGTTTCTTGTTCACATCACACACCTAGTACTGACACCTAAATTGCTAGTTGTAAAGCAAGAGTCTAGAAAATTTTGAGGACTGTTATGGATCAAGTCAGGAGAGCTGTTATTCAGTTAGTAATAGGGTTTTGTTTCTTTTTAGTGGGTTGGTTTTAATTCTGATTTTATTATTACTTTTGCTGTAAGGTGATTTCTTAGGTTGAGGATTTGAAAATAAGGATTTAGGGAAGAAGATGGTTTGTAGACCATCTTCACTTGGTATCTTTGGGGAAAATAAAGAATGAATTCACTTTTCTGAGACGAGTCTTCTTTTTGGGATCCTCTCACTGCCTGGCATGGGTCAGAGTCCTAATTTGTTTGAGTGTGTTGTTTCTTTCTTTCCTTATCTGAATGTAATTGTAACATTTAGCCTTTCTTTCTGTGGTCTGTGATTGGTAATTGAGTTTTCCAGGGTTTTAAATATGAAAATATTAAAAAATGTAGAGTGCACAGAAAGTGTCCACTA
Organism: Uromys caudimaculatus; assembly: GCA_028551405.1. Classification (NCBI taxonomy): domain Eukaryota; kingdom Metazoa; phylum Chordata; class Mammalia; order Rodentia; family Muridae; genus Uromys; species Uromys caudimaculatus. The sequence goes on along the minus strand of CM052703.1, from coordinate 113,523,254 downwards.
CAAAGCATGCACAAGGGGAGTAGAAGAAAGGACATTAATTCACACTATGAAAATGCTAAAAGGTAACTTTTTTTACACTGACAAAATTCAGATATTGCACACACATGTATCTCAGTGAGTTATAAGCCTTACTTTTTGCCTTGATCTTTTGCCTTTTTCATCCCATGTAAATAGTTCTTATGCACTGACTACATGTAATTTCTCCTCTTTCATTTATGCATTTATCTCTGCATCTTTAAACTTTATGCTTTGACATTTGTTTTAGTAAGATTCCGCATAGGTGATCAAATAATATTTTCTTTCAGTACCTGATTTGTTTTACTTTGTATGCATTTCAGTTTCATGTAAATTGAGATAAATGCAAAGATGATCATTTTTCAGATCTCTCTCTCTCTCTCTCTCTCTCTCTCTCTCTCTCTCTGTGTGTGTGTAATCCATCTGTCAGTAGACAATAATTTTGTGTCCATATCTTGGTTATTGTGAATGATACTACGGTAAACATAATAGCACAGATATCTTCATGATATAAGTAGATATTTCTCCAAAGAAGATACAAGTGGTGAACAGAGAGACATATATAAGGTGCTTAGCATCAGAGTCACCAGAAATTCTAAGTCAAAATCTCTGTGAGATCACACATACACGAACTAGATTTTAAATGTTTGTGCAACAAAGGAAACAATGACCAAAATAACAAGGGAGCCTATAGAGTGGGAGAGAAATCTTTTCTAAATTCACATCAATTAGGATATTATACAAAGAAATGCAAAAATTAAATACCACTGGGAGAAATCAGTAATGAGTGAAAAAAATTAAATAGATACTTCCCAAAAATAAACCTAAAACAAAATCAACAATAAAAACAACAACAGTAAAACAATATCAACAAAACCAACCAACCAAACAAACAAACAAACAAACAAAAAAAAAACCATGGAGGTAAAAATGGCCAATAAATTCTTGAATAGCAGTTCAACCTTCTATGTCATCAGGGAAGTGCAAAGAAATAATGTTTTGAGATTCCATTTCACCCCTATCAGAACGGCCATCAGAGAGAAAACAGATGACAGCAAATGCTGACAGGAATTTGTGGAAAGAGAAATGCGGTGAAAGTAAATACTTGTGTAGTAGCCACTATGAAGATTAGTATGTGCAATCCTCTGGTCCAAGAACACTGATACATATATAGCAGAGGTCTGCCTGGTCTAGCCTCAGTGGCAGATGTTCCTAACCCTTGAAAGGCTTGAGGCCCCAGGGTGTGGGGAGGCCTGGTAGGAGGGGGAACATTGTCTTAGAGACAAGGGGAAGAGGAATGGGATGAGGAACTATGGGGGGGGGGACCAGGAAGGGGGATTTTAAAAAACATAAAAGTAATAAAAAATTTTGAAAGTAAGTTACCATATGACCCAACTATACCCCTCTTCAATCCATACTCAGAGTACTACAAGGATACGTCCACATCCATGTTCACCTCTGCAATATCCACAATATCTAATAATCAGAACAAAACCTAGATGTTCATCCACAGATGAATAAAAAGGAAATATTGTCCATACGCAAACTGGCATTTTATGGAGCTAGAAAGACAAATGTAACCATGGCCTTTGTGGAAATGGACAAAACTGCAAATCTACATTTTAAGCAAAGATAAAGTCAGAAAGGAAATGCTGCTTGATCTGTGTTTTCTTTGTACATGGGAATAGGATTTAAAAATTTATAAATGTTAGTCTCCGGGTTGAAAAATATTAGCAAAGGGATCATGAGAAGTGAGGAAAATATTTTAAGAGAAGAGGGGAATAGGTTAGTTGAATATATATGGTGTGGTATCAGTAAGGGTACTAAGCAGAAGAAGAAAGAGAACCAACTAGGAGAATGGAGGTGACAACGGGCAGTCAGGAAGAGGACCAAATGAGAAAAATGCCTAATGACACATATGTACAAAAAATACATTTAAAAAGTAAAAGGTAGTTAGCTGTTTACTTACCCAAGAACACAAGAATAGTACTTTAGAAGTCAAATAGAAAAGAGAATTATTGAAGCCCATTTGTGGGTGTATTTTACTGGATATCTGTCACTAAATCTGTGATAGAAAATTCATGTAGACAAAAGTGATGATTTTGGCTCCTGGTGTCAAGGTGCCTAGTTCAGGATCAGTTGACCCTGTTGCTTTTAGATGGGTGAAAGGCAGCATAGCAAGGCAGCCCACCCTAATGGGGGCGGTGGAGGAAAACATCTCAGTTAATGGTCAAGGAATGAATTAGAGAAGGAACAGGGCTCACAGGAACTCCACGAAAGAGTATTCACTCAAAGAGCCAGTCTTCCCCAGGCCTGCCTCTTGTATTTTCTACAACTTCTCAATAGCACCAAGTTAGGGAATAATAGTTTGGGATGATATCCTACATACAACCTCTAGGAAATACAAAATGGTGAAATCATTATAGAAACCAGAATGGAAGCTTTTAGAAAAAATTAAAAGCACCATTACCATAAGACCCAGCAATCTCTTTTTCTAGGCATACACCCAAGGAAATGAAATACTACCTTGTAATGGTGTCTGAAACCACTTATTGTCTTAATACTCCCTCTCACTTGTTTTCAGGGAAGCTCATCTATGAAAAAAAAAATAGAATGAATGTAATTGAATTATCTAAATTACAAAAACCTTGCTCTAGGGAAGTCCTGCAGGCATCAGGCAGTTGAGGAAATGAAATAAGTAATTTAAACTTCACTTCTATTTTTTGTTGACTTTAGACTACATTCAAAAAGTGAAGCTTCAACATCTTCATCATTCATCTGCAAGCCATTTTGAAATTCTTAGCTAAAATGTGCTAGGGAATTGCATATAAAACTAATCATTACCTTGTAATGAAATGGTTCTGCAAATTACTGCTTAATAATACTTGAAGTCATCAAAAAAGTTCAAAGATTAATTACCATGTAACTGGCAGTGTTTAGATCAGAAAATTAAGGTTCCAGTGAAGAACAGAAAATATCCATATAATTACCCAGGTATAAACTGCAGCTTAACACATTGTGGAATGTGGGCTTTCCAAAACAGCACATTCCTTTTGTATACATCAATAATATTCATTATACTAATCTCTGCTCATGGAATAGCCAATATCATGCTTGTTTATCATTCTGTATCTGCTGTCCACTTCTCCTATTGTAAAGATCCCTAAGATATGGTTAGAAGGATAACATCTGATAAGTTTTATTTACTTATTTTTATTATGGATATTTGGCAAGCTAGCGGCACATAGTATTTATATGTATTATTTTGGGATATTTTATGGGCATAGTTAGAAAATCGTACATTAAAACCCTAGAAAATTTTAGGAAGCATGAGAAAAGACTCAACCTCATGAATATATCCAATGATAAGAATTTTGAATTTTAGCACACTAACTTTTCCATGTATAAATGAGTAATGCATCTTAGAAGACAGGTGATCATAAGGGTTCACTATTCTCTAATATTTTATTTAAATGGATGTGAATACTGAATATGAAACTTAAGAGAGTATTTCTTTAAGAATATCCAGTGCATAACACTTTTTTTATGTAGCTATGAGTATACTTTCTCAAGCTGCACAATTAGTTTACAAGTTTGATATAGGATGGTGGCCACTAATGTTTTTAGGGAATTTTTCAAAGTGAGACATAGTTTAAGAATTGAATTTGGCAAGTTATGCCTGGTTCAAGCAAGAACCATATGCTAGCAACCAGGCACCACCTGGCAAGCTTCTTTCAGAATAATTTTCACCTGCTGTCTATTCAATTTGAAAATATTTGCTCAACACATTCTTACCTGATTGAAAAAAAAAGAAGGTCACTCACAAACAGAGAGGAAAGGAGCACTGAGATACTGGCAAATAAAGGAGAGCTTGGCTGTCTAATGCAAGAGAGTCATTTCTTACTAGAAGCCATGTTTCACAGCCAGGGGACAGTGGGTGATTACTGAAGGGGAGACAACAGATGTCGCCTCAGGCATCCTTGCCTTCTCATCACAATATAGAGCTTCCATGCACCTTACATCTTTAGGGATTGATATGAACATGGTCTTCCCATTCTCCTTCTCACAGCTTCAAATGCTGCTTCTTCTGAGGCAGCCATCTTCATTCTCTCACAGTTTTTAAGTTTCTTTTCCAAATTCAACTTGTTAACAAAATGACATGGAGATGCAAAAAGGGTGTGAGATGCTGAAATGATCATATATTTTTGCTTAGCTTAAGTCCATGGTAATTTCCTCTTGATTACATGAAAAAGCTTCCAAAACCTTTCATAACTTCACTCATTCTTTATTCTTCCTGACGCTGCTACTATGTGGTTTTATGATGAGCAATTTCTTGCTAACTTAATCTGTGTATGCATCCTGGGGTTCATTCATGTTTAATCATACCATTTATCTTTATGAGATATTTCTTTCTTCTATGGATAATGATAATACACTCCTAAGAACTTTACTTGAATTATATGTCTGTTTGTATATGTGTCTGTCTGTTTGTCTATGTGTCAGTCTTTATCTATCTATCTATCTATCTATCTATCTATCTATTTATCTATCTATGATCTTTGCATTAATGTGTTAGCATGTAGACATCTGATCTATGTATCTGACTGTGTATCATCTGTCTACATGTCTGTCTTTCTATCTGCTACATGTCTATATCTATCAATTGTTTAACACTATATCTATTCAGTTTTCCAACATTTATAGTTATTGGTCTATGTGGTTTTATAATTTATCTGCATCTGTCTTTGCATCTATCTGTCATCTTCCATCCAGCATCCATCCAGTTGTCTATTTGTAATTGCATAGGATTCATGTTGTAGATCTCCTCGCAGAAGAGATTTAATCTACTAATATGTTTCACAAAAATGTTGATAGATTTATAATTAAACTGGTAAAGATACAAGGAAACAACCATTAATTAGAACATATTGTTGTTGTTATTACATATTCTATCTGGAGAGAGTCATAGAAACATTTAGAGGTTCAAGAGAGTTAAAGGTAATAAGGTTGAAAATCTGCTCAGTTTATGGTAATCATTGAAAACATCCGTGCCCTGCCAACAACTCAGGGACATTATTAAGCCTTGGAAGAATCAAACTATTCCTTTGGAGATCAAATTGATAACTAGATGGTAAGAATAAATCCTTAAAAAGCCTTGGGTGTAGTCTAATTTTATGAGTTTCCTTTAATGATTCTGAATAGGGAAACACAGGGCAACATTTATTTTTCAAGTTTTATTCATTAATTTACTCATTAATATTCAAAATGTTACTCATATACTTTAGATTTGGTATTATAATTTCTAGTCTCAAATAACCCTTTGGTGAGTTACTCTACCAAACAGATCCTATAGTATTCATGATGGCTGAATCTCAACTGTTTCTCAGTTTGTATCACAGACCCTTGGATTTGGTTGGCCTCAATAAACAGTTAATGCTTAGTTACATTCAGTAAATAAATGTTCAAGATTATAGACACAGTCTAGTATTTAAAATAATTTTATCTTTCAAAGTTTTGTAGATAGATTACAGAATATAAAACATTACAAATATTGGTTCTCACAAAGCAATGTTAACTATAGGTCAGATAGCAAATGGATCATGGAAAAAGACTCTTCAGAATTGAGTTATTTAAAATAAAAGAAAATATTATGGGGTGAATAAAAATCATAATTTTCACTGGGAGTCAATTTCTATCTATCAACCTGAAAAGAGTGAAAGAAATCTGCATACATTAAGCTGATACATTGTCTTACTTTACTTGCTTGAAACAGAGTAAGGTAGGCAGCACTATTTACTACTATGAATCTGGGTTCATATAGATACCACTGGTTAAGGACAGCATCATTACTGACTCTAGAACTCTCTTAACCATCTTTGTTTCATCATGTTTTCTCCTTAGCTTATTTTCTTTTTCCAGTAGAGGAAGAAGAAGCATAATAAAATCTCCAAATTAAAAATAAGGAAAATGCAAAAACATTCAATCCAGCCTCAGGAAACATGCAAAACAGAGGGAAGCCAAGCCAATTGTGAATGTTCCGTGTGTGCCCGGATTGCAATTTAATGTGATCCTAATCTGAAAGACAAGCTGTCTCAGAACTCTAGGCTCTGTCCCAAGGTATACCTCAAATGACATGAGCCATGCTGTTTTCTCTTGCACAGAGTTACCTAGGTCACTGTTGCCAGGAATGAACAGGGTGTAGGGAGGGCTCAGGAACAGAAGAAAATAAACAGCAAGGAAGATCCTATTTTTATGTCTAACGTGAAGCAAAATCATAGAAGAACTTAGTATCCTAAGTACCAAAGCGACTTTGGAACAATTATTTTCTAAGCTAGCACTGAACAAAGAAATGAAGTATTGTCAGCCAAAAATCATGGACTGTAAGCCAAGAGCTTAGAACTAAGGCAGGAGAAGTTTAAGTTTGCCAGCAAGGACAATGCTATTCTCAGAACCATCAAGGGAGTAAGTAGGGTCACATGGGAATGGCTAAGGGACTCCTTGTGCCAAGTTTCTAGTGCATATTAGGTAAAATGATTGCAAGGTGCTTGACTGGTCTTTTTCTGGCCCCAGGAGATAATTGGTGAGTGAGCAGAGCTGTCTAACCCATGGACCAATGACAAATTATAACAATCCATTATTTTTACAAAAGGAGAGGGAAAAGGACTCTCTTTTGTCCTCTTGCTCAAAATGAATTTTGTGTCTGTAAGGAGCATTGGACAAATAGACCCTAGAGGCTGAGGTTTTCTATTACCTCACACAATAGTGACTTAATGGAACAAAAGCAGTATGAAGTTTTCTTTATAAATTCTTACAGCTTGCATCAGAAACCTTTATAAGAGTCTACCCTACTTTAGGGACTTTCTGTGACAAGTCCCTCAATCCCAAGCATACACCTCAACTGTCCCTTTCTGTTAATCTGCAGAAGAGAAGATACTTAAACGTGCATACACATGTGCATAGGAAGAAGATTGAAACTGTCTGAGAGCAGTCATAATTAGAAATAGCTTAGGATAATTCTTTTGATGTCATAAAAAGAGTTGGTATTAATACAGTCCCACAAGGTGAAACATTCTGATTGGTTTTCCTACAGTTCACCGAGTGGTTCATCCCACATATTTTACCTGAAAGATGTATGTATGCTCTTCTAAATAAGATGTTAAATTTACTTTAAATACCAAGGAAAGTCATTGACAAACTTTCAACAACCAACTTCAGCATACTATAGCTTATATAACACGTTTGAAGACCTGAAAATATATTGATACCAGAAATACATCCTAATTAATTTATGGCAGTCCTCTGGAAAGTACAAACATTCATAATAGTCTATAAACCTGAGTTATTGGCTTGTAACAGCCCAATTATCAGAGACTATTGCTGGGGTCTCTGTTTATCTCAGGGCACCTCTCAAAATGCCTTCTTCTTGTTTAAAGATGAACAGTCTGTAAGAGTTGGCATTTTCATACCTTGACTGACTGGAGACCTGTTGAAGATTATGAGCTTGTAAGACCTGGCCCTTTTATGAGGAAGGCAAAAATCCCAACGACATTCTTTCTCCTAAGAAACGGGTGACTTTGACCTGGCCTCAGGACCAGAGGCAAAACGTTTCAGGAACCAGAAATGTTTGTGCAACTAACCTGTGAATAGCTTAGAACAATCCTTACTTCCCCATAATGCAAATTCTTTCCGTTCCCCACCCCTTGCTTTGTGAATTTTCTTTGTTTCCCTGAGTTGTGATTCCTTCCTTGCCTTGGGGTTGTTTCTTCCTTTAAATACCCCTGACTTCAGCTGCTGGGGGCCGAACCCCTCTGCCTCTGCGTAGGTTACGGGTTCGACCCCAGTGCACTGGTCCTTCTCACCGCCCCCGAATTAAACCTCATGTGATTGCAGCAAGGACGGTCTTTTGTGAGTTCTTGGGGGGTCGCACCATCCCGAGACTTGAGCGAGGGTATCCCCAGCTTGGGGGTCTTTCAAGCTAAAGAAATGATGTGCAAGAGGTTTCAGAAACATGAGGATTGTTAGAAGCAGCTACTCATCCAGGAAAAGGCATCAGTACAATATTTTGTATTCCCTGACTCAGATGATAAGAACATGTCATGATTTAAGCCAATGAGGTTGAACTAGATGTTAGACTAGTCCCCATCCCCATCGACAACCTCCAGATTAACCCTACGAGTCAATCATAAGTGGACCTAGACATGCAAAGGTCTGAATAAAATAGAAAAAATCAGAGGTGGAACCCCTTAAAATTAACCAAGCTCTTACTGACCTCTAAAGTGTGGGTCCATTCTAAGCTTGAAATTTCAGGGACTGGGTTCAGATTGGCTATGATCCTATGATCACTGAAGATAGGTTCTCAGCCTTTCTCATGGAAATTTTGTCTATAAGGTTTGCTAGTTATGTGAACTCAAGTAAAATGGTAATTAGTGATAATTCTTCCTACTCCAAGTATACTGAATGTGAGTTGAATTAGTTTTTATATGTTATCACTTTTAGCAATTCTGTTCCACATTAAACCAGTAAAAAATGCCTCATTGTTATTGTACATGTTTTTACATTATGATTGAGTATTATACTTGAGAATTTTGACTCTACCTGTTCTATATTCACTCTGTTGGTATGATAAAACACACTGAAAGGAAATTAAGGAAGAGAAGAGTTTATTTCAGTTGACATTACAGGTCACAGTCTCTCATTGAGAAAAATGAAGGCAAAGATACAAGCAAGGGACCTGAAGGAGGAACCATAATGAAATATGTTAAATGGAATCTAACTCTATAACCTAGGTTGTCCAGGGTCTGTCATTCCCCTATCTTCACACTCTAGCCTCACCAGTGCTGAGATTACAGGCACACACCACTATACTATCAATAATGTTTCTTTATAGTTATAGTCTCCATTCTTAACTGGATCATTGTCTCTTTGCTATTGTGAATTCTGTTTTATGTGTGTGCATGAGTATCTGCATGTATGTATATGGTGTTATATATACACATTGGGTGCATTTCCATGCAGGTAAACGTGGCCATGTATGCACGTATGGAGATAAGAGTTCAACATTGGGTATCTCCCTCAGTTTCTCCCTGTTATGATTTTATTGAGACCCGATCTCTCACTGGACCTGGAAAACATGAATTTGGTTAGGGTATCTGACCACTGAGTCCCTGAGATTCTCCTGTCTCTTCTCAGCCTCCTGAGAGGACAGGTGAGCACTACCATGACCAGTTTGTCCATGGGTGTTGGAGAGCTGAGCTCAGGTCTGCATGCTGACATGCTCAACACCTTAGTCGATGAGCCATATCTCCAGCCTGCTCTCTTACTTCTTGACTTCATGTTTGCTCTCTGTCTTTGCCATCAATCATCATAGATGTAGTTTTCCTTTGGTTAATTCATTCGGTTATGCACTCAGAAACTATTCATTGATCAGTCATAAATGACAGTGTAAGAAACTAATGGAACAAAAACAGAATCTAAGAATTTCTTTTGTGCAGGGCTGTGTTTTATGTTTTAAATTTATTTTTAAATTATTTTTTAATTATTTTATTTATTCAAAAGTATTTATGAAGATATCTAAAGAAGGGGAGATCTGAGGCATTCGTGGTCTTGTTTTATCTTCCTCTCTGGAAAGATTAGTGAACATAATTAATTTACCTAAGGTCAGTAGCTAGAAAGTGGAAGAGTCAGGTTCATCTAATACCTGTTCAGCTAAAACACAGGTTCATTTTAATCTGTATATAGAGTGAGAGCTTCTGTGGGTCTTCTCATTTCTAATCTTTAGGACAGTAACTTAAAAGTTTTTACCAACAAAATATAATATTGAGTTCTAAGAGGTTTTCTTTGCTGTGACCTCTATAATTCATCTGTTACACATAAGCTTACCAGAACCACTTCAGCACCTGGACCTTTCCCTCTTGATTACACATGTGAGCTTCCAATAATATTGGGTGGATTTCTAAGATGCTTACATTTCTTTGACTTAAATGAGCAGAGCCCAACAGACTCAGGAATCACATCACTTGGTAGACCACACATTTTAAACTAATAGTGATATTCAGGCCTCCCAGAATAATTGAAAACGTTCTAAGAGAACAAAAAACTGTGAAGCTGGCTCTGTGTTTCTTTGGTATGAGTCTTGCATGGTGTCTGTCTGGGAAAAGTTCTACTGAATCATTAGACTATAATATATAATATTACCTCCACCAGAAAATATTTGGGTTGAAAACTTTTTTTTAAATCCCATTAAGGCACTACATTAATTTATCCTTGACTTTGCTCCATCTTGAAGTAGAGGTTTTTATAGTTATTACCGCAACATCTCAGACAAGCTCAAAAGTTCTTGTAAGGGGGAGTGAGAAAGGGCAAGGGAAAGCAGAGTAGAGAAGGGGAGCAAGAGAAGATGAAGCAGAGAGAGGCAGAAAAAAGGGGGATAGAATGATAAGGACTAGGAACAAAGAGATAGAGACACAGGAGAGAGAGAGAGAGAGAGAGAGAGAGAGAGAGAGAGAGAGAGAGAGAGAGAGAGATTGAAAGAGATTACAGCATACCACTCTGGGTGAGCCTGATTTCTGAAGCTAAGCAGGACTGGGCTTTCTTAGTGATTTCTGGGTAGTTTATTCATAGTAATCCCTTTTGTCTGAGTAGAGATTTCTCATATGTCTTTTAGTTACAATATGACCTGTGATTTTTCTTGACTCCTTCCAGCACACACAGCCTATAGGGAATGGTCCTTTCATCTTCTGGGTCCAACAACATGGATGACTTTCCTCCTTCTGTATTCCACTTCTTTCCTCCTTATCTCCCCAATTCTTCTCTCCTTCTAGTCTTGGGAGTATAGCTTTATTCCTTAAACTCTATTAATCAACACCACTGAAAGATTCCATTACCAAGAATATTTAAAATGTGACAGAATAATATACTAGAAGATATACTGTGGGGGACTATTACAGTCCTGGCAGGACTAAGTGACCTAAAGTCATCTCAGTCTTCTGCGTTGTTTTGATTAATTAACCTTGTGTCTCAGTATTCTCAGGTTCAGGATTCTTTCTGGACTGATGCTTGCAAGTGGCCCGCCCAAAGGAGAATTTTCCAGACAGACAATTTTCTTGCTTTAGCAGTATCTATCTTCTTATAATGTACATTTTATCTATAAATATTGGTTTGTACAGCAGGCAAAATTAAGCTACTTACATGTGAGTTTCACCTTCCACAAGCTCTAGGTCTTCAAGGGAAACTGATCTTTAGCAAGACTATGCACACATAACTATGACTGTGCACACATAACTATGACTATGCACACATAACTATGACTGTGCACACGTATCTATGACTATGACACTAGAGGATGTAGTCAATGCTTTAGTCCAGTCTCAAGGGTTTGGTTCTTGCCTGTCAAGCAAATGGACCAAGGAAGATTGTTTATTGTAGGGGAAGAGGAGTGCAAATACATGGATGTTTTCTACAACACTAGACCTGAAAAAATCAGTATATCTGGACTATTCAGATTGAGTAGAATATTAGTAAACATGAACATCAAGACCAGCTAAATAAAGAACTGTCCTGGGACACCAGGTGTAGCTCAGTGGGAAGATGCTCACACAATATACAGAAGACCATGGGTTTGACACTGAGGAATTTTGTCTTTATCCTATAAGTTGCAAGTTATTACTAGAAATACTTTGGACAAGCTAAGACTTACAATCTCTTTGGAGAAACCAAAAGTGGAGATCATAATGGAATTAAAGATGGGGGTAACAAAGGAAGGTTATGGAATCTCAGATGTGAGGTGAGCAAGCGGGGAAATTAGGGCTTTAGATCCAACTATGGTCCCTCTGTAGATATTCTTTTCTCTCTTAGGCTTGTAACAGGTTGCTAAGATGAAGAATGGATACATTTCCCAAGTTTCAGAGCATGTTTTCTATTGTCTTTGCATGAAGAACACCCCCACCAATTTCTTTTTCTGTATTGTTTAGTGAAAACTCTTAAGTGCATGGGTTTTCTGCAACTAAATGATCAAAAGTATTTCTAGTGTCCTAGGATTTTGGAGAACCAGTTTCCAATTCCATAAAAATGGAAATACCACTAAGAGAACAATAACAAAAGAAATTTATAGGTGTAAAGGAAGTGACAAGTATTGTGAGCTTTTAAAAAGCACCATAGTAATGATTGACATTGAATTTGCAGCAGTTGTAGGAAATGCATAGGTCATGTTTCAAGCATAGAGATTATACAATTTCAACCACAAGTGATAATTCACATTAATTGGCTCTACCTACAAACAACTCCAATCCAAGATCAGTGGCTTTAACTCCAAAAAGCAGAAGAAAATGGCTGCCTTGCTCACTTCTCAGACTGAGCCACATATGGGAAAATACTTTGTGAATTTTCAATGAGTCCCAGGTTACTTTGTGACATCTATGAGAAAGTTCATGATTAGAAATAGAGTTCATACAAATGGTCTTAGTTCCTGAGAGTCTCTGGAAGCTAGGCCTAAACTAACATGACAATTTGTCAACTTGATTTTTAAAGTATTTTTTTCTCATGTGATTTATTCAATTTCAAAAGAAATTGAATGCTACATTTCTTACAGCAAACTTAAAATCCTTTATATATGACATCATAGTGCCCTCTTAAATCTGATTCTTCTATATGGGGTTAAGTTTACTTTAAAAAAAGCATAAAGATGATAATTTTTCTTTTTTAAATGACTTAGAATCCCCAGTGCTGCTTAAGAATTAGAATCACCTAAGGTGTTCTTATTTCTTTTTAAACTTGATAGCTCTTTTTTTAAAAAAAATAAATTATTATTCTCTTATACATTACATCCTGACCACTTTTCCAATCCTCCCAGTCCTTCCCCTACTCTTTCAGATCAATTTTTCCTGTTTCCTTTTTAAAAATGAACAAGCAAACAAGAACAATCTCCCAGAGATATCCACTAAACATGGTCTAACATGTTACAATAAGACTAGACACAAACCCTCAGATCATGGCTGAACATGGGAACCCAGAAGGAGGAAAAGAGTCTCAGGAGCAGGCAAAAGAGTCAGAGACAGTCCTTGCTCCCACTGTTAAAATTCCCACAAGATCACCAACCATAAGGTATATACAGAGGAGCTACTTCAGTCCAGGTATTCTTAAATAAAAGAGTTTCAGTGACTGAGTACCCAACCTCTGCCATATGCCTCCTACATCAAAAGATTATTGCTTTTCCATAGAGATTAGATTTCAGTACATGGCTAATAATCACACACACACACACACACACACACACACACACACACACACACACACACACAAAGAGAGAGAGAGAAAGAGTGAGAGAGGGTGCTTTTGTCTAGCTATTGCTTCCAACAGTTTGCATCCTGTAAGTTTACCCCACAATGCTTTGCAGAGGCAAAGGTATCTCCTTCCATTTTTCTGTCCTTAGCTTCAGCCTCATCTGTATTGTTCTAGTACTGCTAGACATGAAAAGCATGCACACTTGTTCAGACTCACCATTGTGGTCCAGGTTACATTATCCTACATACAGAATGAAAGTGAATAAACATTTTTGCCCACAGGCACTGTGAGTGTGCACCACATAGGGAGAGGTAAATTAATGAGCTTGTGATATTTGAAAATGAAAGAAAATTCGTAAAAGACTAGTAGTAATCAGATATATGAAGAATTATATTTGTTGAAGGTAGAAATGAAAGAAAAGCCTTTATAGAAAAGGCAACTGCTTAGCAGAATCTGAATACAAATTGAGATTGAGAATTGTCTCCCATTAAAAAGGGAGTCAGACTAGCGCAATCAGAGAGCATTAGTGTAATAGAGAAGGGACAGAATGATGGGTATGTCTCTCTGTGTGTCTATGTGTGGGTGTCTATGTGTGAGTGTCTGTATATGTAAATATGCAAGTGTCTATTTGTGTGTGTCTGTCTATATGTGTTTGTGTGTGAGTGTCTTTGTGTGTCTATGCTCGTGGGTTTTTTTCCTTTGGGGTGTGTGTGTGTGTGTGTGTGTGTGTGTGTGTGTGTGTGTGTGTTTGCCTTCAACTACCCTGGGGCACCAGGCCCCTTCAGGTTAATAGTATTAATAATCAGTCGAAGATGGGGAGGTAGAGATGCCCTGGTGGATTAGAAGAGCAAGGTAAGGGGGTATAGGTACCTAGCTTAGAGTTCTATTGTCCTATTTATGGGACTCTGAGCTTAATTTTTACTAGTTATATTTTTAAAATACATACTTATTAATATAAACCCAAGAAATGAAGACTTCCTAATGTTTTGAAAACAATGATAAATCACACTTTCTTCCTACTTTCTTTTCTTTTTTCTTTTTTGGACTCTCATGTGTTCTAGAACATTCTTTTCCTGTCTTCTATGTAATAACTCTGGCCATTCTTTTGGTATCTTCAGAAACAGATTTCACTGAAGGCTTTTATCTGAATGTCCCCTTTTCCCTTTACATACCATTACACTCTCCTCTAGAGGTCTTATCTAGCTATCATTCCATGTGGGTGGCAGCATCATTATTCTGAGAAATTGTGTTGCTATGAATACCATCTTTCAGTAATCTCTAGCACAAAGAACCATGTTCTCTAGAGCGAGAAACCATAATCAGATGTCTCCTGTATTGCCCAATTCTGGAAATTCTTCTGGTCTAAAAAGAGATGTGAACATTTCCAATCCAAAGCCAGGAAGCCACGAGTCTGCTATAAGGGATGGTGAAAAACATTTCCTCCTGTCCTGTCCAAGGCTGGCTCTAGTTTCTCACTATTAGTGAATGTGTCTTTGTGTGAGTGTGAATGTCTGTGTGTGTGTGTGTGTGTGTGTGTGTGTGTGTGTGTGTGTGTGTGTGTCTGCATACATAGAACCATGAAGCAAAGTCCAAATTCTAACAGGGCCTGCCAACTACTCTGGTATGACGTGTCTAAATTTTAGTAAGCCTGGTGCTAGGGGCAATGTTATGGCAAGGCTGACTACACAGGGACTGAACCTGCAGAGAACAGTCATACTGCATAATGACTATCAGCAAACTTCAGATATGCACAAGTGTTCAATCCTAGATGAACCCAGGACACAGACACACACTCTGACATCTAGATCAGATGTTGCAGCTCCTATCCTAGCAGATCAAGTACCAACTAACAAAGGAACATGAAAAATAACTTAGAGAAGGAATCAGAACTCTAGATTTGAACTATCTGGTTCCAGTGTGAGTCTGTTCTCACTGCTCATATCCAAAATTAAATAAGGCGAGGCTTGTGTTTCTCTCTTCCCAATGCTCAGCACAGGGAACACTCAGTTTTCCTGCTGATACCTTGTTTATCCATCCAGATCTGTAATAACTTTCAGCTTTCCTGCTCCTGTCTTTTAAATGGAAACAGACAATGCTTGCCAAGTTCTTGTACAGACACCCAATTTAACCATCCTGTTTTCATCAGAATTCTACCTAATGTCTTAGTAGTAAATTACCTGCTGGTGTTGGTGGCCTTGTTACTTTTCCTTTATGTGTCCTTATAATTATATAATTTATATAGAATTGGCAGAGAATTCATTTGTCATGTGGAAATTGATTACCCTTGTAAACCCGAAGAAAGAACTACAGACAGAATAATACTATTCTGTGAGTTAGCATCTAAGCGGCACATATGTGTAATATGTGTGAAGTTATTGACTGATGAACTACTTTATACTGTAATATTCCTAATGTAATGTTCTAAATACCTTTCATAGACACGTTTTTGGGGCTGGGGAGATGGCCCAGCAATTAAGAATGTGTACTGCTCCTATAGAACACCCAAGTTTGATTGCCGACACTCATATGGGGTACCTCCAGCTCTAGGGGAATTCAACACTTCCCAGGCATCAAGGCCACTTTCTCTCGTGAGTACACACTGACACAAATAGACATAAGAACACAAGTCTTCTTAAGTAAACATTTTATTTGGGCTCATCTTTATTAGTTATTTGAGAATTTTGTTCAATTTTGATTATATTAAACACCCTCCTCTAAATTCTCAACTTTGTTTTATATTCTTTTTCATTTTTTTAGCCTGTCAAGTCTAATTATGCTTCCAATATATCTAGGATATATAGCCTTCCACTAGAGTATGATAACCCACCAGGGGGCACATTCTTAAAGAAAACTAGCTGTCCATCTCCCAGCAGTCACAAACTGCCAAGAATATTTTCTCCATTAAATCACCTTAGAGATACATGTGTCTTTTAACCTTTTAGTTTTTAATTTGATGTATTTAAAGCAAATGAAATTTTAGTTTTAAGTGAATTGGGCTACTTCAGTGAACATGAATTTATTGAGTACACTTCCTATTTCCAGCATAGTGTTAGTATTCCTTGCAAAACTTACTGAGACATCCCTCCACCACTGGGAATGGTGTAAAGGAATTAAAGTGTTTCTGGTTAGGAAGCAAGAGAATTCATGAATTGGGTCTTGATCATCACATGAATGAAAACTTCAAATTATCAGGAGTTGTAGAAGCAGAAAAGATACTTGTTTGTACCCTTAGAGTGATTGATTACAGTAATGCAGAAAGCTAGACACCCTGGAGGCAAGTGGAGTTGTTCAGGTTTTGTTAGATTGCTGTGGACTAAGAAAGAGATGATGGATCTTAACATTTGTGAGAGACTTGGACAGAAAAACAAAGTGGGATTGTAGAAAGTGAGTTGAGATGCTCTGGTTTATTTATTTATTCTGTTGTTGTTTGTCACTTGTTTTACTTTTCTTTGGGGGAAGGATCTTTCTATGTACCCTAGGCTGGCTTCAAACTTGCTGTATTTTAAGCCATCCAACGCTTTTGATAAGTTTCTCTCCTCTGCCTTACCGAAAATGCCAGGATTCCAGATATATGCTACCATTCCTGAATGGAGTTCTGGGTTTTGATGCTAAAAGAATATCTGCAGCAATGGTGAATTTTACAAAAGATGCTTTAGTGAGGGGAAAGTTAAAAGAACAACTAAGTTTGTCACGTGTGCTTTAGTGTTGTTGAACCTGCAGAGGGAGTGAGAGAAGGGCACATGTGTTCAAGTGCTGGTTCCCTTTCATCAGGGAGGTGGATACCATGTGCCAGTTAAAGGCATGAAAAGAGTCATTTCTTTCAGAAGGACTGAAGAGAAGACATGTTATAAAAGCCCAAAGACCAAAGAACATCCACCACCAGGACAGAGATTAAAAAGTGTGTTGTTGTAAATAGAACGGAAAGGTCCTATTCACAATGGCAAAGGTTCGAAAGAGTCACCTATCATATCCTGAAAATTAAAAGATAGTGAAAGTCAAGGAGGCAGGGTAGCCAGCTGGGAGCTACAACAGAATCAATCTGGAAACATGCTGACTGGGAAGAGTCATGTTTGCGCCTGACTATTTGCTTTTAGTGTATACATTCTTTGATGCCATTGTGACTTCCAAAAAAGGCAGTTTAGTTGTCAGATGACATGGACACCAAAGAAATAACAGGCGAATAGGTTAAAAGGACATGGAAACAGAGCTGTAAGTATTCATCAGGAAGTCAGGCTGTACAGAGAAATTGACACATGCAAACTGTGAGGAGGGTCATTGAAAAATCATGTCAGGATTAGAAAAAATACTATGTTTGAAGGCAATTCAGCTGTGGGAAGAAGTCTGGGGACAGTAACTCAACCAAACCCTAGAAGCAAAAGTGTCTTAGGTGATAGGAAAGACTTGGAACAAGTAGAAACCTTTCTCACTCTGAGATTTCTGACTGGAAGGAGGTGGGTGGGCATAAGTGTGTGCATGTCATTTTCACTGTGATACCTCAGGACCTGAGAGAAACCAGTTGGTTTGTATTTTTATTTAAACATATATCATTAGGTTATTATACCTTCATAGTAACTATAAGGAAAACATCAGTAGAGGCTGAGAGATGGTTCAGCATTTAAGAGAAATTGTTTCTCCTTCAGAAAATCTTTTAGTTCTCAGTATCCATATGGTGAGTCACAGGTCCAGTTCCAGGGAAATCCAATTCCTTCTTCTGGCCTCTGCAGAAAGCAGGCATGAACATGATACACATGCATGCAAGCACTCATACACACACATAAAATAAAAGTAAATAGAATCTTAAAAAAGTAAAACATCACCACCTTTATCTTAAACTGTTAATGAAGCCCCAAAGTAAATAATTAAGTGATTTACATTTTCATTTCTAGGCAGGGGTAAACTATTACCAATATCTTAGATCCAGCCATAAAAGACAAGGTACCACTTGTTCTCTATGCTTAGCCAATTCTCCACACATAAGTTAAAATAAGAACCAAAGGAAATGATGGATGGCATCCAACTATACAGTGTGCGCGTGCACGTGCGCGTGCGTGTGTGTAATTTAAGATCAGGCTACGCTGGAGTAAAGTCAGTTCATAATATAGCAAATGGTATCTGTCCTCCCAAGAGGAAATGAGGCACTGAGATGGGTACAAAGGAGGAGAACAGCAAGAGATGATAGAGACAGACCGGCATGATGCATCTGTAGGGTAAGTAATGGTGAGAATGCCATTAGTACACAGTAGATCCTGGAAGAGTCGATGAGCAATTATACTATAGGCTTGAGAGAAAGCAAGGCTCTGCTCATATATTGACTTCTGACTTCTGACCTATAGAACTGCAAGACAAAGCATTTCCATTGTTCTTAGTTACACTTATTTCGGCATTTTGTTGTGGAAGCTATAACAATACTTAAAGTGAAGGAATCTCTCAGTAGGCATCAGATGAAAGCTAGAGAAGGATTGAGAAGAGGTGAAAAGTCAGCATAGATGGCAAGTGGCTGGCATTCACTGGTCAGGGAGATGACAGCTTAGGAGTATTTATAGGGGGTCTTGACTACTTGTACATTGTGACTAGGCACAATAATTTTGGATTTAGACAGCTGTGTTTGAGCCATTATTCTGCCTGTGTTTGGACAGGAAGACATAGACAGTTATTTAAGGTTTTAAGGCTCTGTTTACTTATTTCCAAAAATTGGATGTAATAATTCTTACAGCATAGGACTATTATGAAGATTAAATAGCATGAGACATGCAAAGCATTCACCACAGTCTCCTTTTAGTACTCAATAAATTTAGGCGAGTTGGTAGTGCTTGTAATGGTTGCAGTTTTCTTTTATGCTCTTACCATTATATGTGCTTTTCTAAGAGTGTTTTTGTATGGAACCATAGAAAATTACTAAAGAAAATGATGAAAGCCAAACTAACACTGCAACCTTCTGTACAGCAAAGGTGCCATGATGATAGCAGTGTTAGTACTAAAAGCAGAAGGGGTGATGCTAGCCATAGAGAAAGAAGGAACGAGTAATATAGGAAGAATAAGAGGAAGCAAACCATTACTAGGTGATCACCACATCTCACAAATGTCCAGTGTGTTTTTCATAAATTAACAGAATAAAAGTGTATCAGAGAGCAAGTATGATGGTGAATTTAGGATCCAAGTCTTAAACTGAATTTGGTTACTCAGGTAACCAAAGGACAATACTCTAAAGTGGAAAATGTGAAAGCAGTACAGACCACAGAGAGGAATAGAGTTTAAGATCACAGGTAGAAAAAGTGATGACTAAGATAACTGTTGGAATACAGTAGACATAATACCTTCTCTGTAGAGCAGAACAGTAAATCAATTTGTTATTGTTGTTGTTGTTGTTACTATTTTGTCATTTTTTGATGCTTTTACATGTGAACAGATGGTGCTAAAGGTCCCATGATATTTTCAGTATTAATAGCAAGGCTAAGAATGTTATGTAGCTAAGCTGTACATTTCATAAACCAACTTCATTAAGACACTAGTCCAGACAATTTTATTATAAAATGGCATTGTGATCTCTATGGCCTCCATTTCTAATCACATTGATGAAAAGTAGAAGAAGACAAATGGATCATGTGCTAGTTTTGAGGATGCTACACAGTGGACACAGAGACCATATACAGAGCACATTTTAAAAGTAAAAAGAATTAAGTATAGATATTCCCTTCAACTGGTTAATCAGAAAAAGTATGACATCGAAAAGAGGGGCACATGAGACCTGGCACGGGCATACTAGGCAGACATGCCAAGATTTAGCACTCAAATTCCTTTTAGTCATTTTGGCCTGCAAAAGAAACCCACCCACACCTACTTCAGGAGAGCATCTGCCCTTGCCTAGAAACTTGAAATGTCTTCACTTGAAGAAGAGTCATGCAAAATAATAGTGTACTCTCCAAGATTACCCCACTTTGTCTCCAGACCAAGACTTAAGCCTTAGAAAAGATCATTTAAGGGAGCATAGTTTTCATAGTTTTCCAGAACAATTCAGCCTCTTTATAAAGATGTACTGTATCTAGGCGGAAACATGAAAATCTTAAAAGAGATATGTCTTGAACAGATGATATTGGGATAGGGACAGACCAGGAGGCTAGACAACAAAGAACTGTCATAATATCAGTCAACTAGAACTGTGATTAATGTTCTGTCAAAGTCACTGAGTGATAATTTTAAAGTCTGAAGGATGTACACATTAGTAGACAAAAGAAGAAAAATCATATGATCATATAGCTAACAAAAATCTTGTTGAAATTCAAAACCTATTATACATAATATGCGACATATATTTATGTATAATATATATTTTTTATATAATATTTTTTATATAGTGTATATATTTATAGTCTCGGAAAATTAGAAATGAAGAAGACATACCTTAAAAATAATAGGCAGCTATAAAAAGCGTATAGCTAGTTTCAAATTTAATGGTGAACGTTTCAATGCTTTCCTCTAAGAGTGGATCCAAGAACATATGTTATATTTTATCAGTACTGTTTAATATAGATATGTAGACTCTAACAAACAAAATAATATGAGAGAAATCAAAGTAAATGACACAGAACAGAAGAAAATGCTGTCTCTTTGTTTGAATGTGACATGATTATGTAAACACTCCCATGAAATGTATTCATTATATCATCCTCAAGCATACCCTTGGTAATGAGAGGTCAGCTATAGAATACAAAATCAACACACAGAAATTAATCACATTTCTATATACTGAATGTGACATATGAAATAATATTTATAATTGCTACAAAAAACACCCACACAAATACAAAAACAGTAATATAAAGTAATAAAAAGAAAAGATGGTGGAAATTAAAGAAGTTCAAAATATATGTGGAGAGGCAATATTCATGGACTCAATGAACATTGCCCTTAAAGTAGCTTACAGATTTAACAGAATGCCTCTCAAAATAACAAGTTTATTCCTATAGATATCCTTGAGTTTATTATAGAACTCATCTATATGGCAGTGCATTCATTCTAGAGTAGCCAAAATCATCCTAACAAAAGAGTGAAATGGGGAAAAGCATTCTGTCTAATATTTAGCTGGGGACTAGATACTTTGTACCTCTCTCTCTCTCTCTCTCTCTCTCTCTCTCTCTCTCTCTCTCTCTCTCTGTGTGTGTGTGTGTGTGTGCATGTGTGTGCCTGTGTGTGATCACACAGAAAAGATTCCATGTATGTATATATGTGTGTATGTATGTATGTATGTATGTATGTATGTATGTATGTATGTATGTATTTTGCCTAGTTCCCTTCGATTGCAACTTCTTTCACAATTGCAGCCCAAAATCAGAGCTGGGAAATCCACAATATTACAATTTATATATCTCATTGGTTTTCGTGTCTTCTTAGTAAATGTGCTTCTGTACATGTACATGTGTTTATGTACAAAAGAGAAAAACCCTTAGAGAATATCCTTAAATATTTTATACATCAAAGTCTTATACTACTGAAACAGATATGTTCATTTGAATGATGATGAGAATGGAGTCAGAATCCCCAGGGCAGTGGAGGAATCAAAACCGATTATACATAACATCGGAAACCCCCCATCTGATTCTACGATTGTGTGATTCTCAAGGCAACACTGCCTCCATCTCATTGTTGATTCTCAGACTTGATCCTGCATCACAATTGGTTTTTTTTTTTTGGGGGGGGGGTTGTTGTTGTTGTTGTTGTTTTTGTTTTTTCGAGACAGGGTTTTTCTGTATAGCCCTGGCCCCAGGCTGTCCTGGAACTCACTCTGTAGACCAGCCTGGTATTTCTTCTTCTTTCTTTCTTTTTTTTTTTTTTTTTAGGTGGTAGTTCTTAATCACCAGATGCAAGGAAAGTATGTCTGATGAAAGTACTGTAATGAGTAGGAACACTGGCAAGGCAATCCCCATGTCTTGATTGCCTCTATCACTCTATAGAAATTTGTGTGATGAAGGTGCCTTTGACTGAAGATTAAGTCTGGCCCATAGAGAAGAAGAACCCTTTAATATCATCATAAGTTGACAAGATAAAGATCCTGATTATTCCCAGAGGGATCTGTGCCAGAGTTATACATGAACTCCAGGAAAGAATCAGACTATTTACAGACTGTTGGTGGATCTTCCCATATAACATTAGCACAAGGGTCCCACAATGCCCTCTGTCTTCATTGGAATAATTTGTATGGAAAATTCAACTATTAAATAGACTTTGGCCCAAGCTTATCTCAAACAGGTCCAGAGGATATGTAAAGCTAACATGCTCATTTGTTCGTGTCTTGAATGGTTAATTAGCATAGATGAAATGGCAGAAGGATTCCCTAAAATAGTCTTGCCTTCCCAGACAAGAAACAATAATAGGAACATTGAAGAAGCTTACCATTGAAGACTTCAAGTACAAGTATTCCATTAGAAGTTATAGTGAAAAAAGAGAAATAAAATAAGTAAACCACAAGTCATGTTAAAATTTTGTGGTTAATATCAATGCCAGGTAACTGAGAAAAGCTATTGCCTGCCAGTGTTGCTGTTTTTTTGTGTTTTTCTTTTTTATTTTTCTTTTCTTTTTTTGTTTTGTTTTGTTTTTTGATACTTTATTTACATTTCAAATGTTTCCCCCTTTCCAGATCTCCTCTTTGGAACCTCCCATCACCTCCACCCTCCTCCTGACTCTATGAGGGTACTCCCCCACCCACCCACACACCCACTCTCATCTTCCCTCCTTGGCATTCCCTTATACTGAGGCATGTAACACCCTCAGGCCCAAGAGCCTCTCCTCCCCCTGATGGCTAACAAGACCCTCCTCTGCCACATATGTGGCCAGCACAACGGGTCCTGGTATATTCTTTGGTTGGTGATGCAGTCCTCTGGAACATTGGGAGGTCAGGCCAGTTGACACTGTTGCTCCCTCCATGGGGCTGCAAACTCCCTCAGCTCCTTCAGTCCCTTCTCCAACTCCTCCATCTGGGACCTCACATACATCCCAATGGTTTCTGTGAAGTGAAACTTGGGTATTCCGAACTTTTGGGCTACTAACCACTTATCAGTGAGTACATACCATGTTCATTCTTTTGTGACTGAGTTACCTTGCTCAGGATGATATTTTCAAGTTCCATCCATTTTGCTGTGAATTTCATAAAGTCATTGTTTTTAATAGCTGAGTAGTGTTCCACTGTGTAAATGTACCACATTATACAATGGAATAGCTGGGTCCTCAGGTAGTATTATGCCCATTTTTCTGAGGGTCTGCCAAACTGATTTCCAGAGAGGTTGTATCAACTTGCAATCCCACCAGCAATGGAGGCGTGTTCCTCTTACTGCACATCCTCGCCAGCATCTGTTGTCACCTGAGTTTTTGATCTTAGCCATTCTCACTGGTGTGAGGTGGAATATCAAGGGTGTTTTGATTTGCATTTCCCTGATGACTAAGGATGTTGAACATTTCTTCAGGTGCTTCTCAGCCCTTCGAGTTTCCTCAGTTGAGAATTCTCTGTTTAGCTCTATTCCCCATTTTTTAATACGGTTATTTGGATCTCTGGAGTCTAACATCTTGAGTTCTTTGTATATACTGGATATTAGTCCTCTCTCAGCCGTAGGATTGGTAAAGATCTTTTCCCAAACTGTTGGTTGCTGTTTTGTCCTATTTACAATGTCCTTTGCCTTACAGAAGCTTTGTAATTTCATGAGGTCCCCATTGTCGGTTCTTGATCTTAGAGCATAAGCCATTGGTGTTCCATTCAGGAACTTTTACCCTGTGCCCATGTGTTCGAGAATTTTCCCCACTTTCTCTTCTATTAGATTCAGTGTATCTGGTTTAATGTGGAAATCCTTGATCCACTTGGACTTGAACTTTGTACAGGGAGATAAGAATGGATCAATTCACATTCTCTTAAATGTAGACTGGCAGTTGAACCAGCACCATTTGTTTAAAATGCTGTCTTTTTTCCACTGGATGGTTTTAACTCCTTTGTCAAAGATCAAGTGACCGTAAGTGTGTGAGTTCATTTCTGGGTCTTCAATTCTATTCCATTGATCTACCTGCCAGTCACTGTACCAATACCATGCAGTTTTTATCACTACTGCTCTGTAGTAGAGCTTGAGGTCAGGGATGCTGATTCCCCCAAAAGCCCTTTTATTGTTGAGAATAGTTTTTGCTATCCTGGGTTTTTTCTTATTCCATATGAATTTGAGAATGTCTATTTGTAAGTCTATGAAGAATTGAGTTGGAATTTTGATGGGGATTGCATTGAATCTGTAGATTGCTTTTGGCAGGATGGCCATTTTAACTATACTCATCCTGCCAATCTGTAAGCATGGGATATCTTTCCATCTTCTGAAGTCTTCTTCGATTTCTTTCTTCAGAGACTTGAAGTTCTTGTCATACAGATCTTTCATTTGTTTGGTTAGAGTCACACCAAGATACTTTATATCATCTGTGACAATTGTGAAGTATGTCATTTCCCTAATTTTTTCTCAGCCTGTTTATCCTTCGAGTATAGGAAGGCTACTCATTTGCTTGAGTTAATTGTGTATCCAGCCACATTGCTGAAGTTGTTTATCAGCTGTAGCAGATCTCTGGTGGAGGTTTTCGGGTCACTTAAGTATACCGACATATCATCTGCAAATAGTGATATTTTTATTTCTTCCTTTCCAATTTGTATGCCTTTGATCTCCTTTTGTCTAATTGCTCTAGCTAGAACTTCAAGTACTATGTTGAATAGATAGGGAGAGAGAGAGGGCAGCTTTGTCTAGTCCCTGATTTTAGTGGGATTGCTTCAAGTTTCTCTCCATTTAGTTTGATGTTGGTCACTGGTTTGCTGTATATTGCTTTTACAATGTTTATGTATGGTCCTTGAATTCCTGATCTTTCCAAGACTTTTATCATGAAGGGATGTTGAATTTTGTCAAATGCTTTTTCAGCATCTAATGAGACTACCATGTGGTTTTTTTCTTTGAGTTTGTTTATGTAGTGGATTACATTGATGGATTTCCAGGTATTGAACCATCCCTGCATCTCTGGGATGAAGCCAACTTGATCATGGTGAATGATCATTTTGATGTGTTCTTGGATTCAATTTGTGAGAAATTTATTGAATTTTTGCATTGATATTCATAAGGGAAATTGGTCTGAAGTTTTCTTTTATTGTTGGGTCTCTGTGAGGTTTTGGTATCAGTGTAACTGTGGCCTCATAGAATGAATTGGGTAGCATTCCTTCTGTTTCTATTTTGTGGAATAGATGGAAGAGTATTGGTGTTAGGTCTTCTTTGAAGGTCTGATAGAATTCTGTAGTGAACCCATCTGGTTCTGTGATTTTTTTGGTTGGGAGACTTGTAATGGCTGCTTCTATTTCTTTAGGGTTTATGGGACTGTTTAGATGGTTTATCTGATCCTGACTTAACTTTGGTATTTGGTATCTGTCTACAAACCTGTCCATTTCATCCAGATTATCCAATTTTGTTGAGTATAGGCTTTTGTAGTAAGATCTGATGATTTTTTTAATTTCCTCAGAATCTGTTGTTATATCTCCCTTTTCATTTCTAATTTTGTTAATTTGGATACTGTCTCTGTGCCCTCTGGTTAGTCTGGCTAAGGGTTTATCTAGCTTGTTGATTTCTCAAAGAACCAGCTCCTGGTTTTGTTGATTCTTTGTATAGTTCTTTTAGTTTCTACTTGGTTGATTTCAGCCCTTAATTTGATTATTTCATGCTTTCTACTCTTCTTGGGTGTATTAGCTTCTTTTTGTGCTAGAGCTTTCAGGTGTGCTGTTAAGCTGCTAGTATATGCTGTCTCCAGTTTCTTTTTGGAGGCATTCAGAGCTATGGGTTTTCCTCTTAACACTGCTTTCATTGTGTCCCATAGGTTTGGGTATGTTGTACTTTCATTTTCATTAAATTCTAGGAAGTCTTTAATTTCTTTCTTTATTTCTTTTTTGACCAAGTTATCATTGAGTAGAGCATTGTTCAGCTTCCATGAGTATGTAGGCTTTCTGCTGTTGTTGTTGTTGTCATTGAAGACCAGCCTTAATCTGTACTGATCTGATAGGAGGCATGGAATTATTTCAAACTTCCTACATCTGTTGAGGTTTGTTTTGTGACTGATTATATGGTCAATTTTGGAGAAGGTACCATGATGTGCTGAGAAGAAAGTATATTCTTTTGATTTAGGATGAAATGTTCTATAGATATCTGTTAAATTCATTTGGTTCATAACATCTGTTAGTTTCACTGTGTCTCTGTTTAGCTTGTGTTTCCAAGATCTGTCCATTAATGATAGTGGGGTGTTGAAGTCCCCCACTATTATTGTGTGAGGTGCAATGTGTGCTTTGAGCTTTAGTAAAGTTTCTTTTATGAATGTGGGTGCCCTTGCATTTGGAGCATAGATGTTCAAAATTCAGTGTTCTTCTTGGTAGATTTTTACTCTGATGAGTATGAAGTGTCCTTCCTTATCTTTTTTGATGACTTTTGGTTGAAAGTTTATTTTATCTGATATTAGAATGGCTACTCCAGCCTGTTTCTTGGTACCATTTGCCTGGAAAATTGTTTTTCAGCCCTTTACTCTCAGGTAGTGTTTGTCTTTAACAAAGAGGTATGTTTTCTGGATGCAGCAAAATACTGGGTCCTGTTTATGGATACAGTTTGTCAGTCTATGTTTTTTTATTGGGGAATTGAGTCCATTGATGTTAAGAGATATTAAGTAATAGTGATTGTTGCTTCCTATTAATTTCAAGGCTATTTTTAGTTTGTGTGGCTATCTTCTTTTGAGTTTGTTGAAAGATTGCTTTCTTGCTTTTTCTAGAGTGTAGTTTCACCCCTTCACTTGGCGTTTTCCATCTATTATTCTTTGTAGGGTTGGGTTTGTAGAAACATTCTGTGTAAATTTGGTTTTATCATAGAGTATTTTGGTTTCACCCTCTATGATAATTGAGAGTTTTCCTGGGTATAGCACCCTGTGCTGGCATTTGTGTTCTCTTAGGGTCTATATGAGATCTGCCCAGGATCTTCTAGTTTTCATAGTCTCTGGTGAGAAGTCTGGTGTAATTCTGATAGGTCTGCCTTTATATGTTACTTGACCCTTTTCCCTTACTGCTTTTAATATTCTTTCCTTATTTTGTGTATTTGGTGTTTTGACTATAATGTGACAGGAGGAATTTCTTTTCTGGTCCAATCTATTTGGAGTTCTGTAGGTTTCTTGTATATTTATGTTCATCTCTTTCTTTAGGTTAGGGAAGTTTTCTTCTATAATTTTGTTGAAGATATTTACTGCTCCTTTAAGTTGGGAATCTTCACTCACTTCTATACCTATTATCCTCAGGTTCTGTCTTCTCATTGTACCTTGGATATCCTGGATGTTTTTGGTTAGGAGCTATTTGCATTTTGCGTTTTCTTTGACTGTTGTGTCAATGTTTTCTATGGTATCTTCTGCACTGGGATTCTCTCTTCTATATCTTGTATTCTGTTGGTGATTCTTGCATCTATGACTCCTGATCTCTTTCCTAGGTTTTCTAACTTCAGGGTTGTCTCCCTTTGTGATTTCTTTATTGTTTCTATTTCTACTTTTAGTTCCTGGATGGTTTTATTCATTTCCTTCATCTCTTTGATCATGTTTTCCTGTAATTCTTTAAGGGTTTTTTGTGTTTCCTCTTTAAGGGCTTCTAGTTGTTTACCTGTGTTCTATTGTATTTCTTTAAGGGAGTTATTTATTTCCTTCTTAAAATCTTCTATCATCATCATGATATGTGATTTTAAGTCTGAGTCTTGCTTTTCTGGTGCGTTGGGGTATCCAGGGCTTCCTGTGTTGGGAGAGCTGGGTTCTGACGATGCCAAGTAGCCTTGATTTCTGTTCCTTATGTTCTTGCCCTTGCCTTTTGCCATCTGGTTATCTCTGGTGTTAGCTGGTCTTGCTCTCTCTGACTGTGGCTTGTCCTTCCTGCAAGCCTTGGTGTCAATACTCCTTGAAGACTAGTTATCTCTGAGAGGAATTTGGGTTTGGAGATCTGTGATACATGGTCACTTCTGGGGTGCAGACAGAAATCAGAATGATCTAGTCCCAGCTGTCCCTTGGTTCCTGTGTCCGAATGGCTCTGTAAGGGTCCCTCTTGATCCAGTGAATTTGAACAGTAGTGGTGGTCTTGCCTGTACCTGAAGGTATATTGGCACTCCTGGAATACCAGCTTTCTCCTGGCACGATTTGAGTATGGAGCCCTGTGTCACAGGATCCACTCCCAGGTCACCGAAAGAAACCAGAAGGCACTCTTCAGTCCCTGTGTCCTGGGGATTCCAGGTGGGCTCCTCTGAGCAGACAGGCTTGCCCACACTCCTGGGAGTCTAGCTTTCTCCCTCTACTCATTGGCTATGGAGCCCTGTTGACCCAGTCAGAGGTCTCTTGCCACAGATGGAAACAGGAAGGCTCTGTTTCCCAGATGTTCCTCAGTCCCTGTGTCCCAAGGATTTCGGGTGAGTCCTGCTAAGCAATGGTGCTCCTCTTATCTCCTCTCCCAGGCTTTTCCACACTCCTGGGAGGCTAACTTTCTTCCAGCGCTATTTGGTTATGGAGCCCTGGTGGTCCAGGCAAAGGTCTCTTGCCACAGATGGAAACTGGAAGGCTCCGTCCCCCGGCTGTGGCAGCTGTTTCTTATATGTTGAAAGAAGTGTGGGCTGATAGGAGACCATGTTTTGTCTTGAAAGCTTTAAATTTCAAGCTGGCCCTTTATTAAGAAAATGCCATGGGTCATGTTTAGAATGCATCAAAAGATGCCCTTCCACTCATGGCACATGAGCTGGTAACTCTGATCATGTCAAATCTTTCTTTAGCAATGATAATAATGTGTTAACTTCAAAGTAAGCTGTAATGGGGGTGGCGGTTCAGAGTACATACCCAAGAGTTCTGAAAACTGTTCAAAGATGCCTACAGCAGAGAACTACTTGCATTTAGTAAGCAGTTGTTTTCATGTGACTGAGTAGACACAGGGTACCCAGCTACATGTGACTAGAGCTGCTCATCTTGAGCTGGAAACTATCAGACCTATCAACTCTTATAGATTCTAGAAAATAATTTACCCTGCAATGCCAATGAGACATTTGAAGTTGGAGTTTGTTTGACTTACAGTCCTAAAACTGTGCTTCAGTTATATTAATGCTTCACCCCTGTGTATACCCATGACCATGTTAGGGGTTCTCCACCCAAAACTGAAAAATCGTAGTAAACTTTTGGACTTGGTTCTAGATGAGTTAGTATAACATCTAGTGCCAGTTTAAAATACATGGCTTCTCCAACACTGCGTTTCTGGGATGGAAAGTGAAAGAAAAACCAGTCTGATTAGTGGAAAAGTCTGTGATTAGTATGATTTAATCACTGCTGTGAGAAATGGTCCGGCATAGGCATACAAGGACTACCACCAGGTTCTGAAAAATGGTTTAGCTTATTGTATAGCATCCTGGGTTAAAAATAATCATAATACTTAAATATTAAGGATAAGCAACTCTGAGGAACAGCTATTTTCATATACTCAGGGGAATCATCTCAGCGCATGTTAATCTTTACCTGTTACTTTAATCCTTCCAAGAAGTATGCACTCAAAGGAGGCGTCAATAGTCAAGGGAGCAGAATGACTCATACTGACTAACAGGAAAGTTAGCCAGCAACTCCAGTTACAAGCAGCCAACCGGGCAGCCAAGTGTCTTTGTGTGCGGTCTAAGCCAGCTCATCGGGATCTAGACCCATGCCTGTGTCTTCTGCCCATGTCAGTTCACATTCTCCTTCCAGCTTGCATTTTCCTAATTGCACTAAGGCATACGTGGCCATTATAACTGTGTGGCATCCAGCCCTGCACCATCCAGGAGGGTGCCAATTAATTCTATCTGGGGGAAACCTATGCAGTATGTGTATCTTGGATAGTCTTGTTTCTTTCCCTCTTTATAGACTTTCCTAGGAAAGTGCATATCTTATTGCCACGGTGGTGGTAGCCCCACAATGCTGATCCTGAGTTGCAATCAAGCATTGGCCCACTTTGAAAGACATTCTCATATTAGCTTTCTCCAGATGAATACTACTTTTCCCTGACTTTCTTGCTTCCCTGGGATTACACTTTCTTTGTTAATTAGTAGCCTCGGGCTCTTTGTTCTGGGTAATCCAGGCTAAGACAGGTATATACTATTTTTATCTTCATCTTAAGGATGAGAAACAGAACCAAAAAGGAAAGTCACAACTTGTTGAAGGTCACATCTAAGTCCTTCACATAGGACTGCTCTGCTCTAAGCTAACTCTTAATTAATGTATTTAACAGATGACAGATGTGATCAAGTTGCTAACAACAGCTGGGGTAATAAAACTCCATTCTGTAGCGAAAGCAGTAGTAGGTAGAGTGGGGTGGTTTATAATGACATTCCTGAAGTATAAATGATCAAGTATTCAGACTATCATCTATCAGTGGGAGGAAGAATTCTTTTCTTTCTTATGTCCCATAGGCAAGTGTAGTGAGCAGCACAGAAAAGCATTCTGTGACTTGCCTGTGTTGTAGAAGTCTTTTTTGTTGGTGGTGTTATTTGCTCATTTGTTTGTTTGTTTACTTGCTTGCTTTTAAGGTTGAGGTGAGAGGAGATGCTGGCATAGAAGAACAAAAATAAAGACTTGACTATAGAGCAAAGGGAACTTCTCTGTCATGGTGGCAGGTGAAAAATTTGGTAGGATGTCAAAGGAAAGGTAATGCCTTAGGGTATGAATGAGGCTACTGAGTCCTGGGAACAAAGAATGCCTTGGGTGGTAATAGCTAACAAAAGTGGGTAAGGTACAAACAGAAGAAGCTGGCTCTGATCTCCCACACAAATTTCTCTGCCTCTGTCTCTGTCTCTGTTTCTCTCTCTTTGTGTGTGTGTTTCTTTTGGTTTATGTCATGAAAAGACAATCTTTTATACAGTTCTATGTGCCATATCTTTCCTATAACTAAAAGAAAACTGATTTCTTACTTCTGATCTCCAAAGATTAAGAGTAAGTTTTGACACAACCGGTATTATACTGCTTAAATCTGAGGAAGTTTATGCAATAGACAGCCACCCACAACCCTTGTCCACACAAACAACATTAAAAGATGGAGTGAGTGAATTAAGTAAAACAGAAAACTGACTATGTTTTTATGCATTTCACAATATTTATGTTACCAGGAGCTGACACTGATTAATGATATTTTATGGACTCTTCTGAAAATCTTTGTACTTCCAAGAAAAAGCCATTTTGTGTAAAATGAAACTTTCTGCCTTTTAAGGAACAGAGGAAGTTTCAGTATCTACTTCGTTCTTATTGTGTGATGGCTGCTTGTTTCATTGATTAGCTTATGTATCATTCTAAATGTGTATTTTATTTCTGATTAGTATATATTTGTTGGGCATTGTTTTAATTAGGGTTTTACTGCTATGAACAGACACCACAATCAAGGCAACTCTTATAAGGACAACATATAATTGCAGCTGGCTTACACATTCAGAGGTTCAGTCCATTATCATCAAGGCAGAACATAGCCGCGTCCAGGCAGGCATAGTGTAGGAGGAGCTGAGGGTTCTATATCTTCATCTGAAGGCTGTTAGCAGAATACTGGCTTCCTGGAAGCTAGGATGAGGGTCTTAAAGCCCACACCTACAGTGGTACACCTATTCCAACAAGGCCACACCTACTCCAACAGGGCCACACCTTCTAATAGTGCCATTCCCCGAGCCAAGCACATACAAACCACCACAAACGTGTTAATGGTATTAACTATAACACATATGTTAAGTGCATGTCCTGATAAAGTAACTATTACCATGTGCATTAGTCAAGAACAAGAATGATCAACCACAATTTCAGTTCACTCTATGTTTTTATAAATGAAGTTCTGTAGGAACACAATCCTACTACTTACATGTGTGCTATGTCCTCTAGGTTTCAAAGGCAGAATTTAGATTTCGCAGCAGAGATAATGTTATGTCTATAGCTGAGAACATCTGGCAAGTAGTCTTTAGAAAATGTTTAATGACCTTGGTACTAGGCAGTATGTGTTCAAAGACAGAAACTATAGGAAAGTAAGTTGGAAAACACCAGTGGATAAACATAAACATTGACTAAAGGGTTTTTTTTGGGAACAGTCCAGGAACTTTTATGATGTTCAAAATAGAAATCTATCTTTAAAATGTACTTGAATGAAGGCATGAGAAAGAAGCCTTCTCTATAGTGATTAAGACAGAAATGAGAATTTCCCAGACTACAGATCAAACTGCCCCTTCAGACTTGCTCTGGGTTCTTGTTCTGTAGGGTGCACAGTCTCTGCCACTTCACACTCTGTCTTTGGTCCCACCTAAGTTAGCATCTCCTCCCTGTGTGACATAGGATGTGAGTCACACAGCCATCTGTGAGATGAATGGTCCCCTCTATTGAATTACAATTACAGGCTTTTAATCAGTTCACTCTTCCACCTAGTTTTGACTTCCAACAGTTACATTGTGTTAACTAATTTAATTGGTTTTACCTCAAGGCAGAACCACGAGAGAATGTTGTCTTGTCATTTGGGAGATTTTTTTTTTTTGATTGAAAAATTTAATCTTCAGTACCCTATTCCAAATTAAAAAGTGATTATTTTCATATTTGTATTTGAAATATCTTGCATTGCTTTTCTAGACTCAATACGTATTTCCGAACACTTCAAAATGAACCACTGACCTACAATGTGAAGTTCTACCTACAGAACTCCTTCTGCAGGAAGCTGTAGGATGGTGACACAGAAAGCCCTTATCCCTCGGATTATTTTAGATCAATTTTTTTAAAAAGCAAAAAAAAAAAAACCTGTGGGAGAGTTTTGCATTAAAATGCATTGCTTGCATTGCTTGATCGCTTCATATTGCTGCAGTTTAGATTATTGAAGAAAGTTCACTGAGCAATGGTGTTTTGGTAGCTGTGTATGGTTGTATTTCTCTAGCAATTCACTATGGCCTATGGCCAGATTCTCAGTGGGATACCTCACGGCATAGCACCAAGATACCAAGGCTTTATGTACACAACAAGCTGAAAATATCAATCATCCAATCATGAGGGAAAATATAATAGCCAAAGATGGCAATTTCGTCTTTCCCTTCAGTGAATTTTCTTTCAATTGGAAGGGCTAGACACATGAGAAGCAAATGTGCAATATGTTTGCTAAGTGAAGAAGTAAGATTAAGAGAACTGATATTACATCTCTGACAAAATATCCTACAGAGTCATCTCCCAATAAGAAGTTGCATCATGCCGGGCAGTGGTGGCACACGCCTTTAATCCCAGCACTTGGGAGGCAGAGGCAGGTGGATTTCTGAGTTTGAGGCCAGCCTGGTCTACAGAGTCAGTTCCAGGACAGCCAGGGCTACAGAGAGAACCCCTGTCTCGAAAAACCAAAAAAAGAGAAGAAGTTGCATCAACAGACAAGAAACCCACATTGTGGATCAGAGTGGCCATATCCTAAAATGTCCAGGGTGACTACTTCCTGCATCAGCCTCTGTGACACTGACTTTGTTTTTTGCCTGCATTCTGTGAAAATAGTTTTGCATTATTGTCAGGCAGTCAATTACACCATCAGACTGTCTGCCTTCTTCCGTCTGCCATAGGGACCCTCATCTCTGAAGCTGATGTCTACATATTTCTTATTTGATCCATTGCATGTTAAATTTATTAGTCTGAATCCCAAAGCCCCAGAGTTTCTCATGGCTGTCTCTCTGTGCTATTAATATAAAGCAAAGCTTTGAAAATTTGACATTGCCAATATTAGGGGACAGATGATATCTCTTTGTGAGGAGCTGCACTGTAGAATGTAGGGTGTTTAGCGCAGCCCTGGCCTCTGCTCTCAGCATGTCAATAACAACCCCCCTCTATGACCCCATCACAGTTGTGACAACTAAAAACATCTTTCCTGTCACTGACAAATATTTCCGGGCATCCAAGTTCCGTTTTGTTAAAATGGCTAATATGTAGGATAGTTAAGCTAAAGGAATAGAAAAGTGTTCCAGATTATTGACAATATTTAGGGGCCAAACTATCTACTCCAGCTAGATTTCAGCTTCAAGTCATTTGAAGAACTTATAGTTCTCTGAGACTTACATCAAAGTCAAATATTAGGTTTCCTTCTGTGAAATAATTGTTCAATATTGGTGTAGTTTGAATCCAAAACATGTCTCCACACCTCGTCTATTAAAGATTTGGACTCTAGGATATGATGTTATTGGAGATAATGAAACAAACATTTGAGAGGTAGGGTTAGCAGTGTAGGGTGGGGGCGGGGGGAGTCAGGACATTTGAACCACATCCTTAAATGGGATATTAAGACCCTGATTCCTTCCTCGTTCTCTGTTTCTCTGCTTCCTGGACATCATGAAGGAAACAACTCCTTCCACCATGATCTACTTCTGAGGATATTTTGTCCCACCACAGGCCCAAAGCAATGGGTCCAGTCATGATGAATTGAAACCTCTTACAATAAACCTGTCTAATTTTATCATTTGATTACCTCAGGTACCGTGTCACAATGACACACACATAACACGATCTTTTCTAGAAAAATCATAATTTCTGCCTATCTTATTGGGCAGAAAGTTTATTGTAGATGAGGAAAGAATTTTATTCAGTTATCAACAGTACCCTACTTTCATCTGGAGAAGAAAAATATTTCAAAAGTTGAAGTCTATGCAGCACCTGTCAACACCCATGCTGTCCTCCACTTCTGAGAACCACATGAATTTCAACATTCTTGGTCTCCTCAAATCTTTATGTTTGTCAACAGAGGCCTGAGTACTTGAAATACGGATGCCATGATGTTGATAATCAAGAAGGCAAAAACCACACAGGATCCATACAAGCTCAGCATTTTTCTTCTTACCATAGTGCTTTTTAGTGAAGACTCTACAGAAATAGACATAATATATAGGGATCATCATTTGCTAAGTCAGATAGTTGTAATATTAGAAATTCTTTATGATTATCTTTTAATCTTTTAAAATCTACCTCTGAGTCCCAGCCTTATATTCTAGGCTCTGGAATGGTCAAAGTTTTGGGAAGATTTCTCTCATTCTTGGTCAGAAATGTATTGGTCATTTTGCAGGTAGTTTCTTCAAATCTCCTATAGACTGGTTCTTGGCTAAAGGAAACCCAACTGGGACACATGCCACTCTGATCCTCACAGCTCTGCTACCTCTCCAAGAGTGACACATTTTCACCTGAAGACGGAGACTCTTCTTCAGTGCACAAGCCTCTGTTTTGCCATTCCTCCTCCTTAGTGGTGGGCTCCTGTAAAAGCTTATCTATTCTTTTTGAGTTCAGTGCATGGAAGGAGTTTTTAACCTAACAGAATTTGTTTTCTGCAGTTTTAGACTACTTGAGGCAAGATGCTGTCAAAATTCTGGCTACATGCTTCAGACAGGAAAGAGGTGAATACATAGCAAAATCCAAATGTGGTCTGTACTAAAATAATAGACAAGAAAAAGAGGTCTACTCCTCCCAGACTTATTCAGTATAGTTCTTGAAGCCATAGCTAGAGCAATGTGAAAGGAGATGAACATTAAAAAAAAAAAAAGAAGAAACAGGGAAGAAAAAAGACAAAATATCATTCTTGGCAGGTAATATTACTCTATATCTATTAGAACTTAAAAATCTAACCAGAAAACTTTTTTCAATAAATTGACAGGACACAAAGTGAATAGAGAAAAAAATATGAGCATTCCTGAATATCAAAAGAAGAATACTAAGATATTAGAAAAATAATCAATCTCTCTCTCTCTCTCTCTCTCTCTCTCTCTCTCTCTCTCTCTCACACACACACACACACACACACACACACACACACACACACTGTTCTTCCACTGCATCCTCTGCCTTCTGTGATGTTCTGTGAGCTGCAGGTGAAGGACTTATGTCATAGATGTATCTGTTAGAGCGGAGTACCCCAAGACAAGTTGCTTTCTGTATTTTTATCAGTTGTGGTTTTCTGTTCTGGTCTCCCTCTGATACAAGAGAAGCTTCTTTCATGAAGGATGACTGCCTTAGCTATCTGTGAGTATAAGAATAAATTTTTAAATTGCAATTAAGGATTATATTGATTTAGGAAAATGAAGACAGTAGGTTTCCTCCAAAAATCTATAACCTGACTAGTCCCAGGTAATTTGATAGGTTTTCAGTACCAGACAAGATTTATTTCCTGTTGAAAACTCCTCAGTTCTTAATTGGGTAATTGTTGGTTACTGACACATCAAGTACCACTATTGGACCCTTACTGATATCTTGCCACGTTGGTTATTATTGTGGTTTGACTCATTCTGCTGACAGCTTATATAGCATTTTCTTGTATTATGGTAGCTACTCCTCAGAGAGGAGTTTTTCATACCAGATCCAATTTAAGTCTCCTAAATACTATGTCTCCAATACATGATGTCCTCAGCAATAGTAATTTACCCGAGTAGCATAATTTCTAGTTCATTAATTTGCACTCCATTTTAATTATCTCTTTATATCTACTTGTATTGGACATTGTTTATTCTTGTTTGCCCTAGGCCTTCTGGTGCATAATTAATTTATTAACATGTAATCCCTATTTTTTGAAATATACACATAGTATGGTAAAATATGACATAAACATTATATGAAAAAAGACCTGACAAAATTAAACATGACTTCATGATAAAAAGTTCTCAGGAATCTATAAATAGAGGAGGCATATCTTAACATATTAAAGCAATATGGAGAAATTCTGAAGGTAACTTTTCACTGAATGGAGAAAAACTCAAAATATTCCCACAAAAACCAGGATGAAGACAAAGATGCCTATTCTCCCCACTTTTCTTCAACATAGTATTTTAATTCTTTGTTAAAACAATTAGACAAGTGAAGGAGATAAATATAGACACAAATAGAGAAGCAGGAACCTGAAATACCCTTGCATGCAGATAGTATAATTCTATTTCAAGAAAGAAAGAAAGAAAGAAAGAAAGAAAGAAAGAAAGAAAGAAAGAAAGAGAAAGAGAGAGAGAAAGAAGGAAAGTAAGAAAGATCCTAAAGATCCTAAATACTACATGGAAACTCAAACAGTTGGTAAAGACTTTCGGCAAAGTATTAGCACACAGGATTACCACACAAATATCAGTAGCTTTCCTATGCACAAATGACAAACTTACTGAGAAAGACACTGAGGAAACAACTCCATTTGCAGTAATCTCAAAAAAAATTACATTATCTGGAATATATGTAGATGATGAAGTGAATGACTTGTCCAGGTAAACACTTTAAGACACTTAATAATAATGTTTGAAGCAAACACCAGAAGATGGAAAGATCTATGCTCCTGCGTTAGCAGGGTTAATATTGTAAAAACAGACATCCTCACAAAGCAGTTAACAGATTCATTGTAATTCCCATTAACATACCAATTTTTTTCAAAACTTGAAAAAAAATCTTAAATTTATATAAAAGCATAAACAAGAAAGGATAGTGAAAACATTCCTCAACAATAAAAGAAATTACGGAAGTAACCCCATCCCTGATTGTAAATTATACTACAGCGATAGAGTAATAAAACTGCACAGAACTGGCATAAAAGCAGATACATTAAGTAATCCTTCTTATAGAACTGAAGACCTGCTTATAATTCCAGACATCTGCGGTGACATAATTTTTAACAGAAGCAAAAATTATACACTAAACTTAAGAAAACATCTGCAACAGATGGTGCTGGTCAAACTGAATGGCTGCATGTAGAAGAATAAAAGTAGATTCACATCTCTCAAACTGCCCAAATCGATCTCCAAGTGGTCAAGAACCTCAGCATAAGACATAATAATATCTTGAATCTGATAAAGGATATTGCTTGAACTCATGGCACATAAAAAAGATTTGTTTTTAGCAATATTGTAGTAGCATAGATATTAAGATCCTGAAACCAAAGGCAATGAACAGAGAGATCCACAATAGCAGTCGATTCTAAATAAGGTATCTTCATCAAGAGCACCCCAAACACCCTTCAATTCTTAGGGAACAATGTGGAAAAGAAGTTGGGAAGATTGTAAGAGTCAGAGGTGCTAAATGACTCCAAAGAAACAGCACCTTCCAGATTCAAGCAGGATTATACAGAGACAGCATGTACAAGTTTAAGGTAGAAATAACCCCAGCATTCATGAGTGACGTGAACATGAAGTCCAACCTTTAACCAAGAAGGTATTTGTAATTTATGCCTCCCGAGAAAGGGAAAGTTAGTTTACTCCAATGAAGTGTCAATGAGAAACCCCCTATTCCATTTCCCCCTGCCCATACGAGGGCGCTCCCCCCACCCACCCACCCACCCACCCACTCACTCCCTCCCACCTTCCCTCCCTAGCATTCCCCTACACTGGGGCATCTAACACCCTCAAGTCCAAGAGCCTCTCCTCCCACTGATGTCCAACAAGGCCCTCCTTTGCCACATATGTGGCCAGCACCATGGGTCCCTCCATGTGTATTCTTTGGTTGGTGGTCCAGTCTCCGGGAGCTCCAGGGAGTCTGACCAGTTGACACTGTTGCTCCCTCCATGGGGCTGCAAACCCCCTCAGCTCCTTCAGTCCCTTCTCCAACCTATCCGGGACCTCATGCTCAGTCCAGGTTTGCTGTGAGCATCTGCCTCTGTATTTGTCAGGTTCTGCCTGAGCCTTTCTGAAGACAGCTTATCATGCTTCTGTCAGCAAGCACTTCCCAGCATCCACAAGAACATGTCCGGGTTTGGTGGCTATATATGGGATGAATCCCCAGATCAATGAATATTTTTAATCCCCCCACGGGTAGACCCAGTGCCTCGGAGGAGTTGGCAAATGCAAAGCAGATTTCATGGTTGTTTGGTTTGCTTGTTTGCTTGATGTTGCTTTGGTATTTTTTTTTTTTTTTTGCTTTCTTTGTTTTTGTTTGTTTGTGTATATTCATTTTGTTTTTTGTTTTTTGGCATGTGTTTTTGAGAGGAGTAAGAGAGTGAACTTGAAATTCTTTGGGTAAAGAGGTAGGAAGAATCTAGGAGGAGTAAGGAGAAACATGATAAAAATATATAAAACTTTTCAATTAAAATAAGATAATGTGAAGAATGGGGCTGCATGAAACCATAGAGCTTCTGCACAGCAAAAGACATGATCATTCTGTCAAAGAGGCAGCATACAGAAAAGGAAAATCTTTATTAGTTATGTATCTGACAGAGGGTTAGTACCTAGAATACACAAGGAATTTATAAAAATAACACCAAGACAACAATCAAACTAAAATAGTGGGGCACAGAACTAACCAGCTTTCTCACAGGATGAATTAAAAATAGCTGAGAGACACTTTTTTAAATGCTCCGTGTATTCTTGGCCATCAGAGAAATGCCAGTTAGACTAGCACCATTTATTGAAGATGCTTTCTTTTTTCCACTGTATATTTCTGGCTTTTTTTTTTTGCCAAAGATCAAGTGTCTGTAAGTGTGTGGTTTTATTTCTGCATTTCCAATTCTATTCCATTGATCAACCTGTCTTGTCTCTGTACAAATACCATGCAGTTTTTATCACTAGTGCTCTGTAGTATAGCTTGAGGTAAGGGATGGTGATCCCCCCAACAAAGCAATATTATACAAAAAAGTCTACAAAACACCACTGAATTACTTTTGTGTTGGCCATTTATTTCTAGGCAGGAGGCCTGCCCTGAAGTGTGCTTTAAGACTCCATTGTAGAAAACTAGTTATTTTCCTCTGCAACTGGAAGTCCTTTGAAAATAACTTCTTATTTAGGAATGGGAAGTTGTGTCTACTTCTCTCAGGACTGGGATCCAGAGTGGTTTAAAATAGTACAACCCCTGTACATACTTCCATAATTTCTATAAATTCATGAGTTTGTCACTCCTGTTGTGTCTACAAGACATAGGTTTCTTAATTTTTCAGAAAAGTTTTAAATTCACAGTAAAATGGAGAGGAGTATTTATAAAAATAGACCTTATTCCTTTAACATCACATACTGTTAACACCCTCTAAATTGTTACATTTACTGTAAGAGGTGAACCTTATACTGATATACTATTATTATTTCAAACACCTTGTCTAGTATATTTTATGGCTTATTACTTATAATATAGATATAGATAAATGTATGTCGCATACATGACTTACAACCTCCATCATACAACTGTAGAATTACCTGGAGTATTTTATTTATTTATTTATTTATTTTTAATTTTATCTTTAATCTTTTTTTTTTAAATTACAGTCCAGTCATATGTCCCTTCCGGTCCACCCTCCCACAGTTCCTCATCTCATTCTTCCTCCTGCCTGTCTCCAAAAGGATGTCCTTAAACTCCCACCCAATCCCACCAGGCCTCCTAGGGGCCTCAAATGTCTCAAGGGTTACATGTGTCTTCTCTCACTGAGGCTCGACCAGGCAGTCCTCTGCTGTATATGTGTCGGGTGAGAGTTAGGTGCATCTTCTCTGACTAAACCCAGACTGGGCAGTCCTCTGCTGTATATGTGTTGGGTGAGAGTTAGGTGCATCTTCTCTGACTAAACCCAGACTGGGCAGTCCTCTGTTATATATGTGTTGGAGGCCTTATATCAGCTCGTGTGTGCTGCATGGTTGGTGGCTCAGTGTCTGAGAGATCTCAGGGGTCTGGGTTAGTTGAGACTGCTGGTCTTCCTATGTGGTTGTCTTCTTTATCAACTTATTCTACCCTTATGCTAATTCAACCACAGGGCTCCCCAACTTCAGTCCATTGGTTGGGTGTAAGTATCTGTATCTACCTGTTTATTCTTCCCCTCAGCACAAACCCCTGGTAGCTGGCAACCCTTGAGGACTTTGTTATCCCTCCAGTCTTTAATTTTACTAAATCTCATTTGTGTAGCTTTTCAGACTTACATCTTATGCTCAGTGATACTCAAGTGAGTTTCCCCCATGTGCTGCTGTTCACTCATGTCTTTTTGCCACTAATCTAGGTTTTGTGTCTATCAGTTTATTAATACCCATAAAATAATTTTCAGGAATTTTGACTATACTTGCATTGAACATATAAGCCAAGGGTAAATAACTAACATTTGGATAATATTGAGTCTTCCTGTCTCCAGATATGGGATCTCTTTCTATTTATGATGTTTGATGTCACTTATCAATGTTTTCCTTATATTCATCTTGTAACTAGTTTGATAGGTTTATACTCATGTTTTAATTTTTTGCTAACTTAAGCTGTGTTTTAAATTTTAGTTTCTATTTTTCATTGCTAGTATACAGTGACTGGCTTTTATAAGTTAATCTAGGATATTTGACTTTGCTTTAGTCAGTTATTAACTTCAGTAGCTTATGTTTGTTCATTTTGACATTATACTAAGAGGATGGTATGGTCATCTTTTAGCATTATGTATAGGTTTTAATTCATTTTAGTTTTTATTACATTTGTTAGAAATTTCAGCACATTGCTAAGAGCAATGGTAGCAGTCATCCATGAATTCTTCTACATTAGAGTGGAAAATAAATATTTCTCACCATTAATAGGATAGTGTCTCATATATATTTTGGACTTGGGAAATCATCCTCTATAAAAGTTTACTGAGTGTTTTTTTTTTTAAAATATGAATTGCTTTCTAAAAATGTTCTTTGGGCCATTTTCAATATTATTGCCTGATTTTTTTCCTTTTAAAGTTTGCTTACATGAAGGGTTGCACTAACTGATTTTTCTAATGTTAAATGAGACTTGCACACTTAGGCCTAATCCCCTTTGGTTGGGATTATCATTAGTTTTGTGCCTTGTGAGATTTGACTTTCTAATATTTTCCTGAAGTCACGATTTTTTTTTTTACTTCTGATATCTTTATCAGCTTTTGTTAGTGATGGAATGATGGCTTCATAAAATTATTAAAAACATTGTCTCCGAAAGACATTGTATAGAATTCACAAAATGTCCTTTATAATGTCCACAGTACAGCCATGTGTACATAGTCCTTTCAATTATTATAGATTTTTATTTTAATTTTTGATTAGACTTAAGTCCATTCAGAGTGTCTACTACATGTGTAAGTTTAAGTTGTTTTTGGTTTTCAAGGAATTTTTCCATTTAATCAAGGTCACCAAATTTGTATGCATGGAATTTTGCATAGAACTCCCTCATCATTTTAATGTCTGTAAAATATGTAAATTTTTCTGTTTCACTTAAAAATTATCACAATTAGTGTTTGTATGTGTGTGTTTGTGTATGTAAATGAATGCTTTCACCCTAATGTAAGTCTTGAGGATGAAACACAGATCATGAGGCTCAACAGCAGGTTCCTTTACAAACTGAAACATCTCAATAGTTTCTATTTCATTTTTAAATCAAAAACTTGTGTTCTCTTATGTCTAAAAGTGTATCGATTCTGCTGATTCTTTTCAAAGAACCCAGTGTGAAGTTTCATCTTGTCAGTTTACTTTGAGAGATCTGTACCACACAACTCTGGGAGAAGACTAACTATAGGATCACTTTTTGTATGACAATAACTTCAAGTCTCTGAAGAAAGAAATCGAAGAAGACCTCAGAAGGTGGAAAGATATCCCATGCTCATGGATTGGGACGATTAATATAGTAAAAATGGCCATCTTGCCGAAAGCAGTCTACAGATTCAATGCAATCCCCATCAAAATTCCAACTCAATTCTTCATAGACTTAGAAAGAGCAATCTTCAAATTCATTTGGAATAACAAAAAACCCAGAATAGCAAAAACTATTCTCAACAACAAAAGAATAATCCAATAAGCAGCATTCCTGCATGGCCTCTACTTCTGTTCCTGTCTCCAAGTCCCTGCCTTGAGCTTTTTCTTTGGCTTTCCTCAGTGATGGACTGTGATAAGGATGTGTAAGGCAAGTAAACCTTCTCCTCAACAAGAAGCTCTGGGTCATGATGTTTATCATAGCAATAGAAAGTCAACTAGTTATTTTGATCACAGCTATGTAACATTGACTAATACAGAAAATTGATAACATGTAATGGATGACATCACTGTGACTAAACTTGCCCAATTTCTGATGTCTTTAGAATTGTTTTGTAGGAAATTTGGAGATTGAGACAAAAAATGTCCTACAATGCTACAAGCAGTGCCTACTGGTGATTCTGGTAGAGACTAGGAAGGCCAGAATACCAAAAAGAATACAGGTGATGGTGACTGTACTCAAGAGTTTTGACATCAGAATGAAGACTCTGAGCATTTGGACTACACACCATTTCTTTTAATTCTGGTGAAGAAGTTTTACACATTCTATTCATGTTCTAAGACTGTAGACATTTAAATATACCTCATAAACTAATCTGGCTAATGATTTTAATGCAGCCAAGCATTCTGTCCAAAGAATAGACAACCCCTCTTCTTTGGATTTCTGTGGGTTTAGCTTGCTCTTCTTTTATTAATTGTTTAACAAATAAACTAGAAAGTTAAGCTTAGATGTTTCTTCCTTTTTACATCTTCATATACATCTTATTCTATAAATTTCATTCCAAGTACCACTTTTGTCACATCTCCCAAAGTTTGGCACACTGTTTCTCCTCCTCCTCCTCCTCCTCCTCCTCCTCCTCCTCCTCCTCCTCCTCCTCCTCCTCCTCCTCCTCCTCCTCCTCCTCTTCCACCTCCCCCTTCTTCTCCTCCCCATCCTCCTCTTCCTTCTTCCTCTTTTTAGTTCAAAATATTTTCTGTTTTGTTTCAAGATTACTTTTTTGACTCCTATCATTTAAAACCATATTGCTTAATCACTGTTCATTTAGAGGTTACCAAGTTATTTTTCTGTTGGTCATTTCTGAATTAATTCCCTTGCCCTTAAAGCAGCTATTGTGCAACATGTATGTTTTTAGAATGTGTTAAAAGCTGTTTTATGACCCAGAGTGTGGTATATTTTTGTGGATGCCTATTTTTGTCACCTTTAGAAGCATGTACATTGTCTACTTGATGGATGATGTCTGTAAATGTGAACTCTAATTAATAATATCATTGAGTTCTTACCACTGTCTACTCACTTGATCTCACTATTTCTGATAAAAAGGTGTTGAAGTTTCCAATCATGATAATGGATTCATTAATTTCTTGAAGCTCACCAATTTCTTACCTACAGAGTTTGATGTTCTCCAAGGTGCATGTCTGTAAAGTATTGGTGTGTATTCTCAAAGAATTAATCTCTTTATTACTAGTTAACATCTTTATGATCGATAGATTTTGGCTCTGACATTGCCTCTGTCTGAAATTAATAAGAAAAATCTTGCTTTCTTTTTAAAATCAAGTTAGTATGGTATATATTACACTGTTTGTTGCTATTCATATGCCTATATGGAAAAACATGTTCTTGCCACATGTGGCTTAACCTTGTGATTGAACACCTTACTCACATGTTTCTTTTTAATTCTCAGAAGATAAATTTTCTGATGCTATGAATAAAGTTGGCTATTGCATGAGACTTTGGTCCATCTCATTTTTAGGTTCTGCTCTCCCAGGTTTTCACTGCCAAGTAGAATGTCATTATATTTTCTCTCTCTCTCTCTCTTTCTCTCCCCCCCTCTCCTTCTGTCTTTCTTTCTTTCTTCCCACACTTTGAGGTAGTCTCATTTAAGAGACAAGACTAGCCTTG
This sequence comes from Uromys caudimaculatus, assembly GCA_028551405.1. Taxonomy (NCBI): domain Eukaryota; kingdom Metazoa; phylum Chordata; class Mammalia; order Rodentia; family Muridae; genus Uromys; species Uromys caudimaculatus. Next base: position 113,478,371 of record CM052703.1, on the reverse strand, counting down.
AACTTCACAATCCTACTTCAGTCCTATCTTTGTTAGGGTTTCATTACTGTGAACAGACTCATGACCGTAATAACTCTTGTAAAGGAAAACATTTAATTGGGGCTGGCTTATAGTTTCAGAGGGTTAGTCCATTATTTTCATGGTGGAGAGCATGGCAGCATGTAGGTAGACATGGTGCTGGAGAAGTCGGTGAAGTTCTACATCTTGATTGGTAGGTAGCAGAGGGGGGTGATGTGGCACACTAGGCATAGCTTGAGTATAGGAGACCTCAAAGCCTCCTCACAATGACACATTTCCTCCAACAAGGTCACACCCAATAACAGTGTCATTCCTCTTGGGCCAAGCATCTTTGGACCAAGTATTCAAACACATGAGTCTATGGAGACTTTGCCCATTCAAACCATCACAAGCTTCTGATGGATAGAATTATAGGTGCTTGAGTTAAGTTTTGCTCCTAAGCACTATTTAGTCTTTCCCTGGTTTTTGAACCACTCTAACAATATCTGCATTTAACTGGTACAATTGCTTTATTAGCTTGAGAGTCAGTTACTGATGTAGCTGGATTAGTATTTGGGATGGTTATTACTGGTCCATGTTTGCTATTCTTGCTACTTGTCCCTGTTTGAGTCTTCTATTAGTTTTCTGCCTTTTGTAGGTTTAAGTGCATACTTTATAAAATTCAATTTTTTTCATGTCAATTTTACTTCCTTTTAAAATACCTGTCCTAGGTTTGCAATGTAAAACTATAATAAACCCATATCCAGTATAAAAGAACACTATATTGTTTAATTTATAATGACTAGCTTCCCAATTCATCATGGTATCACTAAAACTAATTTTACTTGAATGTAAATGTATTATAGATATATACTCATATATCATATATACATGATAATACATTATCAATGACAGTATTGACCATTAATATATTAAAAACATTGTTAGAAAAGAATTCAGAATATTTTACTTGTTTTTTTATTCCTTTTTAACACTCTTCTTTATATAAATATAGATGCCAACCACACTTTTTCTTATTACATACTTTTACCTTTTTTCTTATAAAGTGCTTTTCTAAGGATCACTTCTTCAATTTTTTGTTAGCTTGATAAAAATTCTAGCTTCCTGTCTCCCCCTAGAACCTCCTCCTTTCTCTGCTTGGACATATGCTTTTCTGAGATGTCGTTAGTAATTCGTATTATCATTTCTCTATGGAGAAAGTTTTCCAACTTGTGAACACTTTTGTTTTCTAAATTTATGAGATGTTATGCTTGTGTATATTTTATTTTTAATCATATGATATTTAGCATCTCTTCAGTAATAATCTCCAAGCTTCCTAGTGTAAGACTCCATGGCTATTAAGAAATTAGGGTAAATTTCCTACTTTATTGTTGATTAAACTTTTCATCTTTTCCTTTAGAAATTTACAGTCGTTATTTTTCTCCATTAAACATGCATGTTATACTTTAGTTCCACTTCACAGTTTGTGGATATGAAATCATCTTCCTCTGACTCTCTCTCTCATTGATTGTCAGTTCAACTGATTTTTATTTGGCCTTTTGAGTTCCACAATTTTTTCCATGGTTGTTTCCCTTGTATACTGGTCTAAGGCACTCTTTCCTTCTATTGGTATGGTTTTGCTCTGCAGCTTTGCTTTTAGCTCAGTTTAGGATTTCCATTTGCTCTCATGGCCCACCTGTGTTGTAGGCTGTCTTTCTGTACATTAAAATCTTAATTAAATATTAATCATAGTTGTTTGAAATCTGGGTCTGGCATCCTTCTAAGACTGATTGCATTGCTTACATTTTCCCCCATTCTGTTGCCTACTGTTTTGTATATGACACATGGACATGAGGTACAAAGTATGTAAGAGAAACTCTTCAAAATAACTTCTGAGGAGTGTCCTGGTAAAGAATGTTTGAAGGATGGCATGCTCTTCTCTTCTGATTGAAGCCTTTTAGAGTCCTATATCGGTAAACTATATACCTCACACTATTTGTATGATTCTCTATCAAATGAAAGTGACAGTCAGAGTGGTCTAGACCTGAGTGTTTACTTCTGAAAACCTGAGTGTGAATTCTGAAGTTTCTTGGAGTTGACTGTTTCTCATCTATCAGGTCTCTTAGGCATTAACAAGAGACCATCAGATTGGAGTTTAATTGGATAGTTTCTGTTGAGGACAAGGCTTGTTTAGAACAAAAATGCTCTAGTATATTTCAAAATATTTACCCTTCCTGAATTGCTACTAAGCACCTAAACACACACGGAACTCATCCTTGTCATTCACACACACACACACACACACACACACACACACACACACACACACACACACACACACACACACACTATTGACTAAAAGTAAGTCTACAAGGCTACTGTTTTAAAAATGTCTTTTTAAAAAAGTCGAGCCATACTAATAAAAAGGTTGTAGGGAAGGACTATTGAGGCTTTACTTGGGAGGAACAGCAAGGGAAGCCATGTTATTGATCTGCCCTTTGCTTTGGCTACATCCTGCTTTTCATTGGCTGATTCCCGTCAACAACATGGGAGCAGGTAATTGGCCAAACAAGTAGACATGTTGACACAACCCAAACATATATCATTCATTTTGAGTAGACAGGCTGATTTACAGAGGATTTTTGTTGGTCAAGAGGTGAGAGAGGATAGGAATTGAGAGTCAGACAGAGAACTCCAGTGCTATGATGAGTGGATAGATTGCTGCACATGGAAGAGATGCTGACCTTGTGGACACATGCTGGATGCAAGGGTGACTCTCAAAGAATACTTGAAACGACTGTGCTGTCATGCTGGAAGATCCTATGGAAGCCTTCACTTGGAATGGGTCTTTCAGATTTATTATTTTAAAATTTGATTTTAATCTATCTCTAAAACCTGGCCTTTCTCACACATGTTTCAGGATTACTGCCCTAGAGTCAAACAAATTTGGTTTCACCACCATCCTTGGGTTGAGGTTATACCCCAGTTAGTAAACATCCTACATGCCAGCATGAGGACCTGATTTCTGCCCAGCACCTATGTGAAATGTCATGTGTAAATGACATATCCATTGTAATCCTAGCTCTGGGGAGACACAGGCAGGAAGATCACTGGGGCTCACTAGCCAGGCAGCCTGTTCTAATCAATGTACTCCAGTACCAAGAAGAGAACCTGTTTCAAAATACACAGTAAGTGGTTCCTGAAGAAAAATACTTGAAATTGACCTCTGGTCTCCACCTGACCACACACATACCAGCATCCATAACTATACATAAATGAAAGCTAAAACAAGAAGTAAATGCCAATCATATCATACATGGGACTCTATTTTCTTCCTCTCTGGAGTAAAGCAAAATAGCCAAACATGCTTGGTTCATTTTAGTTGCTCAATAACAGCAAGGAAGATTTGGCATTAGCTGTATATGCAGGTAGGAAAATAAAAAAACTAAAGACATAATCTGAATGCCTACTTTGAAGAAACAGCTTTGTTTCTGTCTTTCATTGACTATGTGTGAGAATTGAGTGTTCATTCTTCAGTAAGGTCAGAAGACCCCTGTACTATCAATATTGAAAAAGCAAACTACAGCTCTGACTGTCTTGACTGGTTTTACTCCTAGGAAGGGGCAAGTTTGTATTAGAGTGGCAGTCCAGCAATTGCCTAGGAACTTTGCTCTGGACTCTGAGCCCTTCAGACAGATCAATTTCATTCTAATGAATCAACCCTGGAAACCTACATTTGGCAAATATCTCTGCCTGAACTCTGTGGTCAAGAGATGCCCCAGCCACAAGTTGGGCTTCGTTTTCATTTCAATGCAATTAGGATGCTTTCTTTCTCTGAATCAGAAACCAGTTGACAGAAGAAATGCTCTGGGAACATCTCACTGAGTCCTCTGGAGGAACAAGCAAGCTAATGGTTATAAAGGGCTAGAGGGGCTCGTTATGTAGGGAAACATTCCTCTGTACAACAAGCGTGAGGACTATGGATTGTGCTTCATGCCACTAAACAGTATTTGGCTTATTGTAATTAGTACAGCATTCATGAATGCTTCCATATTTCCTCCAACTACCCAAGTACTCTCCAGAAGGATGCATTATTTCCTTCCCTCTGCCCTGCTGATGTCTGAAGAAGAGAGCTGCTGAATTAGTCTTCACTGCAATTCAGGCAGAGGTATTGCCTTTCTTGGCAGCAGACAGTTGTCTTAGAGAGCCTGCATCCCTCTGCTTTGCATCCTTAGTGAACTCCTTAGACAATGAATCCTGTTTGAAAAGAGTTTCCAAGTCCCATGGTCTGTATAATTGCACTTAGAACTAACTGGGTTTGTGGTGCCTGCAGACAGGTCCGATGTCATATGTTAGGATAAAAGGGGTGGAGGGGGCAGTTTTTCAAGCATAGGGCAACAAGTGTGGACTGTATGCCTCTGACTCCAAATTATTTATGAGTAAACAGGAACGGATTCCTAAATAGACAACAGAAACAAAATACAAGGTGTATGTCTCTGTATTCTATGCCACTCAATGCTTCTGACAGATTTCCAAAGTACAACACTAGATCAGGGAAACTTTGTTTAGCCCCAACAGCTTGATGGCTGTTCTTCAGAGAGTCTGACAGATGCCATTGCTGCAAGAGAAGTACAGCATCAGTACAGGCAATACAGGAACCAACTATTCTCCACTCCCAAGTGCATATGAAGAAGAGGTGGGCCCCTTAAAGCAAGAAGTAATGATGAGCATGAGATAAAGAAGATTGGATGGATTTAAAGAGAACTTCTGTCTTAGTCAGGGTTTCTATTCCTGCATAAACATCAGGACCAAGATGTAAGTTGGGGAGGAAAGGGTTTATTGAGCTTACACTTCCATGCTGCTGTTCTTCACTAAAGGAAGTCAGGACTGGAACTCAAGCAGGTCAAGGAGCAGGAGCTGATGCAGAGGCCATGGAGGAATGCTGCTTACTGGCTTTCTTGCTTTTCCTGGATTGCTCAGCCTGATTTCTTATAGAACCCAAGACTACCAGCCCACAGATGGTACCAATCAAAAGGGGCCCTCCCCCCTTGATCACTAATTGAGAAAATGCTTTACTGCGGATCTCATGGAAGCATTTTCTCAATTGAAACTCCTTTCTCTGTGATAACTCCAGCTTGTGTCAAGTTGACACACAAAACTAGCCAGTACAATTGACCCCTTGTCAACTTGACACACAAACCCATAACCAATAAGCCTCGACCCTTACTTCCTTATTCATCCCCAAGATCTAAATAACTTTAAAAGTCCCACAGTCTTTGCAAATCCTTACATATTAACATTTCAGTCCCTTTTAAACATCCAATCTCTTAAAATTCAAAGTCTTTTAAAAATTCAAAGTCTCTTAACTGTGGGCTCCACTAAAATACCTTCTTCCTTCAGGAGGGAAAATATATCAGGGCACAGTCATAAATGAAAGCAAAATCAAACTCCAACCGTCCAATGTCTGGGATCCACTCACGGTCTTCTGGATTCCTCCAAGGGCTTGAGTCACTTCTCAAGCTCTGCCCTTTGTAGCACACACCTTGTCTTCTAGGCTCCAGATGCCTGTACTCCACTGCTGCTGCTGTTCTTGGTGGTCATCTCATGATATTAGTATCTCCAAAACACTGCTGTCTTCCGCTGCAACTAGGTTTACCAACAGCCTCTCAAAAGCTTTCTTCATGGTGCCAAGCCTCACCTCCTTTGTATGACCCCTTCAGTCCTGGGCTGTCCATTGCAACTGAGGCTGCACCTTCACCAATGGCCTTCCGCTGCCTCTCACAGTGCCCGAGCCTCAACTCCTTTGCATGATCCCTTCAGTCCTGGGCCATCAATTGGAATTGAGGCTGCACCTTCACCAATGACCTTCCATGGCCTCTCACAGTGCCCAGGCCTCAGCTGCTCTTCACGACTCCTTCATGCCTTCAAAACCAGTACCACCTGGGTGACTCTTACACATTACCAAGTCCAGCCACAGCACAAGGTACAACCCAGGCTATCTCTGGAATGCAGCCTCTATGCTCTCAGAAAACACTTCTCAGAAGATTTCACCTCAACGATGCTGGTCTCCTCTCAATCACCACCAATTTCCCAGCTCCAGCCAACCAGCATCAATAGTCCCAGCAATGCAATGGTTTTGCTTTAGTAGTTCTGGAATCTTGTAATTCACAGCTGATCCTTCAGCCCCCGCTAACCAAAACCACAGAATCTTCACAGTCAAAATAGCAATGGCCCTGATAAGAGTCTTTAATCTTCCCTCTGAAATTTCACAAGCCAGGCCTCATCTTCTGCATTGCTCTCAACATTATCTTCCAAGCTCCTACACAACATCTTGCAGAGCAGCCGAAAGTTCCAAAGTCCTTCCACAGTCCTCCCCAAAACATGGTCAGGTTGTCACAGGAATACCCCACTATGCTGGTACCAATTTGTCTTAGTCAGGGTTTCTATTCCTGCACAAGCATCATGACCAAGATGTAAGTTGGAGAGGACAGGGTTTATTGAGCTTACACTTCCACACTGCTGTTCATCATGAAAGGAAGTCAGGACTGGAACTCAAGCAGGTCAAGGAGCAGGAGCTGATGCAGAGGCCATGGAGGAATGCTGCTTACTAGCTTTCTTGCTTCTCCTGGCTTGCTCAGCCTGATTTCTTATAGAACCCAAGACTACCAGCCCACAGATGGTACCACTCACAAGGGGCCCGCCCCCCTTGATTACTAATTGAGAAAATGCCTTACCGCTGGATCTCATGGAGGCATTTTCTCAACTGAAACTCCTTTCTCTGTGATAACTCCAGCTTGCGTCAAGTTGACACACAAAACTAGCCAGTACAACTTCCATGGCACAGATACTTGGTTAACATTTAATATTGAGAAGTTCCCCAAATCAGAAATACAGTTGAGTGTTTTTCTTTCTGCCTCCTAACTAATGTCTGTGGCTCACCCCAAGATCAAGAATTTTATATGTGAGTTATTTTGTAGTTTGCTATAAGTTTTCACCCATGTAGATGTTCATGTGTTTCCAGCAAATATACGGAGATGTGAAATTCTCACTTTAATCCAGTTTTAGATTGCTAGCCTCATCTCTGCCTGACTGATGGCACCAGAATTTACTCTCTCAGTGAATCCCAACAAGATAACAGTCCTCATTCCTTGTCAAACCATTTTGCTTTTCAAAGTCCATGGAAGTAGTATCTTATAATATCCTATCTTTAGAACCAGATTTCTTCTTCATGACACAGTTTCAAGGCTTCCTCATCATGCTATATGCACCAGTATGTGGCTCCTTTTATACAGCTGTGTAGTATTCATTGATATGGATATACCACATTTGATTTAGCCATAAACCAGTTGACAAATACCAGGATCCTTCCCACTTTGGGAACACTATGCACAGTGCTACCATGTATATCTCTAACAAATTGTTTTATGGATGTGAGTTTCACTAAGATGGAACTTGCTAACCTGTATGTTGAGAATATTTTTAATGCTTAGGTAACTATTTGCTTTAGGTGACTGTGTATTTTATATTTCCATAGGTAATATATGAGGGCTCTGGTTTCCTTACCTCCTCATAATTATTTGTCATTCCCGTCATTTTGTTTTGTCTTGACTTAGTTTTCTTCATCTTTTGAGACAGGGTCTTACTGTGAAGCCCAGGATGTAGAGTGTATACTATATAGCTTAGGGTGTGCTTAAATTCACATCAGTTCTCCTGCCTCCACCTCTGAAGCACTAGGGTTTCATGGTCTTTAAAAAAATAGGTCAGTGAAACCATTTTGGCTTAGAATTTTCTTTATAGAAAACACATTTTTAGTTTTAATTTAATTATTTATATTAGAAATAATAAAAAAAAAACCAACTGTGTACTTTTAGGGGCATGTCTCATTTTTGCACCCTTAAATGTCTAATAGTTTTTTTTTTTTTTTTGGTTTTTCGAGATAAGAGTTTCTCTGTGTAGCCCTGGCTGTCCTGGAACTCACTCTGTAGACCAGGCTGGCCTTGAACTCAGAAATCGGCCTGTCTCTGCCTCCCAAGTGCTGGGATTAAAGGTGTGTGCCACCACTGCCCGGCTCTAATAATTTTTAAAATCATTTTTCTTCTTGGTTTTGAACATTTGTACTCTGCTTTCCCTGTGACTTTCTGCTAATCAGGGTAAATGTTGCTGCCTTTGTACCAAGAATAAATGCTGATGTCTAGGTGTTTTCTCTCTTAATAACTCCCATCATGCTGTTTATTATTTGTTTCCTTGATTGATTGCAGTCTGTGTTTATTATTCTGCAGCCTGATGATAGAAGTTAAGGCAGTGCTATAGAATCTTCCTGTCTCTCAAAGTACGCACTTAAACTTATAAATTGTGTCTAATCCTAACTTAGGTGGAATCTTTGCCTCTGCCTTGGATATATGGTATTTTCCTCTCTGAACTCTTCAATTATCATGTTTCTTGTAATTTATTTACCCCGTGTGTGTGTGTGTGTGTGAGAGAGAGAGAGAGCGAGAGAGAGAGAGAGAGAGACAGAGAGAGAGACAGAGAGAGAGAGAGAGACAGAGAGAGAGAGACAGAGAGACAGACAGAGACAGAGCGACAGAGACAGAGAGAAAGAGAGAGAGAGAGAGAGAGAGGAGAGAGGTATGTATGCATGTATGTTTGCATGTGAACAGGTGTGTTCCTCTGTATGAACATGTGGAAGCCAGAGGTCACATTGGCTATCTTCCTCTATTTCTGGAAGTCTGGAACTTACTGAATGGTCAGGCTGGCTTGTCAGCAAGCTCCCAGGATCCTTTCTGTCTTCACTTCCATGTTCTTTGATTACAGATGTTTACCACTGTGTCTGAACTTTTACATAGGTACCGGGGACCTGAACTCAGGTCCCTGTGTCTGCACAGCAAGCTCTTTACCCACTGAGCAATCTCCTCAGCTCTTGTTCTGTACTTTTAGGATTAGTTTTTAAGTTGTGTGCATCTTAATTTATCAATGTCTGGAGAGTAAGGCTCTATCACTTTCCTTTGTTTTGAATATATGATTTCTGCTTTCATGAGAGAACAGATTTTTGCATGGTCTTGGTTCTTTTAAATTTTTGAATATTTTATTATGATTTTAGCATATAAGTTTTCATGAAGGATGCTCCAGATTCTTGGCATGAACATACATTTTACAACCTCCAAGCAGAAGGTAATGTGTATCTTAATTCTAGCAGGTTGGCCTTCAGGGTTTTTCTGGCATACATCTTTTCATCTGTCCTGTTGAGTTGTACCACACACGCCTGAGAATGGGATACTGATGTTTTCAAACCATTGACATGACTTTTCGGCTTTTCTTCACTTCTGTCAACGTTTGCCTCCTTGTTTTGGAGCCGTGTTATCAAGTGCATACGTCTTTGTAATTATTGTCACATCCTGCTGAATTGATCCTTCCGTTCTTACTTATGCATAATGTTTCTGATACTAAATCTTTCTTCAATCTATCAATATATTTCATATGAATATAAAGACTCCCATTCCCTGAGACTTGTGTTTTCTTAGCATACATTTCCTTTTACTTTCACATTTACTGTGGTCTCTTTTTAATGGTGCATATTTTCTGTGTTTTTATTTACACTAATTTATATCTTTGAATATGGAGTGTCCTCTGAACTGAGGTTTCAGTTAGTTTTTAATTTTAGTCTCCAGTTTGAACTCCCTGCTTTTCAGTAGAAACACATCACCCATTCACCTTTGATGAAACAATTATGCCTTGGAATCACCACTAGTGTTTTGCTCTTTGACATTTATTGCTCTCCTCTTTTTATTCCATTATTGGTCCTTTGCTGCCTTTATTTTGTGTTGTATGGAAATTTTAATTGTGTAAATTTAATTCCTTTGTTGGTTTTCTCATTGCTTTAAAACTTATTTTATGAGTGTTTTCTAAATAATGTAATGCACATTTCAACCCAGAGCAAGCTAATTTAGGTTGAACCCTGGTGAAATATAGAAATTTGCTGTAACACAGCTTCAGTTCTTCCATTATTTGTGTGTATGATTATTATATTTTATACTTCTGTATGTCAAGAATTAGAATAGATAGGGCTATAGCTTTTCTTTCCTTCTAGCTTACATTTTAAAGCTTAGGAAAGAAAGGAGAAAATATGTGCATCCATGTATAATAGGGTATATTTACACATATATTTAGGTGAGGTTATTTTGCTGTTCTTTATCTTTCCATATAGATTTGAGTTACCATCTGGTGTCATTTCCTTTCAACATAAATGACTCTGGTTTTTCATGTTAGCTGGAAAAGTACCATTTACAGCTTCGATTGCCTGACATGTTTTTATTTTGTCTTCAGTTTTGAAAGATACTTTTGCTGGCAGCCCGACAGTGCTTCATTTGTTTATTTTGCTTTCGTTGACATGAATGTGCCACCTCTCTGCCTCTTAGTCTCCCATTGTTTCTGAAAGGACATCACCCATTAGCATTATTTTCTCTTCATCCTGATATAACAAGAATTTCTCCTTCTTGTCTTTGGCTATGAGCCACAACTGGTCAAAATGCAGACTATAAGAGACTAAGGGGTGCCCCACCCCAGCTGATACATCGCCAAACCAAACCATACACCCAAGGTGCAAGGGAAACTGTGGAAAGGGAGTAGGAAGATTGTAAGAAACAGAAGACCAGAATGTCTGCTGTGAGATAGTATCTTTTATGTATGACAGAAAAGCTGTTCTCATGAACTCTCAACAATATTGTTTTCTCAGTGAGATCAGCATAACAGCAATGCCTGTTGACGTGCTACCATAGACAGGGGTTATTCCACATAGTCTTACCCCTAGAAAAAGAGCTGTGAGCAGACAATGGCTGCTGAAAGATGGAGAATCAATCTCCAGCAGGGAGGAGCTCCTATGTACTTTGTGTAATTCCAAGTGGTCAGTCCTGGACACATGTACATATGAACAAACCTAAAAGGACTCAGTAGGTTATATGTATAAATGTGCATAGAAAGAGATAGAGATGATATAGGCAGGCAGATATGGATATGTACATGTATACAGTAACAATAATAATTAAAGATGATATCACGAATTTGTATGGAGGTCAAAAGAGGAGTTGAAGGGGAGAGAGGGAGACATGGGAGTATTATGAATGCATTGCTTATGTATGAAGTTCTCGAAACCATATTTAAGAAATCTGTTTGGTTAATATGACTAGGTGTGATCTCTTATTAATGTTTATCTTACTTGGAATTTTTAAGTTTCATTAATTTGCAGATGAATATTTTTGTTAACAGTTGGGGAGTTTGGAGTTATTCTATTTTCATATTTCTACTTCCTCTCCCTCCTTTCATGTCTTGAAAGTTCTGTGACATGTTTATTGATACCTTTGTGTTACAGCTACTGAGCAGATATTTTTCCTTGATGATCTAGTTGGACAAATTTGATTGTTCTCTCTTTAAATTTACTGAGTATTTCTAATTTTTCTTTTGGCCTCCCAATACTCTGACTCAGATTCCCTCATGTAATTTTCATTGCATGTTTCTCCCATAGAACTTGTACATGGTTGCTCATGTACTTTCCATTTCCTTATTGAAAATTTCTACTTATTTATTCATTGTTATTCTTATATTATTTAAATATAGGGATTTTTGTCACTATATTATCTTTCCAGTACTTTGAAGTCTTTTAAGTACAACATTCGGGTCTTCTCAAAGGCAGATTCTATCTTTCTTTCTATCTTTCTTTCTATCTTTCTTTTTTCTTTTTCTTTTTTTCTTTTTTGGTATAGGTTAAACTCTCTTCTGTATTCCTCATAAAGTTTCTGAAATCCAGAACAACTTAGGCAGTATATTGTGCTAAAACTCAATGTTTTCGAAGGTTTGTCTCTAATAATGTGTGTGTACATGAATGTAAGTCCCTATGGAGACCAGAAAAGGGCATTGGTTCCCCTGGAGCTGGAGCACCAAGTGGTTGTGAGACACCTGCTGTTAGTGCAGGGAATAGAACTCATGCCTCCCTAAAAGCATTGAGTGCTCTAACTGTTAAGCCATCTCTCTTGGCAACTGGCAGCCTTGAATTTTCATTTATCTTATTTGCCCAAAGGTCTTTTTTGTTTTTTGTTTGTTTGTTTGTTTGTTTGTTTAGTTTTTTTATTCTTTTGTTTTGCTTTGTTCATAGTAACTCACTTTGACGAAATTCATGGGAAATGTGGTATGTGCCTGCTGTCATTCTTGTTCAATTTTAAAAATAGCCCTTAGTTTTATTTGTAAGTGTTTTTCTGTATCATACTGACCTGTGTAGCTTTAGCGATCAGGCTGTGTTTGAGAACTTTGGCTCAAACATCTCAATTTGAGAAGTCTCTACACTCTGCTAGCAAATCTGTGAATTGTGAGGCACACGTTCCAATTCACTCAAGCATCTATCTATCAATCTATCTATCTATCTATCTATCTATCTATCTATCTATCTATCATCTATCTACCTATCTTATTTATTTATTTATTTATTTATTTATTTATTCATATTCTAGCCATTGCCCCCCCTTCCCAGTCCCCCCTCCCACAATTCCTCATCCCATTCCTCCTCTCCCTTGCCCCTGAGAGGGTGCTCCTGCACTCCACGAGGTCTCCCTTCCCTGGGGCCTCAGGTCTCTCCAGGATTGTCAGTGGCTGCTTATACTTCCTTCAGTCCCCATTCCACATGCGTGTAGACTTGAAGCAGGCAGACATCATATGGGCGTAACAGGTTTGAGCTCACCTTGTGGGTGTGCATAACCTACTGACAATGTCATCTAGGAATTGACAGAGATCCTCTCAAGGCACTTCGTGGTTGTCATACATCTCAGACTCTCCTTTGAAATTTTCGACTATGCCACATTTTTCTTTGGCTTGCTGAGTATTAATTCATTTGAGATGGTGATGGCTGGACCCGCTAACAATGTTGTTTAGTGTGAGATATTTTTTCCTGCTTACTGCAAACCAGCCTTCTTCTTTGATGAAGTTTGTTTTCCACAGACAGGCCCAGCTTGTTAGATTCCTCATGCCAGATGAGTTGGGAGCAAAAAATGAAAGCAGCCAAATGCAAGGATGGCACCAATTTGAGTTTTGATTTTTTTGACCTGTTTATAATCTTTTGAGACTTTCTTATATGAGGATTGTATTGACATCATCTCTCTTGTCTGTCTCTCCCTCCAACTCTTTCCACATGCTCACCCTCCTGCTCTTTCTCAACCTTCTGTCTTCAATTTTATTGTCATTTATTCTTTAATTATTATTGTTATATATGCATATTCATTTATACATACAACCTATACAATCTGATGAGTACATTTAATGATGCTCACATGTGGGGAGTGTGTTTTTTTGTGTATGTTTGTGTGTGATTCGTGTGTATGTGCCCATGTATGTGCATGTGGGGGGGGTGTGTGTGTGTGTGCACGCGTGCGCGCGCGCGTGCTCACATGTGCATGCACACACATGTGTATATTTAGGACTTAACTCCTTGAGATAAAACCTATCAGGGGATTTTCCTAGAGAAGACTCTCTTCCTCTAGGCAGCAGGTATTAATTGTCTATAGCTCTTTGTCTCTGGGTGAGACCTTGAGAATATGTTTCAATCAATGTTGGCTTGCCAATTGGTGTTGTTTTTCTACCTGAAGTTCAGCATTTTTTATAAATACTATGTCAAAATTTGACAGATAGCTATTTGGTTATTTCCAAAGTCCTATTTCTTTAAAAATGCCATTTTTTTTTCTAGCTGATTTTTGGAAAGAGAATACCTAAGCTACAAAATGACCATATTGGTTCAGTGATTATTTAGTTTTTTAGATAGTTCTACTTGATAAACTCACTATGCTATCAAGACTGACTTGCAATCCTCCTGCTTTAGCCTTTCAACTGTTCAAATTGCTTTACTGTGTTCTGTCTTAATGTTCTTATAAAAGAAATGCATGAAAGAGGCTATAAAGGAGCTATCACACTCGACCCATTAAGCAGTAAAGTATGACGTCCCCCTTCACTCTTCCTCTCACATGATAGCAGGTCACTTTACAATTTTGGTCAATATATGTGTTATTAATACTCCCACTTCATTTATCATCTCCAGAAACAGAATCTAGCACTGAACCTATGGCCTCATTCCATGAAGTAGTTATTTTTCTTCCCTGTTAGATGAAAAATATATTAACCTATATTTTGTAGACAAAACTGGATGTTCAACTGTTCAGTCAACATTAACTACAGCTGAGGATCTATGAGAAAAGATGCCACATTAGATTTCCATCAAAGGAATTTGTGGTCACTTATCAATAAACATTTTTGTTCTTAGTTTTTGAATGTAGCAGGACCAATGGAGACTATAATGATATTAATAAAATTCAACATCTCTTGAGTACATTCCATGTTCTAGATATTAATAAGGGCTTGGCAAATTCCTTTATGCCTTGAAATCCTGCTGATGAGACCAGCTGGAGCAGGTTGCATGGTTAAACTCACAGTTATCACGTGGATGAGCCAGATGGAATTCATAGGTGGGTGCTTTGAATGGAAACCTGCTGCTTATTGAATGTTCAGAGGGGCTCAATGTCTAGAAAGAGAATGACAATCTGAAAATATCTTTCTTTGTTGTTCTTAGTTATAAAAGAGACTGAAAAAAAAGATGACTAGTGTAAAATTTCAAATGAATCCAATTTATGGAATATTAGTGTCGCATGGTTCCAGATCACACAGATTTCTGTGCTTTGCCTCATCAAATTGCTGGTCTCTAGAAAGGTCCCTAAGAATGGTTTTCTCTGAATGTCGCAGTAGCTAGGTTGCTGTGCACACTGGGAGTACATCTGACATAATAACTAAACATTTCCACAGCTAGAATGGTTGCAAACAAATCACTGAGGACCTAGGGAATGCAAATCAGAATTGCCAGCAGGCACTGAACCTAAGGGCATTTGTTAAGCATAAAACAGGCTAGAAAACAAGGTCATGGCCTCCAATAATTCTTCCCTTTGGACCAAAATTATGCAAATTACAAGGAAATATCAGGGTAGCAGGTTCTAGGAGAATGAAATTGCTGAATGTGGATAGACTTTATTTCAAATGAAAATGGAACTAAGCATGAAATGGGAAAGAAAATGCAGTTCTGGGCTGTTTTGTTCCCAAGGTTCATGATGCATGAAACAGTATCAGTTGGGCTTCTTGTCTGGGACCAACTGTGGTTAGTCACATATGCCTGAACCTCGATCCTCATTCAGGTATCACTGTTTGCACAGTATCCAAGAGGGAAAACTTCTCTGCTTCAGGAGCCCTGGACTTGAATCAGAATATAGCTTTTTCAACAGTGTGCCTTAGTTTTAATGAAAAGTCACAGAAAAGGCTATTCCTCTTGATACTTGTGCAAGTGAGAAAATAAAGAAGAATGTCATTCAGGCTGTGCCTCTCTGTCCAATCATGTTGGCCCAGGAGACCTTAATGTCAATACCTCATATATCCTAGAACACAGACACATCCATCCATGGGCTAATATTCAGTTGCCCTCAACACCGTTGCACTCAGCTGAAAGGATAAGATATCAGCTTTGCTAGGCATCATTTAAGCATGAACCACCTATTCGATATAGGCAGAGATGCACTGATAACTAGATTCAAAGGGACAATGATTTCCAAGGCTTAAGAAGCAGCAAGATGTCACCATCTCTGCGGCCTCAGGCTATGAACATTACTTATTCATTCCTTCATCCATTATTTTATTAAGCCGTGTCTGGACATGGCCTGGATTAAATGTTGGAAAAATTACCATTATGCAGAGGGCATGTTCGTTGCTTTGTTTGATGTCCCGATCTTATTTCTGTCACTTCTGTTCTCTCTCCTTGTTTCACTCATGTCCTACAGCAGTTGTCACATGTCATTTCTGTGAACAGAACTTAATTAAATTTTTACTAAGGATAAGAATCCAATTGCCCTAATACTGCAGGTATACCAATAACTGTGTCACCTCTGCCTGTATTATGGGACCTTGCATTGAAATGGTCTTGTTTTATGGTGAAAAAAAGTGCATATTTAGAATTAGCCATCTGGACTCAGTTTAGAGGATTCCAATCTTGTTGGCAACATCTAGTGCATTACAATCAGGAGCCAAGCGAACATACACCTTCTTCTTTCCATCGGGCCTTATCAGGATACTGACTTTGGCCACATCCGCGTCATAGACTTTCTTCACGGTCTATTTGATCTGGTGCTTGTTTGGCCTTGACATCCACAATGAACACAAGCATGTTGTTGTCCTCTATTTTCTTTATGGCTGACTCGGTGGTCAGTGGGAATTTGATAATAGCATCGTGGTCAAGCTTGTTTCTCCTGGGTGCACTCTTTCGAGGATATTTTGGCTGCCTCTGGAGCCGCAGTCTTGGGCCGCCGGAAGGTGAGTGATGGTCTGATCTTCTTCTTTCAGGCCTTTCAGCACTGCCTTCTTAGCTTTCAAGGCCTTTGCTTTGGCTTCGGCTTTGGGAGGTACAGGAGCTTCCTCCTTCGCTTTAGGCGCCATTCTCCAAACTCACAGAAAATCAAAACAAAAATAAAAATAATACACAGTTAGCAAAAAACAATGTTACTCACAGACACTTTCTACCTTCTGTCAGCTGGATATTTGATGCAGAGGCCATGGAGGGGTGTTACTTTTTGGCTTGCTCCCCCTGGATTGTGCATCCTGCATTCTCATAGAACCCAGGGCCACCATCCCAAAGAAGGTACCACCTACAGTGTGCTAATCCCTCCCCCAATCAAACACTAATTAACACCCTGCTCTACAGACTTGCCTATGGGATCAACCTTATGGAGACATTTTTCTTAATTGGGACTCCCTCTTCTCAGATGACTTCAGCTATGTCAAGTTGACATAAAACTAGTCAGTACAGTGGGCAAACTTATATGTCATAGTAATGGAAAGATAAGCAGCTCTCATGTCTTAGCACTTTCATGATAGCAGCACCTTTATCTACTATTCTGGGACTGAGGGAAGGAGCAGATGAAATACAATGCTCTTTCTGGAAATAAAATGAGAGTTGGGGCTGTGGGTTCTCTCTCTCTCTCTCTCTCTCTCTCTCTCTCTCTCTCTCTCTCTCTCGACCATTAATCCCCAGCATTAAGGACAGGTGCTGATCTTATCTCACAGAGAATGCTACAACCGCCCCACTCCATGCACCTAGCTCCTCAGGAGTGGGCTGAGATAAAATCTGATGAGAGCTATAAAGAGGTCCATTACCTGGTCAGTAACCATCATCAGTACTCTGAGAAATAGGTTTGGGGGAAGAAATGCTAAAGATACATATTAGACATACATAGTGAATGGAAATGTGTGAGTGTGTGTGCGTGTGTGTGTGTGTGTGTGTGTGTGTGTGTGTGTGTGTGTGTGTATGTGTGTGTAATATGCACATATGCTAAGGGAGGCCGGGATGTTGAGCATCTTCCTCAATTAGGTCTCTGCCTTACTTTTTAAGACACATTCTCTCACTGAGCCAGGAGCTCATTGATTTGACTAGGCTGGTTATCCAGGGAGCCCCAGACACTCTTCTTTCTCTGATGCTGAGATCACAAACACATGCTACTGTAATGTCTGTCTTCTTACATGGATGCTTCGGGGAGAGGGGTAGTGAAGAATTCAGATCCTCTGCTTGTGTGGCAATTATTTTTACTAATTGAGTCGTCTCCCCTGCTCTCCAGTAAATGAAGCTTTCTATTTTCTCAGGATTTCCTCAAAACTCTTTGGAAAGAGCACTTACTTTCTGATCAATTATGCCAGAATAAATTCTGCCACACTACTCATGGATTCCTCTGATTCTGCCCTTGCAAACTCTAGAATGGTAACTAGCTTGAAAAATAACTAGGGGATCCATTAAGAAACAGCATTCAGGAAAGAAAGTCAACATCAACTTGAACCTGACCAGAAAAGGATGGGGGGGGACCAGTGGTAGGCTCTGCCATATGCTTTGCTCATGAGAAACTTGGAAGCCAATTTCAAAGGGTGACAGCAGTGGCAACGCTAATTTTCACTCTGTATAGAGAAAAGGAGATGGTAGGAAGGACAGACTTATAAGAATTAGTCATTCATTTGCCTGCATCTATAGTATGTTTTGGGGTTTTATTGTTTATATGTATGTGGTATTCATGTGTGTTTATGCACGCAGTCATGTGTGGACACATGTATTTGTGGGTGCATATGCATATATGTATGCATATACAAGTATATGGAGGTCAGATGTTGGCATCAGATGTCTTCCACCTTTGCTTCCAGCTTTTTTTTTTTTTTTTGGCTTTTCGAGACAGGGTTTCTCTGTGTAGCCCTGGCTGTCCTGGAACTCACTCTGTAGACCAGGCTGGCCTCGAACTCAGAAATCCGCCTGTCTCTGCCTCCCAAGTGCTGGGATTAAAGGCGTGCGCCACCGCTGCCCAGCTCCATCTTTATTTATTGATGTAGGTGTTCCTTTTCAACCCAGTGCCCATCTTTTCTGATATTCTTGCTAGCCAGTTTGTCTTGAGGATCCCCCCCCCCATCAATGTCTCTGAAAATCTGGACTTCTACTGTCACAGAGCCATTATATGTGTCCTCACACTTGACTAGCAAACACTCTGTCTGTTGAACCATCTCTTCAGACCCTCTTTGTTTATTATTTCATTCAGAGAAGACTGCTGTTTGTCTTGTTGACCACAGTCTTGGCTTTGACTCCAGAAGACATTGATAAATGGCTGGATGGATGGTTGAGCATTACCCAAGACTCTCCTTAAGTACTGTGATGTCTGGCATCATATGGACATTCCAGTCTAACTCATCTCCTGCTTGTAGACATTGTGTCTAGAGGAACTATTGGCTAATTTCCTAATGCTCTACTTTGCAAGGTAGATTATTATTATAAACATTATTCTAACATTCTTATAGGTGTGAACAAACTCCAGGGCTTGCTTCATAGCAGCAGTCTATGACATGTTACCCAAGATGAACAATCTAATGTGATAGTCACCATAGCATCTGGCAAGTCCCTTTTGTTGAAAGGAAAAAGACAGGAGGCTGTGGAGTGGAGCTCCTAAGATACAGCTTGCTCTGAGTTTTAGAGCAATGGTGCTTAGCTCTAGCTAAGAAACATCTCGGGATTTCTTGGATATGCAAGGGCAGCACCCTTGCTTGACCAATTAAATCAGAATTGATCGATGCGAGGAAGCTCGGGCTTGGACCTATTTAAAGCTCCCCAGGTATAACATATTGTGGTCAGACTTGAAAGCTCATGAGTTAAGGTTCTTTAACTCTGCTCTAGTTAGGATTACATTAGGAAAAAATTTAAAATCCCAAAGCTAATGGCACATCCCATATCAATTAAATCAAATTTCTGGAGTGGTACCAAGAGCTCTGCTTTCTTACAACTCTCTCAATGAGAACAATGTACAGACAGGTTTGTAAAGCACTATGAGAATCTATGAACGCCAATTACTATCACTGGTTTAGAGATTTGACCAAAACTAAATTGGTATTCAACCCTCATAAAAGACAAACCTTTGACATGGATGAACATTACCAGTTAAGCACTTAGAGGGGAGATAATTGTTTTATTTATTGTATCATGATTCCTAGGTATCCAAAATAACAGAAATAAAGTTAGCCACTATTATTTTAGTACTAGATCCTCATAGCAACTTTGAGAAGAGGTTGATACTCTCCTAAATTTAGAGACAAAGAACCTGATGCTTACAGAAACCAAAGAATGTGTCCAAGGTCGTTCAAGGGAGAGGGACTGAAAATAGTACCTGGACTATGGTCTAATGACATGGAGGCCCAGGCTCTGCTTACCACACTTGACTTCCTTTTTGTAATAAGAACTGCATTGAAAAATAATTTATATGCCATAAAGCTCACTTGTTTTAAGTGTATAGTGATTTGTAGGAAATTTACAAGGTTGTGCGAGCCATCGCTACATCTACTTTTTAAAACATTTCCATCAACCCTAAAAGATCCCTTGTGCCCATTTATTTGATTGGCTTAAAAGAATGAGGAAGGAGAAATATGGGAGCCTTAGTTTTATTCCCAACCCTGTCATTTATATAGTCCTCTGACCTTGAAGAATACAGTAACCTCTCTGGGCCTCAGCTATTTTTAATTAGTCACTCAGAGATAATAATGGCTGTTGGAGGAGAAAGGTCAGATAAAGCACAGGGAGGTACATTGTCATGGAGCGCTCTGACGGTGGAAAGTGCTGCATTTTTCAAACTGTAGAGAATCATTTTCACCTGTGATTTGGAACTGAAACTGAACTCAAGGAGTTGTAGTCACACAAGTCTAGCTGTCTCTCCCTCTCCCTCACATTTCTCCTTCTCTCGTTCTCTCACCTCATCGATGCATGTCCCATGACATTCCTCCAACAGCCACCTCAGTGCGTGACAGTGTACAGTGTAGATCTCTTCTGACCACTGGAATGACAGTTGATATTCAGGGCAGGATGGCTTAAAGCTCTGCTTTGGTTCTTAGGGGTTTAGCTGTCCCTGGCAGAAGCCTGAGGTACCCATATGCTCCTGTAATGACTAACTGTCAGGGAGATGTATGGTGTCCTTTCAGCAGGAGAACACAAACAGATGTGGTGCACCATGGTATTTCTGGCTCCTTAATTAGCACTGTGATGGGCGACAGGAAACCAAACAGGATGCATTTGATCAGGGCCACGGGAGAGTCATGCCAAGGGAGCATCTTGTTGATCTAGCTCCAGAGTATACAGTGAACCCTGCTGAGCAGTAAATATATTCACAGTACTTCTATTTCAAATGCTTTAAGCTTTAATGTTTGTCTTGAGTTGGTGTCTATGTATGTGTTCTATGTATGAGTACATTTGTATAGGATAAAGATTGATGTCCTCCTCAATGTCTTACTTTTTGACACAAGTCTCTTCTTGAACTTGGAGAACTCCATTTTGGCTAAACTGGCTAGCCAGAAAATCTCAGGGATTTATGTGTGTCTTGCCCCAAGCACTGTAACTAAAGAAGCTTTTTGGCATATCCAACTGTTTATATGGTTACTGGGATCCAAACTCTAGTCCTCACGCTTGCACAGCTAGCACTTTACTGACTGGCTTATGATACCATCTCCTTTGAGACAGGATTCTGTCTTTATGGAGCACAGACAAGGAATAGCCTAAGACTATATCTCTTTCTCCTAACCACTTCCTCCAGCTAAGAGTATTGATGAGTACTCACTAAAATATGAATAGTGCTTAAATCTTTGTGTAATTTCTTACATGTCTCCTTTTTCCATATTGAAGTATCTAGTCCTTAACTTCTAACTATACATGCTCACTCCTTCTACTCAGCATCCTGGCAGCATCACTGCTTTAAGATAATTTTCATGCAATAAAGGGTCAGGGTCTAAATGGCAAATTGAGTGGCTTAGTTGACCTCCTCATATTACGACTGCCCTATTTAGACTGAAAAAGGGTGGACATTCGGTATGCGGTTTCATCTTTATATTTAAAGTTTCTTTTTACAAGTATTTGGGAGATAAATATTATGTATGGAACACTGAGGACTAGTCAACAGATCAGCAAAGTAAACCATAAAGGAGCTTACCTCCAAGCTAGGCAGGTCTAGAAGACTACTAGTTGATGATTATAAGGCATTTCTAAGAGTGACCTGATAATTCCATGGCCCAAATGACACATGCATTAGCCTTCTTCCAATGAGCTCAAGGGGTTGGCATCCCACATAATGCTCTCTGTGACTCCAGGTCTTTTCATAGTCTACAGAGCTAGGCACCAATGTAGGAGAAATGCGAGTCTTCTGACTGAGCATCTGGCAGATTTCACTGTCCCCAGTCACAATGAAAAGCTGGAACATACAGCTGCATGGCAAAGGCGATGGCGATATAAATACATGTTTAATTGCACATCAATTACAATTACTTACTAGGCTGCATTTATTTAAATGCAGTGTAATTAGAGCAAAAACCTTGATTTAATCATAACCCTATCAAACACGGATCCCTTCATCTTCTCTGTATGGCTGTGTGCCTTCTGTTTCCCTCTGTGCTGAGGCTGAGAGAGGGGTGGAAGCAGAATCCATTTAGGGCACAGGCCCTCTCAGAGTGTTCACTCGCATTCCCGACCTCTGCTCCCTCTGGAGCTGCAGAGCAGTTCATCCCGCCCTCTTCTCTAACAGCTCCTGATGAAAGGGACTGATTAGCTAGGGTGACTTATTAGAGATATAACTCATCCCTGATGGCAGGCTTCATAACCCAGGAGCCCAAGATTAGTAAGGACATTACATAGGTTCAGCCACCAGAGATAAATTACTTCTTGGAATGGACCCTCTCCGAGGCCCTATGGCTGATTTCTCAGCACTGTTGATGGAACCTGACTTGACATTGCTGCAAAGAGGTGGGCAGCAGGCAGACAGGCTGTCTTTCACAGTCAGCTCCTGGCTGCATCTTTGTTCATCTCCCACTTTCCTTCATCCTCTCTTGCCTTTCCTGTCCCTGTCTCCCAAGGGGCCACAATGCCATCTCTATGTGTTTGAAACATGAATGCCCTCTTTCTGTAGCCATGTATAAGAGCACTGTACTGTTAAACCCATAACAATGCAAAACTCTCTGATTTGATTTCTTGGTTTCTCCCCTACGCCCCACCCACATACACATTGACATCCTCTACAACTACTTGGAAGTAGAGGAGAAACAGACCTTGTGCCCATTTCATGACGTGGATAGTTGAGGTCTATCTAAAAGAGATAGGAGCTGACATATGTCCATGTAAAACAATTGCATGATTCGGAGACAATCTCCTGATTCACACAGGTACTCCTCACTCTTCCTACCAAACAGAAAATGGACAGAATGATGTGCATTGAGTTTGACACTGTAACAGGCATTGTTTATTCATTGTCCTTTACAAAAGAATATAAGGTAGTCACCATTGTCATTTAAATTATTTAGATTAGAAAAATGAATATGCAAAGAAGTTAAATATGATGGCTTGAAATTGCAAAGGGGGTCATGAGCTGACCACTAAGGTCTATGGGATTCAAATGTGTATATATATGTATGTATATATTATATATAGTAAGTTTCTCTTTATGTGTGTGTATGTGTGTGTGTGTATATGCCTAGATATATTTGATATTCCTAGATAAATACATAGATACATAGATGAATAGCTGTATCTATACATTATATTATATATGCATATATTATATGATATCTCTATAGATTGGATCTTATCACCCTCACTTTGAAAGTGAGGAAATGAGCTTTACGGGGTGAAGCACATGGCAGAAATTTCCAGTTTAGATCCAGAGTTGCATCAGCTGAATTTTATGGGAACACTCTAAAAACGCCAGACATGATGGTGGAAACTTCATCCATTTATCACATTTACATCTCTCACCAGCTCTGGTGCATTTTACAAACTGGCTACCTCTTTAACACACCCTCATTCCTCTGTCCCTGTGGCCTGCACAAGGTCCCCCCTACTGTGCTCTCCTGGATGACTCCTGTACTTGCAGCCTTCCTGAGTGCTCCTTGTTTGTCCTCACTTATTCATAGAGGTGAATTCAAAGGAGGCAAATTCCTTGTCACTCTGACATAAAACCTCTAACTCCCTGCCCTTCCAACCACATGGTCTCCAATTCTCCTCCCTCTCCCGCTCTGGCTGCTTCTCAAGCTGATATCTGCACATCCTTGCTCCAGACTTTAACCTCCTTTTCATTGCCTTTCCCAAAATATATGCTACGCTTTGCGTGTAACCTCCCCCTCTGGTTAGACAACTCTAAAATCGTTCCTCTCTTCCTTTGCCCAGGTACTTCTCCCCTATCTTTAAATCTCAACTCTGAAAATGCCTCTTTCAAGGAGACCTTCTCTGACTCTTCCAGAGAAACCCGATCTCCTGTGACACACTTAGAGGATCACTCTTTGTACTCTTCCTGTAACTATTTCATTCCACTCTGGCTCCCCAGTGGACTCTGAGATGGAGAGGCAAGAGCATCCCTGCCAGCACTGAGAAGGAGTTCAGTCAATACTGACTGACTTGACGAGTAAACACTCTCAATTTAGAAGTCCCTTCTCCATTTCCTGACATCTGTCTTCCTCTTTACAACTTCTTTACCATGTCCCGCACCTGAGTCTCTTCATTCCCAAATGTTTTCTTGGCCGTGAAGAGTGAACTCTCACCTTTGCTGGGAGCTCTTGCCAGACTCTCTTTCTTTCCAGAACAGTCTTTCCAGTTCCTCATTTCAGTCTGCCCAGTTAACACATTACAGTCTCTACACACAGTCTAGGGTCCTAGGACACCACTTTGGCTGATGGTATATAAGCCTTTTGTGTTTTACAATCCGTAGCACAATCTTGGTGTTTTACAATCTCCATAGAACAGTCTCTAAAGTATATTCTCCCCTGCACAATCTCCCAGGATGGAGAATTGGTATGTAGTAGAATATGAAGGGATAATAGAGGAAAATCTCAGCATAAAAATGGGTAAATAATTGTTGGATGTTGCATTCTAGAGTGAAGAAAATGATGTAAAAATCAGGCTTATCAGAAATCCTCTTCTATTTCAGTACAGAGGGGCTCTGTACAACATCTCAGCTCACCAGCTCCGGCCATTATTCCCAGACAATGTCAGTGAGCTATTAGAGCTGGAGAGAATGGGAAAGAGTTCTGACTTCAAGGAGTTGTCAGGTCACTGTGTTCTGGTGTCTATGTGTGTGAGTGTCTGTGTGTGTGAGAGAGAGCCAGTGTGTAAGTGTGTGGGACTGCCTGTGTGTGTCTGAGTATATGTGTGAATGTGAGTGAGTACGTATGAGTGTGTTTGAGTGTGTGAGCCTATGCATGAGTGTGAGTGAGTGTGTGAGAGTGTGTGAGTATGTGTGACTATGTGAGTGTGTATGTGTGTGTGTGTGTGTGAGTGTATGTTTGAATGTGTGATCCTATAAATGATTGTGTGTGAGTGGGTAAGTATGTGAGAGTATATGAGTTAGTGAGTATGTGAGTATGAGTGTGTGTGTGTGTGTGTGTGTGTGTGTGTGTGTGTGTGTGTGTTCACATGTATATGTGCCTGTGTGGGTGTGGAAAGAGCAGGAGATGAGAGGCCCTGCAATCTGATGCCCCTCCTTTCCTTTCCTTCTTCATCTTTCAAACATTTTTTCCTCCCTTTATTCCAAAAATTGTAAGAACGTATTATGTTAATGACATGTCTCTAATCGCCTAGTATATGTCACATAACAGAATAAGCATGCTACTTTTTAAGTGTTAATGTCTCGGGTAAAGATTAGAGTTATTTTACAGGCTCCGAAGTAAACAGAAGCAAAATTGATAGTAGGTGAAACGTTGTACATGCCACTAAGAGCTGAGAAATTTCAATGGTGTAGGGGGATTCTGAGTCTCTGGAAATAGAATGGTGTGGTGTGTGTGTGTGTGTGTGTGTGTGTGTGTGTGTGTGTGTGTGTGTGTGCGCGCGCGTGCATTCATATATGAAGTGAGGTATGCAGGAGAAGCCCAAAATACAATTATGTGCAGACAGCAAGCATGTGAGCTCCCCTTACTAATACCCATTAATTTTACAGCAATTCTGAAATCATGTGAAAGAATCAGAACCTCAGAAGGATTGGGCATCTTCCCTAAATTCACAGCTTCCAGGTGTTATGACCAAGATTCTAGACTAGGTAAAGCCACCTCCAAAACTCATTGCTCTTCTGCTGTCTGATCAGTGAAAGCAGATGTGGAGGTGCGTGGAAGAGAGACAAGCTATTGCCTATCATTGGGTCTGGGAAATGTGAAAAGAGCAAGGAAGCAAATCCAACTGTGACCAACTCAGTAGAAGCTTCTAGCCTTGGTCATTTGGAAGGCCAGGAGTTGTGTTCAACATACCCCAGGCCAGTCTGATCCCCCCATGGATCCCACCAGGGATAATAAAAGATGTGCTCGTCTGTGCAAGGAAAACTCATGGATATGACTTTGAGTACTAGTATACCAGTGTGCCAGAGGGTAGGGTGAAAACTCCTCAGGATCTGACCAAATGTGCAAAGCATCTTTTCCTTTCACAGATGGTGTGAAGGAGAAGGACTTCAACCCCTTCCACTAAATGCATCTCCTTTAAGGGCCATTGTATTAGAAAGCCATGCTATCTGGAGTGGGGTCCTGTGGGTTCAAATGTCACTTCCACCAAAGAGATTTTGATTCAAACAAATCACTTTTGCTATCTAGACTGATTCCATCACGTGGGGTTGTGGGGACATAAGCTTTGCAGGAAAGACTGGGACATCTGAAGCAGATTTGAGAAAATCAGTTACAAACAAACCATGAAAGGGTGTGGCACTTAGGAGAAAGAATACGGGAACACAAGACCTACAGACAACAAAACATTTTCTAGTCAGCCATAACTGCATTTTAAATTCCATTTCTAGTGCTAACTTGCTGTCTAGTCTTGTGTAGTAAATGGCCCTTTCTGACCTCAGTTTTACTATATATAAAATGGGATGAATGAATCTGGGAACATAAGCCAGAATGAAAACCATTTGAATCCACTTCTACTTTTACTAGTCTGGTCTTATCCAAAGCTGTATGTTGTATTCTCTCTCTGTCTCTGTCTCTGTCTCTGTCTCTCTCTCTCTCTCTTTTTCTCTCTCCATGTGTGTAGTGTGCATGCTTTTTTGTGGTCTTTAATGGTGACTTAGTGTCTTAGGGTCTGGCTATCTCAAAGCCTTACAAACTACTTACCACAACAATGAGCATGGCACACGTTATTAAGCTCCTCTGAGCCTGTTTTGTATCTGTAAAGGAAAGATAGTGAAGCCTGCCTCTGGGCCATGCTTCGTGGATTGAAGAAAGTGATCATGTAAGGTTTGAGAATAGAGTCAGCACAAGTGAGATCCCAGTACTCTGCCCTTCTTATTATTAATTGTCAAAGCTCTACCAGGAGAGACAGCATTCCTTTGTTCCCTTTGTGTCAGCAGTATGGTTTACCTCTCTCCATCCTGGTATATTGTTTATATCTTTATCAAGAACAGGCCCTCACTTAATTCTCACAACCTGTTGTATTATATACACTGACTATAAGAATCTTATTCTCCTCTTTATATGCACACTACTATGTTCACAGTACAAATGTGCATATAATTATACATATACACATACAATTTCTTCTCGTTTTTTAAAAACCACATTAGAAGTGTAAGAGCTGAATGCTGCTGTAAAGCACAGAAGCTTCATGGGCCCCTGATTTATAAATGTTTTACAGTGACATCCAAGCATGATGGGATTACATGACTGCAGATTGAGCTCTGGTATGGGGACCCTCAGCAGGCATTGTGTTTGACAACCAGTGCTGAGTAATTTAATATTTGATAGCCTCCTCATTATAAATCTTTCTTTTCATATCCTTCTCTCTTCTTTTGCGATCTCTCTCTCTCTCTCTCTCTCTCTCTCTCTCTCTCTCTCTCTCTCTCTCATCTATCTCTATCTTTCTATCTCTCTATATAGACAATCATAGGCTTGGATGAAACGCACTTCTTTGTTTCTAGAGGTGTTAGTCAGCAAGATTCCTCTCAGAAAAAAAAATCAGATCTCTCTGTGGTGTCTCTGTAGGTAGACAGCTATAACATGGTGGATAGGTATAAAGAAGAAGCCCTACTTTTCTTCTTACCTCACTTTTTAACTGCTTCTCTGATGGTTAGACCATGAAATGGGAAGTGGGCATGTAGAAAGCTATGTAAATCTTTTTTCTGCCCTTACAGATGGCAATGGAATTAGAACAGATGGGGCTTATCACAATGGAGATTAAGTTTTAGATTTATTTTTATTTACCTGCATGAATTTTGTGTCTGTGCATATGACTATGGTTGGCTGTGAATGCACTAGGAAATCTTTGGATCTCGTGAAGCTGCAGTTAAAGTTATTTGAGCCTCCCAACATGGGTGTTGAGAACTGAACTCGGGTCTTCTGCATGAGCAGACATACTGCTCATTTTACTTATTATTAAATGTATTTATTTATTTACTGTACACCACAATATCAGCCCCCTCATCCAAGTACCCCTCACACAGATCTTCCCCGATTCCTCCTTCTCCTTTGAGACAGAAAGCCCCCTTCTAGGTATCACCTTTCCTCACTGCCACCACCACCCTAGGACATCTAGTCCTGAACAGATACACACTTAACCACTCAGATATCTCTTCAGTCACAAGATGGAGACATTTTCATTCAAAGAATGGAAGAGTACTTAGGAAATAATAGCACATTCATTCAAGACCTCAGCCATTTCTGAATCCCTCTGCTCCTAAAATTCTAGGGAGTTCTGTTGTCCATCATACGTATGTATTACCTCCTCAGTTTCACTCAAAAGTAAATATTGTACACCAACCTAAGGTGGGAACACACTGTCTAGTTGCCTGTGGAATAAAAAACCTGAGTTAGTCTCTGGTTTCTGCTGTTAGAGAGTTCAAAGTCAAGAAACAGATTGTAGTATGATTAGTTCATCACTCTCTGGTCAAAGAACTATGTCAAAGACAGGTTCTCCTGATGTTCTTAGTTACGAAATATAATGCCTATCAGATTCATGCAGAAATGAGGTATTAGAAAGTTTATAAATTATCTCAACAATATGGAGGCTTCAGAGCTAAAATGTCAATGCTCAAAACCAGATTTTAATAGTGACTACCAATGTGACTTAAACTTTTCTGTTTCTCAGTTTATGCATTTATAAAGCTGAGCACCAATATGATCTATTATGTTTTCAAATTCAGCAGGAGAATCAGGTGACATAACTCTCACATCAAGCACTTAGTTTTATGTGATGACACAGATCAAATTCACTAAAAGCAGTTATTTGTTAGTTTTGCTTTATTAGTGGCCTTTAGATGCTGCAAAACCCCCGATCAAAGACTAAAATGGCCAGCTCCAAAGCATCTCTATCCACTCATGGGTGAAGTGAAAAGTTTATTTACAAGGTTAAAACATTCATGTGGTCACTGGATAATACAAAAAATAATGTAACTTCAAAGATATGAGTAGCTCGTGGCAATCAGGTCAAATCTTCAAATCTGGGCACTGAGGATATAGCAGTTAAGTCTATTTGTTGCTTTTGATTCAGCAATGATGAGTGTTGTAATCTTACTCCCTTTCCTTTCCTTTACTATATTCTTACTCAGTTATCAAGGTCTGTAAACAGGCACTGAATATTTTGTTTATCCACGTCTATGGCATTTAGTTTTCTCATTTTTTGAAACTGGATTGATTAACAGTAGTATACTTCACGGTATTCTTTCCTGCCCAGTTTTCTCATTTTATGAATTTGGATCAACAGAGGTGTATGGTTCTTACACATGCTTAGGGTTAAATTAAATGATACCTGTCAATACAGAAAGCATAGTCTGTACATGTAGTAAGTGGTTCAAAATGCCCTTTAAGTAAAGAGGTCCTTGACAGCATGTATTGTACAGAAAACTAACATAAACAATCAACAGATAACAGAATTAAAGAAACAACAAAGCTTAACACTAGATTACTAATCAGGTCTTGTAGACTGAATGAGTCAAAGAGTTTGTAGGACTGGTTGAAAATGTTACATCCATAAAGCTGAATGCAATGCATGAACTTGCAGATCTTCATTTTAAAGTAAATGTTTTTGTACCTTTGTCATCACAGCATCAACAGACTATTATGATTGGGTCACCAAGATTGGTCAGATATTGTAGACAGAATGATGCGTAGTCACTGAGGGATGCAGAAGAGTCATGGAAGGACCAATACATTCTTTTCCTACATATTAACTATGGGTAGAATGGGCAGTCAAGGAAAAGCATGCACTGTCCTTGAGATGGAAGTGAATTACTTTTACCCACTAGTTAGAGCAATGAAAACAATTAGAGATAGAGTCCAGGGATATAAATAGAAGGTGAATGTGTATATATAGGCAGTGTGCAATGATAGATAATGCCATAGATAAATGCTGGAGCTGCAGAGACACATAGAGCCTCAGGATAATTTATTCCCATAAATAAATATTGCTCATAGATATTTCAGATGCTTTTCTGTTTATGAACATTTGACATTCACCCCTAAGGAATTGTGTATTTCCTCATCAAAAGCAAAAGTGCTCATGAAACTGATGACTGCATATCTGATTAAAGCTGTAAACATTCACGTCATATTAGCTGCTACAACTATGACTTGGGTTGGAGTGCTGAGCCCTAGGGGCCTAATACATGTCTCATTTATGGCATGGCTGGCAAGTCACAGCAATAGCTGCTGAGGAGAGCTCCCTACCGTTGCTTGTTAGTCAGTTCGGGTTTTCTTTGAAAAGTCCTCATTGTCTGTTTCTGAGATAAGTACAGATGCCCTACTCCTCATGGCAGAAGGCTGTTGGTATAGGGATTGGTAAGTGTGTCATCTGTAAGAGAGAATTCCCCATTCCGAATGATAATCACTTCATACTTGAACTCTGAAAAGTTCCATGGAATGATAAGCCTTTAACAATCAATCACAATAGTAGGAGCGTGGTGGTTGCAGTATAATGGGATAAGGAGGATAATTCATGGGCTTTCAAGCCCAATAGACCAGAGACTTATGTAGGAACCTAACTCACACGGTTAATTTTCCTTAGCCTTAAAAGAGGAAATAATCATATTTCTTTCTAAGACTTGTCCTGGCTATTAACTCTTTAATTAAAAATTATTTCTAAAGCATATAAACTAAAAGCCTCATACCTGGCATATGGCTAGAGCAGAAGAACCCCACCCAATCCCCTCCTACCCAGGCTTTGGAATATACACTATACCTTGTGCTACTCAGGTGGTGCGAGCATGTGTGGCAATAAGCCGAAGTGCCTGCGCAAGAGGCAGCTGCTACATACACTGTCAGCATGACTTTTTATAGGAGAGACAGTCTTATGTTACATACCTCTATTGGTACTTGAAAAATTTCCCAGCCCAGGGGACTCATCTGAGGTTTGGACACTAATTGCAGTATAAAAAAATAGTAAATAACACATTTGTTTCTAGCATTATTATTGTTGTTGTTATTATTTCTATTATTATTATTATTATCTTCATCATTATTATTTTACAATAACTTGTTTTGACTCAAGTGGAAAAATCCTTGAGTTAGTTTTGGTTTTTGCACCTACTTAAAATATGTGTTGAGGGTTCAATGTACTCCGGACTCAATATACTCAGGCACCATGCTAAATATACTTTTCATTTGTTTGTATCATGCTGTCAAAAATCTTATGGATTAACTTGTTTCTTATACTCCTCTATTACAGATGGGAAATATATTTACAGAGTTCACACAGCTTGGCTATGGTAATTGGTGAAAGAACCAAGAGTAAATCATGCTCTGTCAGACCCTAGAGTTGGCCATCATACTATCATACTAAATGGCTCCATCAATATTAAAATTCAGTCCCATTTTAACTCCAAAAACCTGTGACTCATATTCCATGACAAGAACACATCAGAAAATTATCAGTCACCACCATATATTTAGTGGAGCACTGAACAAACAATGACTCTAAGAGCCCACCAGGTACCAGCTGTAAGAGTTATAGTGGGCACTCAGCAGTCCAGTCCAGATCTCACACCACTCTGCTATGGGCATCTGGGAAAATCCTGTATGTGGCTTCATGCGTGTATCCACATACTGTGCCATCGGTCCGTGCTAGTGACTGGATATAAAGTGGTAAAAACAGCCACTTCTCACTATGTTTTGATTGTTCACAACTCCCATTAGCTAGTCTATCACTAGTCCATACATTCATCTTTCCTTTCCTTTCCTTTCCTTTCCTTTCCTTTCCTTTCCTTTCCTTTCCTTTCCTTTCCTTTCCTTTCCTTTCCTTTCCTTTCCTTTCCTTTCCTTTCCTTTCCTTTCCTTTCCTTTCCTTTCCTTTCCTTTCCTCCTT